>JADLZN010006619.1:0-55649 GCA_018155175.1 Sinocyclocheilus anophthalmus | reverse complement strand
CACTCAGCGAGTGCAACACAGTAATGACCACCAGGTTGCTAGGCTTGTATATACTGTATATGCAGTCAAAGTTTAGATGAATTGCTTCAATCTAATTATATACTATAAGGCCTTTATGCTGTAGAAATTGGAGCATCACTCAAATCTACCTTGATATTACTGTACTGAGATTTCTTCTTCAAAGGAACTATTTAAACAATATTGCAATTTTGTGATTTCTTCACTAAATCATATTACATTATGGTACAGTTTGGAAATGCCGTTGAGCTGAGATTCAGACTTATGCTTTGTCAGAACAGATTTATGCTTTAATAGTGAAATTAGGGTTTCTTTGCTAAAATCAGATTACCCTTACACTGATACCATTTAAGCATGAAATACATAAAAGACTCTTCCAATCATATTAGCGGTACCAATTCAAACCCCCACTTTCTCTGCATCTCAACAAGCCAGCAAATAGGGACACAACATGGCATCTCAAGTCACGCACACACTTTTAGGTTGACAGTGTTTAAACTCATAACTTTCGTTTTATCATGCCCGCATTCTCCACCAAAATCTGTAACGAATCAGCTCATGACAGGAAATATGAATAATTAACCATAACTAGTTATAATTAATTATTCATATTTTAGATCCGCTGTAGATATTTAGCTGACCTCTCAGGGTCACTGTCTTGTCAATTCTAAGAACGTTAATTCCTGGTTAAGGGAAATAACTTTCTTACTGTGCAATTCTACAAAGCTTGTAGCGTAAATCTGCATGATTAGTGACTCCGGTTCTGAGCAAACAATGAACACGTCAAGTGTGATACAATTAAGGTTTTATTAACTACATAAACACAAACTAGTCTAACATACTACATAAACACATAAACTGGTCTAACATCCTACATACACACATAAACTGGTCTAACATACACATACACACACACACACACACATACAGTTGGTATAGGAAAGGGTTAAAGTTTAACACTAAAGAAAGAGACATAAGGAAGGACATTTATGGAACCATTTGCATATTCAACAAATCTAAGCCTGAGGGATACGTCAGATTCTGAGTTCAAACACACCTTTGTAAAAAGGTGCAAATGATATTTAGTGTATCAATTAATAAGACTAAGTTTGTACTTGCGAGTCTCGTCTGTCTGAAAGAGATTCCTGATGCAATTTTAAGGCCCAAGATCTTGCTGAAATTATTTGATGAGAAAGAACCAGTTTGAGTCAGATAATTTTTGGTGAATGGAAAAGTCAAGGCCGAAAAAAATTTCGGCCTGGCACAATGCTTTGGTATCCTGAAGCGTTTTCTTCACATCTTCATCTGCATCTGACCGAACCACCGACTGGGCGGTCACATGGTGTGTCAGCTTTAAGGTCAGAGAAGATCCCCGCCTCTCAAGATGTGCTTAACCAATGAGAGAGGCCGGAATCCCAAGTGGGCATTTTTATGGCGCTTTGTTTGAAAGCATGGTAATTTGCAAATGGACTTGAATCGAATTTACTAAAAGTTCTCAGGACCCTAATATATATTGCATAAGTACCAACATATAATATACACGCTCGTTTCGATCATAAGCGGCTATCATAGATCTGTAGGATCTGTCTCACAACAGGCCCACCTACATGATGGAGACACACACATCAAACCAGCACATTCCATGGAAGGTTGTTGAGGTTCGTTTCTCCAGCCATCTGTAGTCGTAAAACTCATGCTCCATCGAGTAAGGTGAAGCATTCCCTGGACTGTTTGGCTATATCTCAAGATAAGCTAAAAAGGACAGTACTTTAACGGTGCTTAAAGTTGTTTTACGGGCTTGCAAAGAGCAGATAGAAATACCCTCATGACCAGTGGACGCATAAATTGCTAAACTCCGATCAACAAAAGAGACAATTTTATGGCTCCCTGTCCAGCAGGAGACTTTCCAGGAAATGTCCAGAGCTGACCTGATAGTGACCGGAGAACTCGACACTTTTCCCCCGCATTCCAAGGAAAGAGACAAGATGTCGTTTGACAATCGTTTGCTAATAATTGAAAGTATAAAATGATCAGAGCCTAGAATCACAAATAGTAGGTTGTATGTTGTATTTATATGCTTGACGTGTTTCATGTAATCTGTGCAACTTTAATCAGTGTTTTATTACCCCTTTTTAGGAAATAAGGATATTTTAAACTGTGTAATATGTGAAGTTTATTCTTGAACGAATGAAAACCAGAAATGCAGAAGGTTGAAATGAAGTAGACTTTAATAGTATGTACAATATTTGCATTTAAGAGACTTTATAGACGTATCAATATATTATTATTGGTGGCCTCATATAAATGAGAGTCTCTGGTTAATGTATGCACACTCCGCCCCTTTAAGAAGTCGATTGGAAGCCAGCGTCAGGGGACGGACTTATGCCACAGAGCAAAACCCGAATGCAGAACAGAATCCATGGGTTTTTGTTAGCTAGCTGGCTTGCAACTTCTCCGGCTCTTGCTGGTCGCTGTGTTAGAGCACCTGCAAGCGTGCTCACATTTACCATCAAAAGCGACCAGCAAACTAAAACTCAACACTTCAGTGATACCTCGTTGAAATCGTCAACAAACTTGAAAGTCTAAGACTCTCAGCAGATTGCTTGCGCCTCTGCGTCATCACAACTCACGAGGGGTTTCCAAAGGACATCATACTGACGTCACCGACGCGTCAGTGACGGGGTTTCCCTCAAAGACCTCCAGGAAGCCCGCAGCAACCACGGAGTCAACTCAGCTGTCAACCAGCGGAACGCAAGTAAACAACATTTCTATGGTCTGCTGAACGGGTGAATTTAGATGCGTTGCTTTGTGAATTCTTAAGGTGAATTTACATCACTTGTGAAAACGAGGTAGAGCTATGAAACTCAGAACTCCGTTAACAGTCTTTCCTTCCTCTGAACTGTATGTTTGTGCGTTTTAGCTTAAGTTTGTGATCTAGAATAGCCAATAAATTTAATGTTTCATTTATAAATAAACGACTTTCTGGTGTCATATAATTATTGTGTCATTCTATTGGCCCAAAGATCCGTTCGTGTTACCATTAGCTCGGAGCTTACTCATAATAATTACCTCTCTTTCAAGAGCTGACAAATTATCATAATTGTGTTAACCTATGGCAAGGGAGAACATAAAATACATATTCAATTGTTATTATACACTGACATCTTCTCGCTGGCCGAGTAGCTGATAAAGTATAAACTATTGAAAGTCAAAGTCAGTTTTGATCAGGTGGACCTCGAATTCTCAGATCGAGTTCTTTTAAAACCTGAGCTAGAAATAAACCTGAATGAATTAATAATGATTAATTCCCTTACAACTAAGTAAATTATTACAAATGGTGGAGAAAAAGCTGGCAAGATTGACTGAAAAATTAATGATACCAAGATAATATTATGAATTTTGTCTGTTTTTATCCGGAAAAATAGATAAAAGACAAAAGAAACTGAATTTGTTGTGTTATTTTGGTTATGTATGTTAGCACGGAAGAGTGTGTTGTTCGAATATAAAACTCGAGTTGTTCTTTAGAAAGAATTGAACTGCAGAAAAACGTTTTAATTTGTCCAATGAGACAAAATAAGTCGCGTCAGAGCGCACTAGAAAGAAACGGGCGTTTTTCCCCGTTTACTTTCTGTAAAAGGCCTTCAGAGTTTGATTTGTGTAAGTGCGTGTTCCACTTTCAAATGCAGAGCTCTGCTATTGTCTCCCCAGTCTGAGGAAATCAGTGTAGCTAGCTGACAACCCTCTTGACATTTAATTCACTAGAAACTAGTGGACGTGAAACGCGGTGCTCAGGAAGAGTGTCCAACGTCTTCACTTTGAGAATTGTGAAATCTTGATGAAGTGAAATTGTGGTTAAATCCACGTGTGTTTTGTCTGTAATAAGACATGTGCTGATATCCGCCGAAGATATCGTTGACAGTTATTGTATTAATTGCAATAAATCGATACGTTAATTCACCTCACTCTGACGAGTTGAGTGCTAGATAGGAATATAAATGGTATTTTTTTTTTGTGGTGGTGTAAAGTGCAAGACGCGCCGACATCTCACTGACAGCCACAGCTAGGAAGCTCATGCTGTGGACGTTGCCATAGTAACAAGTCGTAAACCGGATGTCGAAGGAAACCTTTTCCGGAGGGAACTTCCGGTCTGCCAGTGCCATTTTGAGCTGTTTGTAAACAGAGAGCCGAGCCAAGCTAGTAGCATTGAAGGCTAGTGGTTAGCATGTAGCATTTGTGTGGTCTCACATGCACAAAATGTGTCGCAGTGTTTGAAGGGACTCGATCAGTTACATCTGATTTCTTTCGCTATTTCACACTGACGTCATCCTACCTTTCTCATCTCTCTCTCTCCTCTTCTCCTCCCATTGAAAAGAACAGACAGATGCAAACTTTATAAACCTTATTGCAATGTGATTTTAACCAAAAACGTCAGATGAGCGATCTCACAAGTACTTATAATCACGTTGGTTTAAAAGGTTGGATTCTCCACTTCAGCGTGTTACTATCCTCAGTAAAATGCTACCGTTGTGGTGTTATTAACAATTAATCCTGGCCAACCTAGGCCGTTTTACTTTAATGCTACATTGTGATTAATTCAGCTATAACTGCTCTTATAATTTTAGTGACATCAGTAGATATAGCAAGTTGCTTACGGGCTCTGAAATTGTGAATTACATTTAATAATTAATCCAACTGTGGAATTTACATTCCATTCCTAAAGTTAATTACAAATTTTGGAATTCATTTCAGTTCATAAATTATTACAGATTGTGAAATTTAATTTCAGTGTCAAGTGACTTGCATCCGGCTTCTTTCCACAGGGCAACAGTGTTTCTGATGAAAATTTATTATAGGCGCTATTAGGTTTTAAAAGACAACAACATTAAATGTTTAATCTTTAAGGATAACAAGTTACTAATGCATTTGATTTTATAATTAATTACATATTTGGAATTTTTAATTTCATTTAATAATTAATTTATGGGTCCTGTTTCCATATTGCCACGATATTTGCTGATCAGTCAGCTATAATTGCGTTGCTAATTTTAATAACAAACATCATAAAATTTTTAATCCTTAACCATCAATAAGGCAATAACATTTTTAGTTCAGGATTATCATTAGGGTTTGAGTCATCCTGCGTCAAGATATAAATTGATTAATAGTAATTCTAATTACTCTCATCAATTTTAATGATAACACCTTTAAATTTTAACCAGGAAATACCATTTCTAACCCGAAATTCTAATAGAATTTAATTCGCAAAGGGGCCTCTTTCCCTCTCCATTCATTTATTAATTTCATCCCATTTGGGAAAAAAACAAAAAAAGAGCGAAACTTTTCTCTCTCTTCTGCTTCTCTCTCTCAGCCGTTTCCTTTTGAGGTGACGACTGTGGTTGCTTGCTGGGAGGTTGCCTATGGAAATCACAGAGCAAAGAATTTTGAGAAATTGAACAGGTATTTTGTGAAACTTGAGAACGCCGTTTCAAAATTGTCTTCCATTTACCTGTCACTTGCTTTAGAAACCCTACCTAGCTAAGAAGACTGACCCGCCACAATTTGAACAATCATCCAGAAACGAAAAATTGGTGACTGGTGTCAATCGTAACAGCTAAAACCCAATACTGTCATTTTTATTGTTTTCCCTCACAAGGAGGAATTTTCAATAACAAATCACAGTCCTGTGGTTTGTGGTATTACGAAATTCTCGTTCCCAAACGCCGGTTTAGAAGCATCCTTCTAAATCAAACTTAAACAAAAGGAAAAGAAGAAAATTCAATTATCCTCATTTTCTGCTACCAGAAAAGGGTATTTTGTTGTTTTATCTTTCCCTCTCATCTTACCATTAACTTTCTTTCTTTTCAAGAAAAAAAAAAAACTTTTCTCTTACAGGAAAATTGGAAGCAGCCAATTACTATCCTGTCCACTGCTCAGTGTTGTTCTTTTCTTTTCCTTTCATCCCTCCGTTCTCTAGCTGTGCTACCTGTGTGCTTACTAATTTTCCCCGCAGAGACTACAAGTTAGGAGCACGCCCACCAGAGAATCACAGTAACCGAGAACTACACTCACCTGTCCCTTACACACTCACTGTCAAACCACAAGTGACATTGCACACTTACACCTCTGTTTTGCCTTGTTTGTTTTGTTTGGTTTGTTTCCTCTTCTTCAAGATCTGTGTCAGTCTAGGTTCTAAGATCTCCCTCACCACGCCAAAACATGTCTCGCACAACGGACCCTGTTGGCCACTGGGAAGACCTCGAAACCTGGCTAAGTGTTGCAACATACAGCCTCCTACCTAAGGCTGCTGAAACACTGAGGCATCAGACACAAGACCAGCTGGATGACAACATAGCAAACCTCATGAAACAAGACCCAAGTCAGAGCTACAGTCACAAATAACTAACCAAGATCACCGGCTCCTTAAGCCACACACTCATCGCCACCCTCAAGCTGAGCGACAGGCACGCCGCCCATCTCCAGCAGGAGCTAACACGCGCACAACGACGCGTCGAGCAGCTAGAACTGGAGGCTCAGGAACGACATGAAGGGCATGAGGAAGTGGAACAAGGCGCCGAGGAGGAGATCACTAGGCTAAAAGAGACCCTAGCAGCTGCTACCCAAGAAATGGAACGAGGCAAGGCTGACCACGCTGATCTCTCCAGCAAGCTGCAATATGCCGAACAGCTCCTGGAAAAGGCAAAGGCCGACTTCAGAGACAAGAACGGCCGAATCAAAGCCCTTGAAACTCACCTGGATGAGTCCAGAAACGAGATCAGTCGCCTAACACTACAGCTGGACTACATCAAAGAGAAGTCCGACAGCATCAGAGAGGAACTCAGACATGCCTACGAGCTGCGCCCTGAGCCTACAAGGACCCGACGGGCACCAGTCTCACCCCTGCCAAGCAGGACCGGGTCACCTGTTCCTCGACTGACGCGTGAGCAAAAGGGGGAGGGGGCAGTGCTGAAACATTCACCGACTCCCTCTGAAGAACCTTACCTCACGACAAAGCTAAGAGAACTTGCTCCAGCCAGCCACAGAGCATCGCATGGCTTGGACCTCAAAGATCTCGACAAGCTTGCCAGAAACATTGGCAAATTCACCCCAAGTGTACCAGGTAGCCAGGATGTCCAAGCTTATCTGCAAGACATCGATTTCCACCTGGAAATGAGGCTCAATGTCACGGACAAAGATAGACTCTATTTGCTCCGAACAACAGCCAGCCCTGACGTACGCAGTTTCCTGGACAGGCAGCCTGCTCACACAAAGGCTGACTACCACCTCCTCCGAGAGGCCCTCATTAAAGAATTCGCCGACCCTGAGTCAGAACAAGGACTGGTGGCTGCCCTGGAGACGAGACAAGGACGTCATGAATCTCCTCAAGCCTACTACAGCCGACTCAGACGAGCATACTTCGGAACTCGCAATGAACCGAACATGGAAGATGATCTAAACTTCAAAACTCTCTTCCTGAGAAACCTCCATCCTGGAGTAAGCCACCATCTTGGCGTTCTCGCATGTCTGTGAACAATGAATGCTCAACAGTTGCGTGACTTGGCACAGAAAGCCTACGGCAAACAGAAAATGGCCTCAGAAAAGGGCGCCAAAACCCCAACAGTTCTTGACTTCAACACTCAAAGTCAAGGTCTGGCTCTAGAGGGCGCCCAACATCAAGACCATGCCAAGCCGCCACACAAAGAGTGGAACACACCCTCGTCCAACAGAGAACGAGACTCCCATGCTGGTACCCGACCTAAACAGAGGAACAACCGCTGGGATGGACCGCGTGGACGTCAACACTCACCTGGACGTCACTGGGAAAAACCTTGGGACCAATCCAGACCTCGTGAGACTCAATGGGACAGATCGTGGAATCAGCCCAACTCGTTTGGAAACTCAAGAGGAAAAGGCTCGTGGGAATCCAACGGAACCTCCAAGGGAAAACGACAGACACACCCTGGAGCACCCAGTCCAAGGAATCAACGAAGGAACTCGCAAAGATTCCAAGCTGACCAAGCTCAAACTGAATCCACACCAGAACAAAACACATCACCGTGTTTCGACTCACAAGAGCTAATGAAAATGATGATGAAAGAGTTCTTCCACCGAAAGGAGGAGGACCGGAAGTGGGAAAAGAAAGAGAAACCAGAGTCAGCCTGACTAGCAGTCGGAAGAGAAGGCAGCGACCAGCTGACCCAACCAGCCACAGAGAACAGGACTCCTTCACCTCACTCTCAGAGAACAATAACCTCTATAACTTCAGACGGACAAGAAATCCTACCTGAACAACCCGCAAAACAGTCAGAAACTGACCCAACACCTGATGCGTCAGATCACAGCAGTGTCCAACAAACACCTGCTGACGAAACCACTCAAGTTCCTGACAGTGCTGTCTTGGTCATCTGCCACTCCTCCGACGAACACCAGATCAGTCCTGACATCCTACCTGTCTCATCCCAAACTCCAGTCCCTCAACTACTGGGCGACCTCATTGAGAAAGGTATAGCACGAAAGTTTTACCTCTCCATCATCATCGAACGCCACATCAAAGTCGAAGCCCTCCTGGACACGGGAGCCGACATCACTCTAATGTCAACTGAACTCCTTGAAGAAGTCCAAGAAAGAACAAAGAGGTCTAATAGCACCCTCAAACTTCAAAGGTGCGAGCTGAACCTTCAAGCGTATTCCCACACGGGCCTACAACTAAACCACATGGCCCCAATTCACCTAACTGTGGGACCAATGGACCTTGTTCACCCAGTATACATCTCACCACTCAACACGTATCCACTCCTCATTGGAAAAGACCTGCTTAATCGCTTTGAACCCTTAATTGACTTCAAGCAACTAAAGATATGGACGCAAGTCCGTGAGCCTCTACCCTGCCAGTCAGTAGACTCCAACGAGTCGCAGTGTCAAACCACAGACACCGCCGCCAACTCACTGACTGATGATGCAATGTCAAAGCCAGGGCCAGGGCCAAGCTCAATTCCAAGCAGCAAGAACCTGGACCCTTTCCTCTGCTCATTGCAGGCGCCTGACTCAGACTCAGGCCTCCTTCGAATCATGACTGCCATAAATGTCCACGACACCTCAGTGTCCGACGCGGCATTAACCCTGTGGGCGGAGAACTCAGCTATCAGCCTGAAGCTATTCAGAGCATTGAATCAAGGACAGCCGAGCCTCCCACATGTCTCAAGACACAGTCGCTTCCCTCTCAGTCCCTGGTCGACAACCATGGCTACCTCCAAGGTTATCTGCGCTGTGGATATACGATGGAACAGCAGACACCTGAGTCACTACTTCCTCGTTGTCCCCAACCTACCTCATGACATCTGCATTGGAGCAGACATCATGGTCCGGCTCAATGCCTGTGTGGACATGGTGAACGACGTCATATGGGCTCCCCTGTCACACCAACTGACCACGGCAGTCAACCTCAAGAACCTTCGATCTGGTCAAACAATGCCAGACGCATGTGCCATGATCAGTGAGCAAGAAGCTGCAATACCTGCCTACAGCAAGAGTGTCAGCGTCCGCCTCAACATGCGACCTGGCCACTCTCTCGACAGTAAGCTAGGCTTCTTCCAACCTTCCAGGACCTGCCTAAGACTAGGACTGACCTTGGAAGCCACACCTCTCATTGAAGTGTCATCTCGTGCTGTGTACATATTGTTCAACAACTGTACGGCCAAAGACATCAACATTCCCAAAGCCAGTCACCTGGGATGGCTTATTAACCAGACGTTCCATGACTTTGAGCTAACGGTGCCGGTCATAGGCCACATACCAGTACAACTACTGTCAGATGAATATGATGACACAGTAACGTTCACGAGACCCAATGGAACCATTGCCATCACTTCTATTCTGCCAGTGCCCAGAGAAAGCGTCTGCCGATCAGAAATCACAGACGACACTCACCTTGCAGTCTACGCTGTCTCAACGCAGCCCACAACAGAATCACCTGCACAGGTGACCATCAAGGCACAGAGCCCCTCAAATGACTTAACCATGGAGGAACCCTACATCGGGTTCGCCGCACAAATCCAACAGATCCTGAGTGAGGCGGATGCCCTCCACAAGGAAGCGGACCGCCAAGGACTCAAAGAAGTTCTGTACAAGTACAAGGACTCCTTTGCAAAGGACTCCCTGGACTGTGGACTGACCAACATCCACAGTGTGCGCATCCCGACAAGCCCAAATGCACCACCCACATTTGTGCGACAGTACAAGATTCCAATAGCGTCATATGAGCCAGTGCAAGAAATTGTTGACTCCATGCTGGAAAAGGGGGTCATCCGGCCCTGTAACAGCACATACTCTGCTCCGATATGGCCAGTCATGAAACCCAACGGCAAATGGCGGCCCACTATCGACTACCGCAAGTTGAACCAGCAAGTACCCTTGTCACGATGGCCAATGACCCAGTTGGACCAAGAGATTCCCAAAATCAGAGGCTCAACGATCCTTTCCACAATGGACGTCGCCTCTGGATTTTGGACGATCCCTGTCCACCCTGATGACCAACACAAGTTGGCATTCACCTTTGCCAATCGACAATACACCTTCACACGGTGTCCCTTTGGCTATGCCAACTCACCAGCTGAATTCAACATCTTCCTGAACAAAGCATGCCCTGATGCCAGAACCAGAGGCAACCTCGTTTACGTGGATGATGTGCTGTTGAAAAGCTCAAATGTGACAGACCACCTCAAAGAAATCAATCACGTCCTGAACCAGCTGACAACAGCAGGAGCAAAGATCGCCCTCCACAAAGGACAATGGTGCAAAACCAAAGTAAAATACCACCGTCCAGTCGCACCCAAGCAATCCAAAACATAAAGACACCCATTAACATTTCTGAGCTACGAAGCTTTCTGGGAGTGTGCAATTACTCACGACAGTTCATTGAAAACTACGCTGACATCGCACGACCACTAACCTCCCTCCTGAGAAAGGACGAACCCTTCGTCTGGTCGGAAGCCCAGGACAAGGCTATGAGCGAGCTCAAACAACGTCTGTGCGCTGCACAATGCCTGGCCTACCCAGACCCAGGAAAGGAATTCTATCTGGACGCTGGATTCTCCGGTCATTGCCTCAGTGCAGGCCTGTACCAGCTCCATGACAAAGACAAGCGAGTGGTCGCTTATGCCAGTAAAACACTGCTTCCCCCAGAATGCAAATACTCAGATTGCGAAAAAGCTTTGCTTTGCACTGTGTGGGCCATCCAGCGTTTCTCCAACTACATTGGAGCTCAGAAGGTTATCATTGAAACCTGTCACCAGCCAGTAACCTTCCTCAACAGCCGGCGAATCAGGGATGGCGTGGTAACCAACGCACGCATTGCTACTTGGCTAATGACACTCCAAGGATGGGTCGTCAGGGCAAGATATGCCCAAAACCACAGATCATCTCTAGGAAACGGGCTAGCAGCCTGCCAGAACTGTTCAACGGACACGCTGCACACAGCAGCAGAACCCAAAGAACCGTTACCGCCACAACTGACAAACCACAGGTACTTCGAGGAGAATGTGTGTGAAGGAATGCCCACAGCATATGTCGATGGCTGCTCCTACAATCAACAGGGCAACTTGAAAGCTGGAGCGGGAGTGGTCTGGCTCAACAATGACCCGTGCCCGCCGCAACAATTCAAATTAGGCCCTCACTCATCGCAATACGCAGAAATTGCGGCCATCCTCATATCCCTACAATGTGCTGCATCCCACAACATTAAAGAACTCCTCATCTGTACCGACTCGAACTATGCCCGTCTAAGCTTCACATGCCATCTAGTTGGATGGAAACAGAATGGATTCAAGACCGCTAACAACAAGCCTGTCAAACATCAGGAACTCTTCCAAGCATGCGAAGCCATTGTCACTGAACATGACATGATCGTTTATTGGAAAAAGGTCCGAGGCCACTCACGTCAACCAGGACAAGACAAAGATCTCAATGACCAAACTGATGCCCTCGCCAAAGCAGTGCATTACACGAGAGTCTTGGACATGTGCCCCCCCTCCCCCCCTCCCCCCTCCTCCCCTCCCCCCCCCCCTCCCCCCCCCCCTGCCCTCCCCCCCCCCCATCAGTGGCTGCTATCACCCGCCGCCAGCACGCCACTGGCGTGCAAACCCCCACCTCCTCCCACATTGAGCTCTCACCTCAATTCGCCACTGATGATCTCCTCACCCTCCAAGCTTCGGATCCAACACTGCAAACTATTGCAGCTCACCTTTCAGACCCATTAACTCATCCCATTTCCACCTCCGACCTAGCCACTTCCTATGATCTCCGCACGCTCAACTCTATCAAGCACATGCTGCATCTCAAAGACGGTGTCCTCACATATGTCCCTTAGCCCCTCACTGCGCCAAAGCTCGTAGTCCCTCAGGGCCAAAGGGGGATAATGCTGACGCACGCCCACGATTCACCATGCGCTGGACACCATGGCACCAAGGCCACCTACGAAACGCTCAAGCAAGTAGCATACTGGCCTGGCATGCAGCAGGACGTGACGGAGTACGTAAAAGGATGCCTGGTGTGTTGCCAGTTCCAACCGGCAAACCCAAACCACCGAGCACCACTGCAACGGAAAGGAATGACCTTCCCATGGTCGGACCTCCAAATAGATTGGGTGGGACCCCTACCACGGTCAACACGGGGTAACAAATACTTCCTCACCGTGGTTTGCG
Source organism: Sinocyclocheilus anophthalmus (assembly GCA_018155175.1). Taxonomy (NCBI): domain Eukaryota; kingdom Metazoa; phylum Chordata; class Actinopteri; order Cypriniformes; family Cyprinidae; genus Sinocyclocheilus; species Sinocyclocheilus anophthalmus. The sequence goes on along the minus strand of JADLZN010006619.1, from coordinate 42,936 downwards.
AATTCACAAAGTGGGTAGAGTGTCTCCCAGCTCCCAACGATACAGCAGAAACGACAGCCTGCCTTTTGATGAACCACATCTTCTCAAGGTTCGGACTGCCTTTAAGGGTCAACTCTGACCGAGGAACCCACTTCACCGCCGAAGTCATGCAAGAAGTGTGGAAACTCTTGGGTATACAGGCCAAGCTCCATATAAGCCATCACCCAATTTCCTCAGGTCAAGTGGAACGAGTCAACAGGACAGTGGTCAGCATGTTGAAGAAATACGTGTCCGCAAATCAAAAGGATTGGGATATTAAGCTTCCTCTGGTACTGATGGCCATCAGGGCCACCCCTCACCGGTCTACCGGAGTACCCCCGTTCGAGATGATGACGGGGCGACAAATGACACTACCGTTACACCTGCTGTACCAACCTGGTGACCTGAACCTCGTTACCGCCTACACCACTCATCAATACCTGGAAGAGTTGCATCAACACCTGAGAACAACTTTCACCTTCGCGCAACAACAACTCCAAAGAAGTGCGGAAGGTCGAAAAGCCTACTATGACCAAAAGGCCTCTCACCAGGAACTTAATGTCGGAGACAAAGTATGGTACTACAGCTTCGCCCAACCAAGGCAGAACGCTCCCCATCGCCTGTCAAAGAAATTCCTACCTCACTGGACAGGACCCCATGAGATCGTGGACAAACTCTCACCTGTTGCCTATCGAATCAAAATCAGACAAGGGCGCAGCGAGCCAGTCCTTCGATGGGTCCACCGAAACCAGATAAAGAGGCACCAGGGCTCCAACCGACAGGAAAAGGGGGAAGATCAAACCAACTGACACAGACCGACAATCTCATACTCTACACCACACCGACATAACTTCTGTCATTTTAGGAAGACATACAGCTATCTTTCTTAAACACAACACCTACATACTCTCCTCCACCGCACTGCTAAGACCAACCTCTAGTAGAGAGGAGGTACTCCGCACCCGTGACACTCGTTTGTTGTCTCACCTCATTCGGTGTCCGTGTGTCTGTTTTTTTTTTTTCTCTCTTTGTGTTTTCCTTTATAGCTATATATAAAAAAAAAGGGGAAAACATTTTCTCTCTCTCTCTCACTACAATTCCTTTCCCTTCTAGTCCCCTCATCAGGGAACTCCCTTAGCTCAACTTTAAATACAGGTCCCGAAACTAGGATTGACTCCTTTCACCAAAACTTTTTGTTGTCGTAAATCGTTGAAACCGATGGCTAGTCAACACCCCAGCGTGTACGGCTACCCTCACCTATGATGGACACGACACTGCCATGCGCATTATCCTGCCCAATCAAACTTTATGGATCAATGTCCCTAAGGGCTCGATCCTCCATATTGACGATTTAGCATTGTATCACCTTACCGACGACGAGTATAAGGCCGAACTCGAAATCTCGCCCCCCTTCAAACAGCATTCCTTCGTCCTCGATCCAGAACTGGAAGAAAGGATCAAGGAGGAAGGAACGCAACTTATTGAGTTGACTCCTGTTGATACGGCTTTAGAAGCTATCGCTCGCCTTCCGCCCGCTGGCGCGCCAATCATTCGTTCTTGGTCTGCCGCTGACACAGCGCTCTGTGTCTCTAGTGTTGTAGGATATGTTGTGACTCTGACACTTGTCTTCCTCCTCCACAAGCGAGTGAACGTCGTTCAAGAGTCTTTCAACAAATGCATGTCCGACGTCCCGCGCATGTTCCGACGTGATAAAACGGACCAAGAACCCGAACCTGAGAACTCAACAAACCTAATTGAGATTACGCCTATACCGCCTCGTCAAACCTCTGACAATTAGAGCAATCCAAAATGACACCATAATGATACAAGTAATTCTAAAATAATGCACCCCTATGTCGTCTCAAGTTTAGAACCTGATCATTCCCAAATTACCCAAGTCCTGCACCAGGATTCAGTCAGTGATGGAGATGTTGTTTGTGTCTTGTGTGTGTCTGTTCTCCCTCTCTATGCCTTTTGTTCCAGTGCCCGCTGACATTCGCAATAGGAACGTCACCGCGCAAAAGGGGGATGTGTAGGATTTATGTCTCACAACAGACCCACCTACATGATGGAGACACACACATCAAACCAGCACATTCCATGGAAGGTTGTTGAGGTTCGTTTCTCCAGCCATCTGTAGTCGTAAAACTCATGCTCCATCGAGTAAGGTGAAAGCATTTCCTGGACTGTTTGGCTATATCTCAAGATAAGCTAAAAAGGACAGTACTTTAACGGTGCTTAAAATGGTTTTACGGGCTTGCAAAGAGCAGATAGAAATACCCTCATGACCAGTGGACGCATAAATTGCTAAACTCCGATCAACAAAAGAGACAATTTTATGGCTCCCTGTCCAGCAGGAGAATTTCCAGGAAATGTCCAGAGCTGACCTGATAGTGACCGGAGAACTCGACACTTTTCCCCGCATTCCAAGGAAAGAGACAAGATTTCATTTGACAATCGTTGCTAATCATTGAAAGTATAAAATCATCAGAGCATAGAATCACAAATAGTAGGTTGTATGTTGTATATATTCTTGACGTGTTTCATGTAATCGGTGCAACTTTAATCAGTGTTTATTACCTTATTTTTAGGAAATAAGGTCATTAAAAGGTGTGTATTGTGTGAAGTTTAATCTTGAACGAATGAAAACCGGAAATGCAGAAGGTTGAAATGAAGTAGACTTTAATAGTATGTACAATATTGGCATTTAAGAGACTTTATAGACGTATCAATATATTATTATTGGTGGCCTCATATAAATGAGAGTCTCTGGTTAATGTATGCACACTCCGCCCCTTAAGAAGTCGATTGGAAGCCAGCGTCAGGGGACGGACTTATGCCACAGAGCAAAACCCCAATGCAGGACAGAATCCTTGTTTTGCTTGCGGCTTCTCCTGCTCTCGCCAGTTGCTGTGTTAGAGCACCTGCACGCGTGCTCAAATTTACCATCAAAAGCGACCAGCAAACTAAATCTCAACACTTCAGTGATACTTCGTTGTAATCGTCAACAAACTTGAAAGTCTAAGACTCTCAGCAGATTGCTTGCACACTAAGAATCTGCGTCATCACAAACCGACGAGGGTTTCCCCAAAGACGTCATCCTGACGTCACCGACGCGTCAGTGACGGGGTTTCCCTCAAAGACCTCCAGGAAGCCCGCAGCAACCGCGGAGTCAACTCAGCTGTCAACCAGCGGAAAGCAAGTAAACAACATTTCTATGGTCTGCTGAACGGGTGAATTTAGATGCGTTGCTTTGTGAATTCTTAAGGTGAATTTACATCCCTCGTGAGAACGAGGTAGAACTATGAAACTCAGATCTCCGTTAACAGACTTTCCTTCCTCTGAATTGTATGTTTGTGTGTTTTAGCTTAAGTGTATGTGTATATCTAGAATAGCCAATAAATTTCATGTTTTATTTATAAGAAAGCAATTGTCTGGTGTCATATAATTTTGTGTCAATTCTATTGCCAAAAGATCCTTGCTTGCTACCTTAGCTCGTTGCTTACTCATAATAATTACCTCTCTTAAGAGCTGACTAATTATCATAATTGTATTTCACCCGTGGCCAGTGAGAATACAAAATTTACATATTCAATTTGGTAATATACACTGACATCAACTTTTCGCTGGCCGAGTAGCTGATAAAGGTATAAACTATTGAAAGTCAAAGTCAGTTTTTGATCAGGTGGACCTCGAATTCTCAGATCGAGTTCTTTTAAACCTGAGCTAGAAATAAACCTGAATAAATCAATAACGATTAATTCCCTTACAACTAAGTAAAATTACTACAAACACGGTCTATGTAAGGTTATATGATGAGTGGTTTGCGTAAGCATGAAAAAGAGTCTATAATCAACGATTAAAAACAAATAGCAATATATACACAATGACCTGTAGTATATGTGTGTTCATTCAAAGAAAGGTTTTCCTATGAATTAATTAGAGCACAGTCCATTTCTATTCTGCCTTTGTCCTGGGACATGCAGGGATTTTCCCTGCTTTACATTCTTTTGGCCAATAAACCCAGTGATATCAGCGTTGGTTGCCATGCAACAAGGGGCCGGTTCGGCTTCCTGGGGTGTTACGCATTCCGGGGGGAAGGGTTCATGGGTCCTCATATGGCTTTTTAACTGAGGGGTGTTACAGAGTATTTTTTTAAATATAGCTAACAAAATATATATATTGTGTTTGATTGGTCCAGATGCTACAGTTCAACAGATAAGGGTACCGAGTCCACATTAATGAGCCACAAGCTCTTTGGACTCTCTTCCTGCCCCAGAGCCTCTGTCCAAAAGATGGAGGGTCTCTCACGGAGGGGTCGACCACCCTGCCCAACCCATTTGCTCAGTGGACATTGTGTGTTCTCCCCCCACGTTCAGGGGGTCTGTTGTGAGCAAAAGTGTACAAGCAGTGTCACCACACCACACATATTTTTTTCCCCTCACCCAAATATTAAAGGCTTCGGCCCCAGTGTTCCCCAACACAAAAAAACACACAAAAAGCTTTTGGTGTGGAGCAGGCAGTTTTTCCTGTTGTAACACACGACTTATGTTCCAGGCATCCTGAACAGAGGCGCGGACCTCCTATCTTTACTCTACGGAGATTGGCACCTCCGCCCTCAGATAGTGGGCATGATATGGAGAAGATTCGGACTGGCAAAGGTAGATCTATTTGCCTCGCGCGAAAACACCTATTGTCCTATATTCTTCTCGCTAAAGGACTTGGACACACCCCTCAAGGTAGACACACTGACCCACATATTGTCTCAAGTGTGGGTGGCTCTCTGGGCCTGGCCCGTGAGAGAGGACAAACGTAAACGCACTAGGGCTTCCCCCACGTGTGGTTGCTACTATACAGAATGCCAGAGCCGTTTCTACACAGTCCTTATATGGTTGTAAGTGGCAAGTGTTTGAAGGGTGGTGTGATGGGCATGGTCTCACATCATATCAGTTAGTTCCTGATATTTTGTGTTTCTTACAAGACCTTATGGATAAAGGCAAGTCTCTTTCCACAATTAAGGTCTACCTGGCAGCTATTTCTGCCTGTCATGTGGGCTTTGAGGGCTCAACGGTCGGGCAGCATCCTTTAATCTTCAGATTTATGAAGGGTGCCTGTTGTTCCATGCCAGTTATCTTGAGAACTGTTCCTGAATGGGACCTCTCCATGGTGCTGGAGGCTCTATCGCAATTTCCTTTTGAGCCCCTGGGAAGTATTTCCCTAAAGCTGCTGTCGTTCAAGACGGCTTTGCTCTTTGCCTTGGCATCAGCTAAACATGTCAGTGAGCTACATGCACTCTTGGTGCATTCCTCGTGCACTAAATTCTCTCTTAGTGGGGATAAGGTTTTCATTAAGCCTAATCCAGCTTTTATGCCTAAATGCTTTCCTGCGTTCAAACCAGAGGTGTTGGCACTGTCTGCTTTTCACCCTCCTCCTTTTTCCTCCTCAGAAGATCAGAGGCTGAATGCTCTGTGTCCTGTTCTTGCCTTACGGACATATATGGCCAAGACCAATGCATTCCGGAAGAGCTACCAGCTCTTTATTTCATGGGCGCCCCCTCACAGGGGGCAAAACAAGGCAAGTCAAGTCAAGTCAACAAGGAAAACATGGGAACTTGGGAACGCTACAGGCTAGACAATACTGAGTAATGAATGAGTGAAAAACCAGGCTATAAATAGGGTAAGACTGATGGAGTAAGATACAGGTGAATGCAATAAGTGATAATGAGTCAGGCAAAGGATTATGGGAAATGTATTCTGTGAGAGTGGCAAGAGTCAGGGGTGGAGTGCCCTCTGGTGGAGTTCATGGGCACTCCAGCTGGAGATCGTGACAGAGCCCCCTCCCCCTTAAGGATTGGCTTCCAGATGCTCCTAAATGAGAACAGAAATTAGTCCAGGAGGGAGGTGGAGCAGAGGCGGAACAGGGGGAGGGATGGAGGGCCAGGTCCATGTGGAAATGGGGGAACTGGGGACTGAGGCAAAGCCAGAGGAGCAGTGTGCCAGGGCGGAGCAAGCAGAGCAGGAAGCCATGGCAGAGCAGGGAGTCAAGGTGGAGCCAGCAGAGCAGGGAGCCAGGGCGGAGCCGAGAACCACCAGGGCGGAGCGGAAGACCACCAGGGCAGAGCAAATGGGACTGAAGATCCCCATGGCAGAGCAGACGACGACCACAGCAGAGCAGATGGGATCGAAGACTGCCATGGCGGCACAGACGATCACCACAGCAGAGCAGACGGGACCGAGACTGGAATGGCAGCCATTTTGTGAAGAAGCTCTGGACTGACAGCCCTGACAAAACGAGACTCAGGAGTGGCAGATACTGCTGGCGTGTCGTGTTCCTTCTCCACAACAATTCCAAAAATAAGACTGATTACTTATTGGCTAACTGCTAGTTGGTCAAACTCGTACTTAGGACACTGTCTTAACATAAAGACAAGTTTTATGCAACTGGCCCCAGAGCTCACTCTACAAGGGGATTAGCCGCCTCTTGGGCTTTGTTCAGGGGAGTGTCACTGCAGGATATCTGCTTTGCTGCCAGCTGGGCTTCTCCCTACATGTTCGTTACTACTGACTGGATGTCACCAAAACCTCGGTAGCACATTCTGTTTTAGGAGTGGGGTCTTCATAGCCCCTCCTTGTTACCTCCCATTTTCCTTTCCAATTTTATACATTGTAGTATAGGAACAAAGGGTTAATGCATGCACATTCATGTCACCAAGCATTCATTTTTATTCCTGCAAGGTGTATGATTATGGGACATGTCAGACACTGCATCCTTGGGGCGACCGTCCTTCTCTGGCTTGCAGAACCTCACTATAAGTGTATTGGGCAATCGGCGAGCTGTTCATGTCTCTCCACCGGGGGATCTCGACACGAGTAAATTAAATAATATATATATATATATATATCTTATGTATAATAGTTAAAAAATTTCATCAGGGCACCAGTAATGCCTTTTAAAAGAAAAAAAAAGGATATTGGGTCCTCAGAGCCAAAGGCCAGTGGCTTCTGAGAATTTTTCTATTAAAAAAAATCATCAGTTGAGCCCAATTAAATATGAATATTAAAAGCTGAGATCAGATGTTTTATCAAGCTATTCTTATTTTATTGCCTTTAGATACATATGTAATGCAGAAGGCCATGTGACAGAAAATATACCTTATGGGGGTTCAGAGGTTTCCCCTTGAAGTCTGGAGTGTTTATAGTTTGCTTAAAACAAACAACCAAAATGCTCTCATCATGAGCAAAAAATTAAATTAACTAGTAATTTCAGTGTTTCTGTTGTCTTTCCTTGCCATCTATAAATAGCTTTCCCAGTTTTAACAATTATATATTAATTTTTTTAATGTTCTTAACATAGCTTTAACATGTTTAAAAAAAGTTACGTCTCAAACCTAGTTTGAATGGTCAGAGTATGATGAGTAAAAATAACTATATTTGCAGCATTGTTGTTTTCTGCAGTTTTAGCAGAAGTACCGATCTATTTTGCTGCTCACCATGTTTCTGCTTCTGTTTATAAAATAGCCAGTCTTTGAAAGAACCTCAACATCCGCAGCTCTTAATGGCACTTCAGTGTCTTTATAGAGAAACAACGCACACGTTAAGAGTTTGAATGTAGCGCATTTGGCTCTAAATATTTGATATAACACCGAAAGATCATTACAATGAACTACCCTGAGTGCTCGTGGTGTGAACCACTCCGTTGTTTTGACACGGCGCTCACTTTATTTAGAAATGGTAAAATGGTGCTGCATGTATGCCATTTTGTCTGGTTGGAACCAAGGTGACATGTTTTTTTGAAACCAGCTCAGTTAAAATATTAACCAGATGTTGAAAAGCAATATTTTCTCCAGAAAGACTCCTATTATCATTCTCCTCCATTTCGCACCTACAGTTTGCTTGTTTTAGGTCTTACAAGTTATGCTTTAGTGTAAGAAACTTTTGACACTGCTAGCTTGTGAGAAAATAGAGCTGTATTTGATAGTTCAATCCAGGAGAGAATAATATGCCATCTGGAAGAATCGTCACATTCCACATTACAAGACGGGAAATCCAGAATTTATATCTTGAGTTATCATACTTGTTCAAATGGGTTCAAAATGAAGAAAAATATAGATGAAACTATCTTTGTTAATTGTTTTCAATGTCAATGTAATTTGATCAATTCTTTTAAAACGGCAGTTTTTCATGGCAGGTATTGGATTGATTAGAGGTGGGAACAGTTTATTTTCATTCAGGAAGTTAAAGGATTAAACGCAGAAGCTGTCATCACTAACAGGAGTATCTGAGATCCCTGTCTGCAGTCCAGCTTTGTGCTTTGAATCACAAATCACAAGCTGATTAAAAATAATAAATGAATTCCCTCAATGGAAAATAGACAGGTACATTCACACCCATACATGAATCTACTCTCAATTAGCGTCAGCTGGAAAGTTCAGTAAGAGGGTAGTGGAAGTGTAACTCAAATACCTTTTAGTACTTTCATTAGCAGCCATATGGAAAGAAAATCACCAAAGTATTAAATGCCTGATTGTTACCATCATATGGAAAAGCAATGACGTTGTTCAGATAGACAGCAAAAACACAATTTTTGGCTTATCAAACTATAAGAGAAGGTGCAGTCTTCATATGAGACAAACCAATTCAATGAAATGTCAAACTTTCCAGTAGCTAAAAAGTTAGTTATTTTTTTGTTATTCCCTAATGGTCTAAGTGTAAACAAAGTGTGAACATATCGAGGGGTGAGAACCAGAATGTTGGAGAAGTGACATTTCACCAACTTTACAGGAGGGCCAAAACAAAAATTTACCATAGTTTTATCTGGCTTTGTGTACTGATTTCAATCGTTTATAATAAAACTTTGTACACATGGATGACAGTAAACTTGAACACTATTTTAACATTTACTCAGAAATTTTTTTATTTATTATTTTTTTAATTAAAAAAAAGTCACAGGCGCCTTTTTGGCACATGTTTTATTCCATTTCGTGTATAAAAACATGGGCGCATCTGATGACAATATGAACAAAGCATTACATTAATGAGTTTAAAACAAATAACAATCTATTGTGATAAAATAAATTATCACACAAAAAGTCATTATATCAAATTAGTTAACTGAATGTGATTAATTTTACTAAAATAGTAATCCAGGCCACTCAACTATTTGGCCAAATGAGCGATTGAAAAGCCTTTACAGATGCCTTCCCTAGTGAAAAATAAATATACAAAAATGTATTTGAAATACATTTATTTAATGATAAGTTTACTACAAATAAAATTTTTCCATATTATTATATAGCTAAACTGGTATATTAAAGTGGATAAATTGGAACAACTAAATTTTGTACTTAATGCACTTTAATTGTAAGAAAGTAGTGCTGAAGTTATACTATAAGATATACTGAGCTATATTTAATTGTGTTAAAAGCGGAACTATTGCAAGTATATGTTAGGTACACTTTAAATATCTTGCATTTACATATTATTAAAAGATCATACAATCCTCTCATCAATAGTGACATTAAAACACATTTTAGGCTTAATATTGATAAATGTGCATTACGCACAAGTAGTACTCACATATAAAAATTATAATTTAACTTTATTTTGAAGTATAGAGTGATATGTCAGTAAATAAACAATAAATAAAGCAAATAAAATGTTAATAGATTTGAACTAGTTTGAAGTAAATGTATTTTCAATACAGTATATTACTATTTTACTAGGGTTTGTAAAAAAAAAAAAATGATAGCAAATACCATTAACTGAATGATACTAAAGTAATGAATTGCATAACTAATTATTATTAACAATAATAATACCTTCTCTGCATTCTCTCTCTTGTGGCTAAGCAGTAAATGAGTGCCGATATGATATACCATTAGAATGTAAGTTATTGGTTACTACCTGCTAGCTAGCTACACCTCACTGACATTGAATGCAGGACATTTTCATTTTCTCCATCATCATCCAGCTCTTTGTCACAAAATAAGATTAATGATACATCTTCAGTAGTTAAAAACTGCTTTCTTCTCATGGTTGACCTTCCAGGCTTACTTGTTGTGTCAGCCATTTTGACTCATGTGCTATCCTTTTCCTCAATACATTTCTCAATGCCAAAGTGGCGTAAGTGCAGTTACACCCTTTTGGCACCAACTGGCTTAGTATTTTCAGTGTTAAGTCTTTTGGTTTCTAATAAATAACTCCAATTTTGAATTCACTTGTGTCTTTTTGTTAGTAGAAAGAGCTCATCAAGAGCTTTTATTTGATATATATACATTTGTGCACACTTAACATACATAACAATCATAACTTGATTTAATCCCCCGACATACTCAAGGGTGGACTTAAGGAGCATCCCAAATTGCATACTCATGCACTATTCTATGATGTTTTGTAGTATAAATAGTGCGAGTATGTTCACACTAAAAATTACAAAAAGAAAAAATGCACTTTAAATAACTGAATTCTGCACTTAATTAACAAAGAAAAAAAATAAATGAAGTGTAGAATGCACTCAACTGTTGCAGATATTTAATTACGTAGCAGAGGGGGAGGGGCTACCAGACTCCATTAATGAATGACAAAATAACCTTATAAAATTCATACACTACACTGTTTAGTACATAGTGATAAAGTATGTAGTGTGTAAGTGCAGTGCATAGTTCGTCATTTAGGATGTAACTAGTGATTTGGGGGCCCTAAGCAAATTCCAGTTATGGGGCCTATGTGCTCTTTTACTTTTGTAACCCTTATTTCTCTCTTTAAAACGTGCAATGAGCTTCCGTGTCCATTTAAATGCAGTGAATAGTCACAATCTTCAATCTTTAAAAAAAATATTGTAATTTGGATAAAAGCATCTGCTAAATGATTTCTTGTAAATGTAAATGATTATAAACTAATTTAATAATTCAAAAGTAAGCATTTAATCATTTTAATATTTATATCATTTTGTTATTTATAATGAATTCTTTGGCATTTACCAGCAGGCCCGCTTTCAGATTCAAAAGACTGAGTGAGCTTCTGAAATTAGTCAAGGTGCTCGAGTTAGGGGGCACATCTAGTTTGCCATATCATATTTGGTCCCGTCATTGCAATTTCAAGAGAGAATCATGCAGTGTTAACAACCTGGAGCTTAACACGCTCAAAACAGTGGAGATGATAATGGACTTCAGGAGAAACCCCCCTGCACTCCCCCCACTCACTATCATAAACAGCACTGTGGCTGCAGCAGAGTTATTCAGGTTCCTGGGCACCACAATCTATCAGGACCTGAAGTGGGACACTCACAATGACTCCATTGTGAAAAAGGCCCAGCAGAGTTGTACTTCCTTCTCCAGCTGAGGAAGTTCAACCTGCCACAGAAGCTGCTGATACAGTTCTACTCTGCAGTCATTGAATCCTCTGCACCTCTGTAACTGTCTGGTTTCGACTCAGCTACAAAACTGACCCTCAAGAGAACAGAAGAAAGAAAGAAAGAGAGACTTACAGCGATAGTCCAGACTGCTGAGCGAGAGTAAAATGGCTGGCAAACATTACTCCTCCAGTGTGAGTAAAAGGGCTGCAACATCCGTCTGGGACCCCTCACACCCAGGCCACTCCTTTTTGAAATAATGCATAGGTCGGCGCTACAGGCACTGAGCACCTAAACAAATTAATGTGGGTGTAAGCACACTTGGCAATAAGTCTTTCTGATTCTGATTTATAAGCGGATATCCCTCCCGAAACTTTGCAGTGTGTAAGGGGCCCATTGGTCCTCTTAGCAGCAATGAAAAAACAACAAATTATAATAATTATATTCTATATTATATTATATATATATAGATATATATATATACGGTATGTTGTCTATCTCGAACAAAAATAGCAATGTTTTAATAGTGGCACAGATCCAAGTTACACTTTTTAGGGTTTACAATGGTTTTTCAAATACTTATTACTTATAGTTTCCCATATCTTTATTTTAAGTTGGAATAGGAGGAATTATTTTAACACCAAGCAAATCATCACCACTACATGAAATATATACATGAATACATAAAAGTGGCACATTTTATTTAGTTATACATGAAGATAAAATAATATGAATCTAAGCACAACACTTGAATGATCTACATAAGCTCTTATTTTATAAAAACATGATGCTCAGTAACAATGGCCATTAGGCCTGTTTCACACCCCTTACACGCATTGTACATAAGTGAAGCAGCAGTGTAACTGCAGTAGAAGACGCTATATACAAAATATAGTAGTTTCTCAGTTACTATATTACTACATTACAACCATAATTTCTAAAATAGTTATCGCGGTTGGTCCATTGAGAATTGTTTCAGAGTTTATCATGAAATATAATTCTAAGAGCTTGGCTACTTATGCACACAGTTAATATGGGTGCTGGAATAATTATTCACTGCATTTGTGTGCGGTGTTAAACAGCTTAATATAGCATTCACAATGGCCTCGAAAAACACAAGATGAGGAAATTTCTTTTTGAAACAATTCTAAAACGATTCTTTAATACATTTTAATGTATTGAATTGAATGGAAACAGTCAGAAAAAAATAAAATAAAAATTGATTTATGAACTATTTACACATTATTTTTGTTATGCTTATGTCAACTGAACAAGGCCCACTGTCTGTATACTAGTCAATCATTTGGTGCTTTTCCCACTGCATGGTACGGCACGGTACGGCTCGGTACGGTTCACTTTTGGGGGGTTTTCTACTGGGTACAGTACCTGGTACCTGGTACTTTTTTTAGTACCACCTTGGTTAAGGTTCCAAGTGAACCGTACCGTTACCAAAACGTAACGTGTAAACTCTGCTAATTGGCCGGAAAGAATCGTCACTACCTGCGTCACTGAACTTGCGACACAAACACAACAGAACCGCTAGATTTAAATCAGCACAGCCAGCGAAGGCTTGAACGCAACTGTTTTGAACAAGCGCACCTTTTTTAACAACCAAGAAGTGGCTGTTTTGTTGTCTGTTGTGGAATTACAGACATTACTCTAGTTGATAGCAGAGGAGCGGATCCAGCGAGAGCTTGATGGGGCGACACGGAATGAAAAAGTTTTTCAGGAGACGCGGCAATAGAGGCGGTGCAACTATAATGACATGTGAATAATCCCGCCCACTCTAAAGTGGTACTGAACTGCAGTGGAAACGCAAACCGAGCCGAGCCGAGTCGTACCACGCAGTGGAAAAGCGCCAATTGACTATTACGAGTCCGACTCTCTAACCATTAGGCCACGACTTCCCCCCATCAAGTGTCCTGCCCATCACTGTCCTCCTGCTGCTGGGTGGCTGACGGGTTGCCTGGATAATCTAGAAGCAAAATAGGGGTCTCCTTTGCTCCTGTTTGCTCCCTCTCACGTCTAGTGATTCCTCTGCTGCTTGCCTTCGAAGATATTGTCTGACCCCGGAACAGTTGAGCCTGACGTTGACATAGACCCACTTTGCTGAGAAGTATGAAGACATCTCCTTGGAAGGCCTTGGTGAAGATGGCATATAGGAAAGGGTTAGCGCAGGAATTCAGAGGGTAAAAGAGCACCAAGAGGATCTTGGAGTTTGACAAAGTGATGAGCGGGTGGTCCAACGCAGCAGTCATAGCATACAACGAAATGGGTGCCATGCAGAGGAAGTCAGTAAAGATGAGCACAGCCATACGCTTGGCAATGTTGGTGTCTTTGTTGGCAGACCGATGACTTGGGTTGTGAACAGCACAATAGATCTTGATGTAACAAGCACAAATGACTACAAAAGCCAGGATGTTAAAAACAAGTACACATAGGATGTAGATCTGGTCCACAAGTGTCTGGGTGTCCATGGGCAGACAAATGCTGACCTTCTGGTAGCTGCTGACACCAATGAGAGGCATAAGAGCCAATAAGAGGCAAAAAATCCAGCCTACAAGCATGATGACTGAAGCATGGGACAGACGCAACTTACGGTCCAGCCGCATGGCGTACGTGATAGCATACCAGCGTTCCAGAGTAATAGTGGTCAGTGTGTAGACCGATAGTTCACTAGCAAAGACGGAGAAGAACCCAGCTAGGTTGCATCCTGGACCTGTCTGCCAATCAATAGCATGATTATAGTATTCAGAACGTGTGTGGAGGTCCACGGAAGCAATTAGCAGCAGGTAAATGCCCATACACAGGTCAGCAAAGGCCAGGTGGCACATTAAAAACCTTGAAACTGACAGTTTGTAGTGGCTGGTGAGCAGCACCAACAGTACAAGCAGGTTGCCCAACACAGCAAGCAAACTGACAAACCACACAGATACCCTTAGAAAGCCGAAACCCATGATGTCCTCACACGGGTTGAACTCATCAGGAGCAGGAAAACAGGCGACCTCCTCTCCCTCCTCACACACAATGTAGTCATAGCGACTGTCAAACTCATGGCTGGTGTCTTCCTGGGGGTTCTTCAGCGTTTCGCCAAAGCCCACATCATCGTCTGGGTGCCCACCAAAGTAGGTGTGGTAGTGCAGGCTGCTGTAAAAGTCCTGGTGGTCGTAGGTGTCTCTAAAGAGGTTATCACCCGAATCAATGCCAGGTTCCATGCTGCTGTGCAGGCCAGGAATTGCAAACGTTCCCACAGATCTCTTTTGAAGTTGGTTATACCTGGCAGTAAGGTTGCATATGATGTCCTCTAAGTACCTGCCATTTAAAAAGCAAAAATCCTAATGCTTGCATGCCAGAAAATACACTTTTAAAAGGTCTTAAATCTTTTTGTATGCTCACTAAAACTACCATAATATTCAGAATTTTTTATAGAATTAGGCAAACCAATTATATGACGTTACAGTTCAGTCTTAGTAAAAAATACTCAAAACAAGCATATTTTCTCAGATTTGAGAGTAGTATTGCAATGAATAATCAATGCCACAAACCCTCTTTTTTTCTTCAAGTTCTTGAATGCACAGCAGTGGCTGGGGTAGGTCAGGTCTGCTGTAATCATGTGTCTGAATGTCTTGATCGGTGGTAGTTTTTTGAGGGCCCAGACATTCCGAGCACAGAGTTCCCGAAGTGACTCCAAGCCTCTGGTTGGTAGGGAAGTGACAGCCGATTCTGATACATCACTGATGAGAAAAGAAGACAGCAGATTGACCCAGTTTTTTGTGATTGGTCCTCAGCAGCATAAAGGACTTTTATGATAAAGGAATATTATTATCCTTTTCAGAATTGCCAATGACGTTTGATCTTCCTAACACTAATCTTTTTCACTTTTTTTCAGGTCAGACATTTTGTACAAAATCAGCTTCCCCAGTTCCCTAATCTCCCTCCTGATATAAAAAAATGGACACCCATCTCTCTCTCAGTCCAGACAGAAAAGGGCTAATCTCTGCCTTTTATGAATCAATAGATTTTTAAAATCCTGACCCCTCTGAATCACTCAAGAATACATAAAAACTAGAGCTGGGGGTGACTATACTTGAAACAGAGTTGATTATATATTTGATTTAGTACATTCTTCCTCCCTATGTGCTTGACACAGTTTGATGCAATGCAAGATTATTTACAGAGCACAAAATATACCCAGACAGGAGTGACACTTGCAATAAGTGCCGACAGTCTCCAGCAAATCATTCATACATGTTCTGGTCCTGTCCAAGTTTGTTTTGAGTTTTGGGCTAAAATATTTGATACTTTCAGGAGAAAAAAAAACTTTAATACATAAAAGGCTCTTTAAAAGCTTTCATAAAACATGGAAACCATTGTTAAATTATATTGATACCATTGATCTGTCACTTGAAAATGCAGAAGAGGATTAACAATTTCTATTTATTTATTTTTGCTCTTATTTTGTCCTTTTAATTTCCCCCCCCCACTTTAGACATTCATTGTATCATTTAACGACTACCTTTGCAGTGCTATTGTTACTTGCCCTTGTTTTTGTTGTATGGCACAAAATGTTAATAAATATATTTTGGAAAACAAAATTCTCTAATGTTGAAACGCTTGTGGTACTTTGGTTGATGTTGCTTTTTAACAGTGTTTTTCTAAAGTGTTGGATGTTTGTTCCAATGACTTGCCTGTTTGAGAGCTGACCAATCATTATATAGAGAAGATTCTCAAGACAAAAATATCTGAATTAAAGTCCCGTTTTCCAATAAACAGATCGGATACTTTCTAATTTAAACAGCACTTATGGTCATGGTGTTCTCATATACAGTACTCTACAATACTAGAACTAATAGAGCTGCAGTCAGTGCATTCTGGCACGATATTGTAAACAGCTGGTCATGTCTTAATTGAATGTAAGATGGGACAAAAAATGGATACATTGTCAAAAGACAATTTGCATTAGGACTTTCAATGTAAATGCAGGCTTAGCTGTGCTGTGTGCATTTCAGTATCACCAAAAGAAAAAAAATTACCACTGCCCGTTTTGTTTTCCTCTGAAAATCATCAATCCTCCCTATAGTATTATAACCCTCAGAGTCAAAAATGTCCATTCTAATATGAGCTTGTTGTTGTTTTTGTTTTAAACAGATGTTCCAAAAAGTCTATTGTGCAACATGAGTTTAAAATTAAGAAGAAAAAAAAAATTGCAGCCCGCTTGCCTGATTTTTTCATTTTGAGATAGTTAGCCAGTGACCTCATAGCAATGATTTCACACTGAACTGACTCCTGAGAGGGTAGCTGAGGGGCCACATTATTAACTTATTAAAGAATTATGGTTTCAGCAGGCCCACATTAGCAGACAGATAAGATTACTATGGTCAACATCCTGCATTCAGATGAGAAGATATTTTTGCACTTACAGAAAAAATTATTAGTAACACCAATGAAGAGTAGGCTAGCTTTATGAAGTCTGTTATCAACAGAAATCTATAATATTTGTCAAATCAGTAAAACAACCTGCTATTTTCCTTTTTTGAAAGAGAAAAATGTTTTCCATTAAAAATGTCAAAGAATTAAAATGCTATTTTGTGCATTTTTGTATTATGACACATGATCTAATCTCTTAACTGACATTTTTACAAACATGTACAAAATATTTAAAAGTCTTTATCTGCTCTAAATTACAATGATAATAATACAATCTTATAATTTACAGTATTTCAGTATATATACAGTATATTTCCATAACCAAAACACAGCAAAATCATTTATGGACAAGGGCAGCAAACTCTGAGTTAAAGAGCTCAGAAAGAACTACAGACACTGAATCTCAAGTGCTTTCAGGAGAAACAAAACCCACTCACAGGAGCATTGGCCCACTGCTAGTCCCAGCAAACATTCTCTCATCCAGCCTGGCGAGCTGCTTATTTCTATGCAGGTACCTGGAAAGAAAAGGAGTAAAAGGGGTTCAGTTTTGTTATTATAATGCTATTACTAAATGTTAAAGATGAAATTAAAACCAGACTTTTTGTGGTGGTTGTTAAGGCACAAACAAACCCATAAACCCTAAAGAATTTAGTAGGTAATTTGCCCCACAATATTTGTGCTATATAAATGAATAATACCATAAACTGTGCTGCTTGTTGAGAATAGGTGCATTATTTGTTACAAGTGATCAGACTTAGTTCTTTTACCTGGTAGATGGCAAAAATCCCACAGACTTACATTAAAGAAGGGATATAAGTACACACAGGAACCAGAATATCATAAAAACTCTTTGGGGCCATTTTTTTCTTCTTCCAGGGGCCGGTTGTATAAACTGCTTAGACTAGTCTTAAAAAGTTAACCATCTAATTTGTTTTCTTCTAGACTGGTCATAACTGTTTAAAGCCAGTATAACAAAAATGTAGATTGACCCAATTTTAATCAGAAAAGTGAGTCTTAACATAGTGTCTATGCAACTGGCCCCTGGAAAACAAGACAAAAAAATTATGAATGCTGAAGAAAATTACTCTGTGCAATGTGGTTTCTAAAATAACATGAATTTCATAACCATGCTGGATGAATTCTCAAGTGCAATGAAACAGCCCAACAAGGCTTGCTAGGGGGGCCCACCTTTACAAGCAATTTAGCAATCCAGAAAGGGAGTTTTACTATCACACTTTCATCAGGTGCTTTTGTCCTGGTTTAGCAGTCCAATGTAAACATGCAAAACCAGAGACATTAGCAAGAGATTACAACCTAAGGGAGTTTGAGATATGAGGGAGATTGACATTAATATCCTGTATTCTCAGCAGACGATTTGCGAAATGACAATAGTAAATATTATGCCCCGAAAGTGTCCTTTACTCTGAATACACTTTTTTTCGGTGGGAACTGATTGAGAAGACAATAGCATGACATGCATGCTATTGAATCAAGTGAACGAATAGTAGATATAATTATATCATTATTTAACCATATGCTGCTGTTTTTTCAGTGGAATAAAAAAGTCTATTCACTCAGTGACAGTTCATAGTGAACACATCTGTCAGAAAGGACATGGAAAAACATACAAGTTCCATACAACAGTCCATTCAACTTTCACAAATATTATATCTAAATCTAAAGTAGCCAACCCTGCTCCTGAAGACGTCCTGCAGATTTCAGTTCCAACCCTGAGCCAACACACCTGTCTGTAATTATCAAGTAACCCTAAACACCTTGATTAGCTGGTTTAGTTGTGTTTGATTGGAGTTGGAGATGAAATCTGCAGGATGCTAGCTTTCCAGAAACAGGGTTGGAGACCCCTGTCTAAAGCAATACGATACTGTGTGAGCCACAGACCATATTTTAAATCCTTTTTGGTCTGTTTCTTGGAAGATTATAGTGCACAAGTTTAAGAACTTATTTTGGTGGTGCACAGGTTTGCACAGGAAATAAACGGGTTTGTAATGTAATTAAGGTGAATAAATAATGATAGATTTTTTTTTTCATGTTTGGGTAAACTATTCTGTTAATGACCAATGCTTCATAAATGTGTTGTATCAAACTTGTGTATTTATATGGTTTTAGATAAACTTTTAGCATTTAATTGTGTCTTATGCAAGCTTTTATAAAGAACTTTACACTGAGTCCAGCTTTGTGCCATTGAAAGCATGATGTTGGACTTTCGTAAAGCCATTGCTGTACAGCCTCCTGTTGAATAAAAAGCAAAAAATAACAGTCATGTCTTCGTGCAAAAATCTTGCTAATAACATTGTCTACTTCTAATTCAGAATTTAGAGCAGAGTATATGTTTAAATAGCCTTTCTAGGAGATAGCGATGCTTGAGTCACACAGTATACTGCAAATAATTGTACCAGGAACTAGAACAGAATTACAAATAGCCTGTGCTAAAAGGGGTAATTTTCATTCAATCACTAGAATCTTTCCAATATACCTAGCCTATAAGTAACAGTAGTTTTGCACATTCTTCACAAAAAAAAAAAAGTCAGGAAGGAAATTGACAAATGACATCTCAAACTCATTTTTCTCTGTTAGTATATGACATGGAATATGACAAGACTTACACTGACAGCAGATCACTGGTAATGCCAAGAAAAGCGTTAGCTGGAATTTCAGCAATATAGGGATTATCGCTTAGTTCTCTGCAGGAAGAGCATAAATAGATTAAAAGAATACCTTCAAAAACACTGATCTGTATGAAAACTGCTGAATTAGAACACTACTCACAGTAGGAAGTAGGAGTCATCAGCCTGAATATTGTTCAGTAAAGGGAAGATGGTGAGGCCTGTGTTGAATAAGCCTCTGAAAATACAACAGCTCCTGGTTATTATTTCAAGGTCTTATGCACTGTCCACAGTGACACTAATTTTATTGCTAGAGGTAACTGCACTTTTGGTTGCTAGTAACTGTTCCTACTACTTAGTGCCCTAATGTTATTGCTGGGCTGCCTAACTGGTTATAGCTTTACTTACCTAGACCATGCTCTTAGGCACAATAATCAAGCAAACATGTAGTACATTCTACATCTATATATATAATATAATCTATATATTGTAGTTTTTGAAGAGTGTGCATGTGCATAAATGCATAAGAGAACCCTGAAATATGACATGAGAGCGAAGCGACAAGGAATTAATTAAAGCAAAATGTCTATGCCAATTACATGCTGCAGGAAGAGATGGGCAGTGTTTTAATTAAATCCATATTCAATTACTTTTGAGTATTTTGTCATTTGTATTTTGCTGGGCAAAAAAAACTAATGTAATTTGTAATTAAATACTTTGTATTTGAAATACTTAAAATAATTAATAAAGTAGGTCATTTTATTATCAGATAATACAATCTAATAATACATAATACATCTTTCTTCACCTGTGTTAATAGTACTGCCAAATATAGCCTATCACAGTTTTTGGCTAGATGCAAGTGAATCATATGACATCCTGTCATAAAGGGTCTTGAAGGGTTAGTTCACCCAAAAATGGAAATTCAGTTGTAAATTACGGACCCTCGTGTGGTTCCACTCTTGCAAGACCTTTGTTCATAAATGAAGGATTTTTTTATGAAATATGCAGGAGCTTTCGACAGCCCCCCTTTACAGTCAGTCATGCAACTTACACATTCAAGGTCCAGAATGGTAGGAAAGACATCAAGTAATCCATGTCATTAAGTACATCCAGTAATCCAATTTTATGAAGTGACGTGAGTGCTTCATAATTTACCACTTTATTAATGAAAATATTATCCAAACACATGCGTCGTGGTACTCTAGTGAACACTAACTCATTTGACTTATGTTGATGCGTGACTCTTCTATCACGCAAACAACACAAATGCATTGTGATGCTCTCATGACCACACAATGCAGATCAATATTTTCATTAATAAAGTTGTAAATTTATGTTTTTTGCAAACAAAGCACTCGAGTAATTGTGTAATGTGCATGTGTAAGTTGCGTTGCTGCTATGGAGGAACAGAAAGCAGCAAAGTCTTTGAGTTCATAAAAAAATATCTTAATTTGTTTTCGGAAGAGGAATTAAGGTTTTAGGGTTGTGAAACAACATGAGGGTGAGTAATTAATGAAGGAATTTCCATTTTTAGGTGAAAAAAAAAAATAATTTTTAACGAAACTTAAAAAATGTTTAAGTTATAGACAAATTTTTATGTGAAGGACGCTGGGAAAATCCAAGGGAAACTATCATAACAGTGTAATTTTAATGAACCTCATCTGTGAATCACAGTTGCCGTCACTTGCTCGCATTACTATGGAGTGTGTGCAAGAGCATGAGCAACAAATGGCTGGCCACAGCTCACTTAATGACCACCGGTGTCGCTAATAACAAGGGTTTCTAAATTCTACATAGAGCCCTTTAACAGCTAAATATCAGCATTTTAAGGAGTTAATCTTTACTGTTGACAGTGAAATAGCTTGAGGCATCCTCTTGAGTAGGACAAGGCAGTATGACAATACGGTTTTGCAGGACTGCTTAATTTTTGACACACTGATAAAGAAATGATAAAGGAGTGATAAAGAAACATGAAGTTTCAAGTAAAAACAATTGGTTGTGTCTTAAATGAACAAAAGAAATTAGAAGAAATTTGGATCAATATATTGGATATATTGTCTAGTGTTAGGGTTAAAGAATATGTTGTTTATAAATATGTTGTTTATAAGTTGTTCAAGGAGGGGAAAGCACTTCTCTTTCTCTTATGTGTGTATCTAACTCCAGTATTGCTAAAAGTAATGCCACTGTCTCTTGCACTTCAAATGATTGCATGTAAATATTGGTTGTATTTTTGTATTTTCAAATTACTTGTATTTTAAATAAATACATTTCTCACACCAGTATTTTAATTAAAATTTGATGAGCAAGTATTTGTAATTTGTAACAAAATACTTTTTGATGTATATGTGCCCATCTCTGGCTGCAGGTTAATAAGATTAAACAATGAATAGCTTTTTGTTCTTTCGTGCAAATTAACTATAACAATGTGGCATTAACTGTGATCTCTAATCAATTATTAGCAGAATAGGGAAAACAGAGTTTTCCCTGAACAAACTCCTTTTAAAAATTTGCTGCTTATTAATTGTAAGGTAATTGTTAAGTTTAGGGATGGTGTAGGATTAAGGGATCTAAAATATGGTCATGCAGAATAAGGCATTAATATGTGCTATATAAGTAATAAACAGTCAATATGTTAATAATATGCATGCTAATAAGCAACTAGTAATAGTGAGAATTGGTCCCTAAACTAAAGTGTTACAATTAGTACTCACGGCATGTACGTGACTTCATTATAAACAGTCTAACATTGTTGAACTAAAGTTTCCACCATGCTACTATAGTATACACTAGCTAGTGTAAATGTTCAGTTTTTTTTTTTTTAGGCATAAACCTCAATAAAATATTTAAACCAGGAAAACATGACAAAACTTTTTTTTTTTTAATTTGAAGACAAAAAAGTATGTAGACAGATGTTTGCTCAAACAAAAAATACTGTATTTAGGAGATTCTTTTAACAGCCTCTGGAGAGCAAGTCCGATTTCTTGTGTTTCTCATTTCTCTGAAATGGGAAAGAGAGAGAGAGAGAGATTACATGAATTGAAAATTTTCTTTTGTAAGTGCTTAAATGAAAGTGATTGGATCCTACTTGACTGTAACAGAATTCATTTCACATTATTTTTGCAGATGATGAGAATAACAGTTCTGACGTAATTTGCTCTTGTTCATTTTACTCAGCCAGATATGCTAAATGAAAGCACATTTCCTAGTACAATAAGAGAAAACCTCAACAAAAATAGTACAGTGGAAGAACAAGTCACTAAAATCATGGGTGTATTTAATCAGGGATTCAATGCTGGTATGTTCTATTAACAGAGTTAAATGCTGGTTGGTTTTGTTCTAAGTGAGAGTAAATCTCAAAAGGTATTAATGAAAATATATTTGCAGGTAAAAAATCTAAAAAAAGCCTGATGCTTGGGCACTGAAAAGTAAGTAACAAAAGTTAGTAACATCTCCGATTTCAGGTATAGAATTACTATATTGTGATGTTGTTCCATAATGTAGTTGAAAATGTTTACTGTGGTAAAGACTATGGTTGAAAATGACTTATACAATGGTAAAAATTGTATTCTTTCATGCTTCTGTGGTAGTTAAGATTGCCCACCTCTTAAGTAAAGGGAGCTGCTACAAAGTCAACACGTCAACACATAATCCTTTTATTCCCCAGCCAGTAAGCCAGATCAGAAAAAAAACACATCAATTTTGGTGGTAGCAGGAGAGAGAGAGAAAAAAATAAACCTTGGGAGAAACCAGGCTAAAACAGGGGAGTGTCCTATCATGCATCTAGAAATGCAAACCATTAACGGAAATAATTCTTGTTTTTTCTCTTCTGTGTTACATCTATGCATTATTGTAGTTCTTGTGTTTATTTTGTTTCATTTTACTCAGTGTGTTAAAATTAAAGCATGTAATTTCTTCAACACTTCTGTTGTGTTTACACTTTTTGGAGAACATAGAATAAATATATCCAGCTGCATTCATGTACTTGCATGAAATATATTTCTGGCCTCAGGGTTAAAATGACAGTGTCTGTTAAGTAAAGAATGCTGTTTCATAAATGTGATATTCGTTTGTATTTTATGCAAAATGCGATTCTCCCACACGCACGTTTGCATAGACACTAAAATGTACAATGATACATTGACAGCATTTAAAACGTAAATAATTTGCTTATGAACAACTTTACATACATACAAATGTTTACAAATCTTTATTTTATCTATTAATGTTTAATTGACAGAATCAGTTGTTTCTATTGCACTTATGATCAACAATATTGTTTTCATGTTATTAAACACAGTTGGTTCGTTTACTTGAAATAATACAATTTTGTTCGGTTCTTTTCTGTGTGACTTCTGGTCATTTCAAAGGCCTGCTCATTTCAAAGGATCACATCAAGACTAAACTTTTAAATCTTTAAATGAATAAATTGTAATCATTCTAATCACCAATTAACCATTAATTATGGTTTGTTTCCATCCAAATTTGTCACCCGTACAATCATTTAACCATTGTGTATTTATTGTGTGTATTTATTTATTTTATTTTGTGTGGTTAACTGGAATTTATAAATGGATTTTGGATGCTTTAACTTACATATGAGTAAGCTTTCTCAGGTTGTAGAAGGAATGCTTTTCTAACCTGCTCAGAGAGACATCCACGGACATATAGCTAAGGAAAGAAGGGAGAAAATCCTGTTAAAATCCTCAGTTTTATAAAAATACAGAGTTATTTAAAGTTGCCACCCCTCAGCAGAGAGAGAGGGGGGAAAAACTCCTTCAGTCTTTATGATGAAATCAGCCCATGTTTTCAGTCTTGTAATGTCATAATGTATTCAGGTAGGGCAGAACGAAAGCAACTGTGCACACTACATTTCTTTAAACACAAACAATTAGGGTGTCCACAGACTTAGCACATGCACATCAGGAATAAATAAGTGTGATTGTATTACTTTCTGAGAATTTTTTAACAATTACAAATTACTTCCTCTATTAAGTTAACTATTAGGATCAAGTATATCTCAGTGTAAATATATATTTTAAAAAGCTATTTATTTTGCCACATATGTTTCTTCAGTTAAATATTGGCAGTTCAATTTTAAGTTGTTTGTGAGTTATGAGGGAAAAACTACACTATAAAAAATTATCGTGATGTTAACGGTAAAGACGGTAAAAATGCCACAGTAAAAACCTGTTAAAGGGGTCATATGATGCTTTTTTAAAGATCATTATTTTGTGTATTTGGTGTAACAGAATATGTTGACATGCTTTAATGTTCAAAAAACACATTATTTTTCAAATACTGTACATTATTGTAGGTCCTATATGCCCCGCCTCTCTCAAACGCTTCGTGTTCTACAAAATCCCTCCTTCCGACAGCGCAGTCTGCTCTGATTGGCCAGCAGACCCAGTGCACTGTGATTGGCCGAACAACGCAAGCACTCGTCGGAAATGTAACGCCCCTTACATAATCGCAAGCTTCATCTTTCAAAATAAAAGTAAAGACAGAGCCCGAAAGGGGGAAAAAAGGGGAACAGAGTCGTGACAGACACAGTGATGAAGCTGGGATGTGTTTGCAGTACACAAGCCACGGTTAAGACAATTGACTCCACTGTTTTCTGACGTGACCCTGTCTCTATTTCTCTCTCTCTCTCTTTCTCTCGCTCGCGCGCACACACACACAAACACACACACACACACAACACACCACACACACACACACACACCACACAACAACACACAACACAACAAAAAGGCATGAGCAAAACTCCACATTTGAACAGTCAATAGCAAATACTTAAACTAATAACAAAACAGTAGCTGATTCAGAAGCACCAAATTGTCATAGCAAAGTCAGAATTACCTCCTCTCCTAGGTTCACGAAACGGTCGTCCATAAAATGCATTGCTGTTCTGTGGTAAGTAATCTTAAAGATTCCTAATGCATCTACTTTCGGAAGGGCAAATAAAGTGCTTTTGCTTTTGCCTAGAAACACACAGCGTCTCCCTGACATGGCTGCTTCAACACTAACTGCGGTTACTGAAACCACGCCTGCTTTCTTTGCATGCACATTTGGGCGGCATTATGCAAATATTTCCACATAGTGAGGTAGATATGTGGGGGTGTGTTAGAACGAGCCGTTTTAGGGGGGCGTGGCAGAGTCTTAACTTTGATAAAGAATATCTCTTTGGTTTTGAGACTTCAGTCTTTGCAACTTCAGGGATCTTATCTATGCACAATCAGCTTGTAACACTCCAAAGAGAAAGGAAACATTTAAATCGCATCATATGACCTCTTTAACCGTTTAAGCACAAGGAGCGAAAGTTTAGTCAGTAATACGAGCAGGTGTATCAAGTAGAAACCGTTTTGACGCACGCATTTACCAGAATGAATTTTGCCCCACAGCGTAATGTCCATGAACAGTATAAACCATTTGTTTTAAAACCTGCTTAAAACGCCTTGAAATGATAAGCTTAGACTACATCATGACACACTTCAATCAACGATTGATATATTTATACCGGATTATCTCCCAACCCTTAAATAGTTTGTTCAAACACAAAAACAATATAAATCCAGTTAATAATCAAACTAACCTAAAATCTGAGTGGGCGATGACACTGCTTTTATCTGCTCCATGTGCCCGGTCCACTTACTGTTTCACAACTACTCCATCATCAGCTTTAGTAAAATAACCTGATAGCTGTCATGTTTTTTATGTTGTTTGTATTTGAAGTTTTTAGTTTTTTGAGCCCCTCTCTCTTTTAGAATTGCTGACATTTTTACTTATTGAATGTTGTTCTTTGCGCGATCATTTCCAGATTACTCCAGAACAAAGTGAAGAGGTGAATGTAGACATACTGGGCAGCGATCACCTGATAGATACGTGCGCATATCGTTCAAAAGTCAAATATAGAATAAATGCATTTGAAACCAAATTCAGACTTTACGTTTCAATCTCAAATGGTAATGCATGGAATTTACAGAAAAGCTCAACTAAATAACAGCGCTAATAAGTGGGGGGCGTGGTGACTTTAGCGATCGGCGCACCAGTTTATTTACCCTACAGCCAATCACGGGCCCCCTCCTTGATCGGGCCCTGGGGCTTCAGCCCCGCCTAGCCCAATGTTTAAAACGGCCCTGGCTACAATTTTGGGGGCCCGTGGGTGACCAGTACAAAAATCCCAGCATGCATTGCAGAATGATTTTTTTTTTTGATTGTCACCAATGTTGAGATTCATTGGCTGACTGTTGATGTCTGTGTGTGTTTAAGGTCTGCCATAGTTCAAAGCTTTTATTTGTGCATATTGTGCTTAGGAATGTTTCACAATGATTGATTGCAGTAGTATCAGTGGTACAACTTAAGAGTATTAGTAATATTTCACACACACTTAAGGGATTAAACATTAGGTGAGATCAGTGAATCAGATTAGTTCATGATGGTCGACATCTCAAATACCAGCTTTATCTGATCGTATAATTTTTTTTGGCTTTTCTTGCTATAAACACTATGTTAAATAAACACAGCTAATTAAGCAATCAAAGCAAAAACGTATGTTAGGAAAGACAAGGTCAAGAGCCCAACTAAAGCAAACACCGACCGCCATTATGGTGGCTTCAAATGAAAGCACAACATCTAAAATCTCAATAAGAGCTTTTGTACACAATGAAAATAAAGTCACACTGGTTAGTAATAAGAAACTGGTGATGCTGTTTGTGGAGCTTTTAATCCTCTGCTGAGATCTTGATAAATTTAATGTGTTTTATTTTCAGTTGATTTCATCTTTTGCTTTGGCTGTAAGTTGTGTTTCTCTTTCCTTCAGTGATTCTGCTTCTTAACAGGTGTTCATCGCTAATGCTCAATTCTCATTTAATTATCTCATTAACTTCACCGCTTCAGTGTCACTTCAACACTCTGTAGTGTGGACACATATAAGTGCTCTTTAAAACTGAGGATTTTGCTGTGGGATTAAAGGGGTTAAATGTGTGAGATGAAAAAAAAACACTGTGAAATGTATTTTTAACAGAAATATACTGTTAATTTAATTTACGGATGCAAACTGTAAAAAACAGTAGATTACTGGCAACCACAGCTGCCGGTATTTCACCGTAAAATCAAGAAAAGAAAAATGCAAAATACTGTAAAACCTAACAGTCAACTTACTGTTGTGTTTTGTGGGTCACCATTGTGCTGGAGAGCCGAGCCTGTGTTTAAGTACAGAGAAACACTGATGTTATATTGCTTGTTGCTTTATTTAAAGGCAGTAACTGTGTAGTTACTGATGCAGTGTGAATTTTTTTGATAATTTCAATTACACATAAATGTGTGTTGCTGTTATTTGCAAGAGATTTGAGTTGAATTGATGCTTTTAACGACTTTATAAATCAGTAGGTTTTTTTAATGACTTAAGCAAAATAGTTCTCAATACCAATATGCTCACATTACTTAAACATTATAAATATTAGTTTATAAATAAATGCCAGTTTAAGTGCGGTTGTTTTCTGCAAATAACTCAAGTTAACTCAAAGGTTTGCATATTAACATTGTATCAGTTAATGAAATACGGTTTTTCACTGTAAATTTAAACAGTTCTGTAAAACCTAAAATGTTGCTACCGTATTTTTCACGGTAAAGTTCTGGCAACCATAGCTGCCGCTATTTTACCGTAAATTTAATGGATTTTTTTTTTAGTGTACAATTTCCACATAATTCCCTTGGTCTACTTTCCCTAATTGTAAATATAAATTTAATCCAACTCATTTTCAACATTATATTCCTACTTATCTTCCTCAACTTTCAACTAAACTCATAATATACAGGGATAGCTGCTGATGCCTGATCACACAATGACTTACCGGTTGAAGCTAAAAGTAATGAGCAAAAATCATGTGGCGATGAACAACACTGAGCCTACACTGCCAGCTATTATTTTTGTAGCATCTCATCTTGATGCTCACTCTCAGTGGCCACGTGGATTGGTCTCTAAAAAGTACTTACATTCTTGAGATATTGACCATATTTGCAAAGGCATCTTGGGGAACTGTCGTCAGGCTTGTCTCGTAGAGACTTCTAGAATTCAAAAGATCATCACAAATACATATAAACTTGTCTGATAATTACAACTTATTTATATTAACATATTAAACAATGCTGCACATGGAATTTCAAAGAACATCATTAACAATATACAATATGTTACAATATTCCTTATTAGTAATAACGCAAAAATAGACTAAAGCAATAAGCGCCAAGAAGCCGGGGTTTACAGTGAATTTATAACAGCTCAGGGGCGTTGTTAGGCACGACGCGAAGCGGTTTACCCCCTTAGCTGTTATAAATTCACTGTAAACCACGGCTTCACAGGGTTTTTTGCTTTTATAAAACGGTTATTGCATTTACGTAGTAAGGCTTCACAGAATAAAACAGAGCAAATAAAGTGTAATGATATTAATAAAAACATTATTCTTCAGCCAAACAATGTAGTTCCTCAGAAACAGTTGTGGTTCCAACAAAGTGGTTGACGAGCAACACACAGAAGTAAACAAAGGTGTGTGTTTGTAGTGTAATTTACAACAGCTTTGAACTTGGCTCAACCAATCAGAATCAAGGACTGGAACTATCCGTTTTATAATATTCAACAAGTCATTCATTTATGTCATGTACTAAGAATTGTATGTCAGATTAGGGACTGACAGATATCTTGAGAATTAAGGGCTATACTATTCCCCACATCACAAATCTAATTCCCGTATAGATTTTTTTCTCTGACATATAATTGTATAACACCAAATCATTAACCCAGTTATGCCGGCAATTACAATTTTTGACCATGCCCCCACAGCATTACTTTTCTTGTAGAGCACCACCTAGATGCCAATTTAATATTTCATTGCTCAATGACATATGACCCATTTTCCAAATTCTTTTTTTAAAAGGAATGGACATTCTTTGTTAGAGTAATATCACTGAAGGGATATCTGCATCGGTGGGAAATGGCAAGATCTGTTATAAGGGGAAAAAAATAATTTCATTTTGTTCATATAAAAAGCAAAAAGCAGTCAGCAATTGAGAAAAAAAATGTTACAGGAAGAGGTGAAGAGACTGGGCCATCTGGACTCTCAGGGGCCAACAGATTTAATCATTAATAAACTCCACAGAACTAAAGAAGAACTGGGTAATTTAATGAACCAAAAAAACGGAGCGAATACCTCTTAAACTCAGACAACAAATTAAATTTGGAGGAAAAAAAAAGGCTTAAAAAATTTGCTTACACTCTAAATGTTGTACTTGAGGCACACTAAGTGAAACAATTCACTCATATACTGAAACTTCAAAGACTGCAAAACTGCAAGCACATTATCTTTTTTACACTCAGTTTGCAATTGAAAAATCATACTTTTGCAAATCGCTAAACACAGTTCTCTACATTAGACACGATATTCAAAACTATTTTGTTAAATTTTGAAAACACTGCTATTTTACAGTTTTTTTTTAAAATTGCTTGCACACTAAAAGTTGAACTAGAGGCACACTGACACAAAACTGCACTGGGACACGAAGACTGAGGATCTTATGGAGAGGCTCTGCCACTAAATACACTGGGTTCGTGACCCCCACAGTGTGGGGCACGCTGGAGTCCATGGTCGACCAAGCTCCTTGGCCACCGGAGTTTGCTGCCTACTGTGAAAGAGGAACCACTCAGCATGAAAGCATAATCCAGAAACTCACTGAACGACCCTCGAGTAGCATCACGGATTAGCTTGTCCTTGAGCAGAATGTTAAGCCCAGACGGACTAACTAAACTGCTGGATCCATAGTGGCGAAGTCTTTTGTCACAAAACTGCACAGGGACACGAGGTGGGATCCAGTGAAGTAGAGTCTTCGAGGGATAATACACAATCGTAGTCAAAACAGGCATGAGGTCAAACATAATAAACAGTTCAAACAATGACAGAGTTCAGGGCTGAGGCAAACAGAGTAATCCAGATAATCAGGCAGAATATCAAGAACCAGGAAAACAAGGCACTAGTGATATTACATATGACACTGAAGCTTCGATACGCGCATGTGACACAATTTCTATTGAAGCCCTGTATCGGGGCATGTTTTGGTTTCCCAGAGTCACATGATCTACTATAAACACGTTTCGCTTTGCGTGTCAGAAGGTTTGAACCACAGATCTTACTTAAAGGGATAGTTCACCCAAAAATGAAAATTTGGTTTATCTGATTACCCAGAGGTAGGGGACTGGTTTACAGTAGAACATTTGATGATTTTTAACTCAACCGTTGCAGTCTATCAGTCTTATAATGCATGGCAATGGTAACAAAATCTATGAGAGTAAAAAGAAACATGCACAGACAAATCCAAATTAAACCCTGCAGCTCGTGACGACACACTGATGTCCAAAGACACGAAACGATCGGTTTGTGCCAGAAACCGAACATTATTTATATCATTTTTTACCTCTAATACACCACTATGTCCAACTGTCTTTGGGCGCGCACGGCATCCGGTGCGTGATGTGTGTACGCGCTCTGGCGTAGTTTAAGTTAATGGGTGTGTTGATATCCAACCGAAGAGCAATCAACCATAACTTCAAGCGAGCAGGCCCAGAAGTTGGGAATTCGTGGAAAGTCACCACTCTCGAATGAGTTCGCGCGAGAGAACGTAATCTTTTAGGTTTAAGTCGGTTTGAACAATCCGGATAAACGAAAACAAGTACCATTTTGATTAGCCGTCGTAACTACAATGACTGTGCACTGTGTAAACAATGAGTGACGTATACGCGCGAGAGAGCACTTCCGGCGCTTGCGTAAACTACGCCAGAGCGCATACGCACCTCACGCACCGGATGCCGTGCGCGCGCCCAAAGACAGTTGGACATAGTGGTGTATTAGAGGTAAAAAATTATACAAATACTGTTCGGTTTCTTGCACAAACAAATCGTTTCGTGTCTTAGGACATCAACATGTCGTCACGAGCCGCAGGGTTTAATATGGATTTGTCTGTGCATGTTGTTTTTACTGCCCTAGATTTTGTTACCATTGCCATGCATTATATGACTGACAGATTGCAACGGTTTGAGTTAAAAGTCTTCGTTTGTGTTCTACTTTAGAAACAAAGTCACCTACATCTTGGGATGCCCTGGGGGTAAGCAGATAACATCAAATTTTCAGTTTTGGGTGAACTATCCCATTAAGGCCCCAACATACTTCAAACAAAGTTCTTTTTCATTCTTCGTTTGAGGGCAAAAGAAGTTCGAAAAGGATAGGCGACGGTATATGTTTCGAAACTTCCGCACCCACTGCCGCTGCTGGGGCGGGGTGTAAAAATGTGTTCACGCCGCCCGCGCTTAACCCTAACACACCAAAGATGGCGGCGTGGAGAGACGAAAGTTTCGTCACTCTGGCGTATTTCATGATCTATTCAGTGAAACAGAAAAAGAACAAGAACAAAATGCGGTGGTATGTGCGTTCACTTAACGAAAACAGAAAGAATGATGGTGAGTTTGCCCTTTTTATCAGCATCTGTGGAGCCACAGTGAGAAAAGTGCATTTTTCATACTTAAGAATGTGCGACGCGAGATTGACGAATCTCTGAGGAAGGGTGATCGCCAGTGAAAAAGGCAAAATGCAACCGAGGACACGATTTTCAATACGGAGAGATGGCATTGGGCCACGCAACTAAGTGTGGCTGAAACATTCAAGATTGGACCGTGAGCAGCCCGCAAGATAGTCACAGAGATGTGTTCTCCTGTCTGACCTCCGTGGAATGAGAAACGAACCAGGGGAAAAAAAAATCACACGTCAAAGAAGGCGGAGTTCCAGAACACACCCACCAACTGCATAATCGCCACGGACCAATGGTAGCTCAAATGTGTTTAGGAGCCAAAATGAACTCAAAACGAACTTCATTTCGGCTGATTTTTTGTGTTCGAAATAGTAAATTCAGTTTCGTTCCTTCGATTTTTGTGTGAAGGAGATCGGGGCCTTTAATGAGTCCTATTAGCTCAGTTGGTGATGGTTGTGAGGCGCGTGCTGTACTTTGAAGGTAATACACACATTGAAAAATTAAAAAACAAAAGTTACACTTTGTCACTACTTATTTTTGTGTGTGTGTGTGTGTGTGTGTGTGTCTTGTGTCTTGTGTTGTAAATTTTGCACTTTTGGTGTTTTTTTTTCAGGTAAATTGGGGGTGGTATTGGGTTTAGGGTGGGATTAGGGGAGAGGGGATTAGGGTTGGTGTTTGGTGAAGGGTTTGTGTTTAGATCAATGGCAACGTATTTTATTCTTGTATGTAATTTCTTAATTTCATATAACTTTATTCAGAAGGTGAGATGCTTGGTGTGTGACAAGGAGCTTGTGTATAGAATAAGCACATCATCCATGCTAAGCCATTTCAGAGCTTTACATGAGACTGCACAGCCCCAGAACAATCACAAAGTAGGACTGTTGCTTCATGATTTTAATGCATAATTGTGAATGCATTATCATGATTTCAATTAATATATGTGTATTATATATAACTTCTTTCATTATAGCATCTCGCAAGCAAATGGTTGATGAGGTATTGGTCAACATGGTCATAAAAGACTTGCTGGCCTCCTCTGTACCATGTGAAAGAGTGTTCTTTAAGGCCGGTGAAGTACTGTCTAAGAGGAGAAATAGAAACAGCTTTTATTTTTCAATAAAAATAATTTTAAACTTTATCACCTTTCTGTTATTCATACAGTTACACAAGCACTATCATTGCCAAGTGTCATAAGCACATTTAATAACAGATGATCAGCCACATTGCGTATTCATCCTATGTGTGTGTGTGAGAGAGAGAGAGTACATTAGATCATATTGAATCATATAAGCTCATATTATATTTTATTGTCACACTTTAATGGGTAAATGAATTTATTTAATGAACAAATTAAACACAAACGTGTAAGGCTTTTATTTGTACACATAACATTGAAACTATGGAGTGTGTGGTAGTTGTTTAATCTGACAGCTTCTTCCACAGGCTTCTGGCTGCAATATTTTAAATAAGCACTAAATGTCGCTGTTCTCGACACTCTTGAAGCTTTGAATCTTTTCCCGGAACAGTCAGGGGAAAGCCTCAGTGCTTCAGAGTGTTATTCCTGCTTCCTGTCAGCCGTGCTGCTGGTTTGTGATTGTAGCTCCGTGTAGCTTTTCACTTTTCTGTAGAATCTCTATCTTACTATCCCTCTCTGTTGTTTAAAGTGATAAAATATAACTTAATTCCCACAATATTTCTGATATTATCTATCAACCTAATCTGATTAATTTGATCGTTCGCTTTTCATTAAATTCATTAAAACCGTGCTTGCCGCCGTTAGATCGTAGACAGGTTAGCTTTTATTAGCGTTTCAATTCGCGCCTATTGCCGTTTTTTGTCTCTCTCTCTCTTGCTCTGTTTCTTTACGCTCTCGCTCCATTTTTTCACAGTCACAAACAACTGTGGTAAGTAAGAATCATTCATCAATCATGGTGAGTAATGGCTTCTTATCCTGCTATTGTTGTTTGCACCGCTTGCCACATGTATAGTTTATCTCTCTCTGTCGGCGACGAGGGATTCACATGTGATAAATGCAGGGAAATAGTTAGGCTGACAGAGAAGATTTCAGAATTAGAGACACACATCCAAACTTTAATTGAGGACAGTAAGTATGTGAGGGCTCTTGATACGGCTTTGGATGCGACTAGCTCAGGGAGTCCTGTACATTGTTCGGTCGGTACAATGCCTCTGCAGCAGGGCGAACCGATGGGTGACTGTGAGGCCAGCCATAGTCGCGGGTCAAAAAACCGTGTCCGTTCCAATTTCCCCAACACAATAAAACAGTTCTCCCACTCCCAAGTGGCGCACCATGAGAAATCTGATCAAGTGATCTAGTTATCTATAACGGAAAGGAAAATAGAGACACAGCCACTAGGATGGGTATCGAGTCCGATACTTTTTAGGCACCGACCGAATAGCCTCGATACCATAGAGTATCGAAAAACGTCTCACCATTCGGTACCAAATTTCGATACCTAAGGGGTTAATCTCATCAGCGTCAGTGAGCCAATAAAGGCCCGGGTATTCTTCACTTTCCGCGTTCTGTTCCGTCTCGTGCTCAGTACGGACGAGCTCGACATAGGCGCAGTTTGACTTGCGCTCTGTCTCAACTTTCACCTCGCGCACACACCTACTAGTTTACACCAGTTACACACAGAGATGTGGCGCACACGTGAGGCTGTAGTGCGAATGCATCCCAGCCCCCTTAGATGTAAGGCTACATTTACACTGGTCAGACCAGTCATTCAGTCATTTATTTCCAAGCGCAGCGGAGAGTGGCGCGGGAGCTGCGTGGAGTTCCGATCATATGCAGATGTCCGTTCATACTAACGGTACACGACCGAAAGCGTGTGTTATGTGACCATTCATGCAATCTGTAGCATCATGCTACATAAGACAAAAAATAAGATTTATATTCCGCTTTTACACAAAACTCACTTTAAACCACCATCGAATGTTTGTAATAACTTCAGATTGCTGTCTAATGGGGTTTTGGCCATGTAATATTGCTGAAATTAAATATGTTATTACCTCTGCTCTGACTCTGAGGGGAAGAGAGAACACAGGCAGACAGCGCTCGAAGCTGCTAATGCTCATCAGTAAATAAGTGGAAAATAAATAGAAATCATGATACTGTCTGAGCTATGCTTTTTAAAATGAACACACACTAGTGTAAATGTAGCACAACAGATGTGTAAACTGAAGACTATTTGAGCTTTATAAAAACTATTTGCACTGATTTATTGTGTTGGTTGCATTTTGTTCCTTTGTGCAGTGGCTCAGGAAATGAGTCTTTGAGATTGTATAAACATCAACAAGCTGAAAAATAAAACCAAAGGTTTTTTTTTTTTAGATACGTAATTGTTAAAATAGATTCATAACAAATTGGTTTGAAAAAAGTATCCTTCCGGAACGGTAGCGAAGTAAGGTATCGGTATGAAAATGTTTGAACGATACCCAGCCCTATCAGCCACCATAGTTCAATGTTTACCGGGAGCCAGAGCGCCTGACATCTTGGCAAATTTAAAAGGGCTGGCTAAACGTAAATACAGTAATATTGTTATTCACGCTAATGATGTTTGACTTCGCTAGTCGGAGGTCACTAAAAATAACATTAAAGAGGCGTGTGAACTTGCAAGCATGATGTCAGACACTAATATGCTCTGGTCCTCTCCCTGCTTACTGTGGTGACGAGATACACAGCAGACTGTCATCACTCAATGGCTAGATGTCAAAGTGGTGCCCGCAGAATAACATAGGTTTCATAGACAATTGGATGAGTTTTTGGGGCAGAACTGACCTGTTGAAAAGAGATGGTCTTCATCCCTCCAGGGCTGGTGCCACTCTTCTTTATAGAAATTGTCACATAGTCTTAGAGTTTGTACTTGAGTAACTGGGGCCCAGGTCAGGAAGCAGCCAGACTGGCTAAACCGACGTCTCGCCGCGCTCACGTAACAGAAATCAAGTTACGTTCAGCACCTAGAGACTCTTTACCTAGATATCACACTCTAGAGACTGGGTCTGTCCTCGCCTAGAAACTATAACACCACCTTCCCAACCCAATTTCAGAGTAAACCCTAGAATGAGTTCCCCCCCCTCACAAACCGGGTATCGCACACCCAATGATAACGCTGGCTTATTGCCTCTCCGGTCTTCTACCCGGCCCGACTTTTTGTGAATGATATGATCACAGATCATAACCTAGAAGTGCTGTTTGACAGAAACCTGGCTAAAACCAGATGATTACATTATTTTAAACGAGTCTACCCCCCAAGATTACTGTTATAAACATGAGCCACGTCCAAAAGGTAAAGGGGGAGGGGTTGCTTCAATTTATAACAGTGTTTTCAGTATTTCTCAGAGGGCGGGCTTAAAGTATAACTCGTTTAAAGTAATGGTGCTTCATATAACATTATCCAGAGAAACACATGTTAATGATAAATCCCCTGTGATGTACTGGCTACTGTATACAGGCCACAAGGACACCATACAGACTTTATCAAATAATTTACAGATTTTCTATCTGAGTTAGTGCTGGCTACAGATAAAGTCCTTACTGTTGGTGATTTTAATATCCATGTTGACAATGAAAAAGATGCATTGGGATCAGCAACCATAGACATTCTGAACTCTATTGGGGTTAAACAACACCGTCTCAGGACTACTCATTGTCGAAATCCTACTTAGATTATACTGTCACATGGAATTGGTGTTGATGGTGTTGAAATTATGCAGCAGAGTGATGATTTCTCAGATCATTATCTAGTCTTGTGTAAATTCCATATAGCTAAAACTGTAAATTCTACACCTTGTTACAACTATGGTAGAACCATCACTTCTACCACAAAAAAAGAGTGCTTTGTAAGTAATCTTCCTGATTTATATCAATTCCTCAGCATATCCAATACCTCAAAACAGCTTGATGATGTAAGAGAAACTATGGACTCTCTCTTTTCTAGCATTTTAGATACAGTTGCTCCTTTACGCTTAAGGAAAACAGTCTGACACCATGGTATAATGAGCACACCCACCCCCTAAAGAGAGCAGCCCGTAAAATGGAGCGCAGCTGGAGGAAAACAAAAATAGAGGTATTTCGTATTGCATGGTGGGAAAAGAGTAAATTCTATACAGAAGCTGTAAAACCTGCTGTCTGATTACTGTTAGTCTCTTTTAGAAGAAAAACCAACCTAACCCCGGGTATTTATCAATACAGTGCCTAAAATTAACGAAAAAATAACGCAGTACAACAGGGGGTTGAACATTTCCCAAATCACAGCGGTCATGACGTTATGAAACTACTTTATTCAAGACGATATATTAGAGATAAAATTGTAACATGCAGCCATCGCTCAGTATGCAACAGATACGTGTGCTATAGATCATGAGGAACATTCCACTCATTGCTTACTATAAGGAGAGGAAGAATGTATAAAACTTGTGAAATCATCTAAACCAACAACTGATGTTAGACCTATTCCATCTACAGCTCCTAAAAAAGGGGCTTCCAGGAGTATAGATCCTCTTCTGATTTTTAATATCATGTCTTTAGGATATGTCCCTGAAACCTTCAAACTGGTTGTTATTAAGCCTCTCATCAAAAAAACCCAACTTGACCCCAAAGAACTAGTTAAATACAGACTGATCTCAAATCTCCCTTTTCAGTCCAAGATACTAGAAAAGGTAGTATTGTAGCGAATTAGCTCATGGGGGGAAATATGAATAATTAATCATAATTAGTTATGATTAATTATGAATATTTTTGATCCGCTGTAGATATTTAGCTGACCCCTCAGGGTCAACCGTCTTGTCAATTCAAAGAACGTTAATTTCCTGGTTAAAGGAAATAACTTCTTACTGTACAATTCTATAAGTTTGTAACGTAATCTGCATGATTATTGACTCCGGTTAAACAATGAACACGTCAAGTGTGATACAAGTAGGTTTTATTAACTACATAAACACTTAAAAACTAGTCTTAACATATAACATAAACACATTAAGCGGTCTAACATACCTACTACAACACACACACACAATACAGTTGGTATAGGAAAAAGGGTTAAAGTTTAACTCAGCTTAGAAAGAGGCATAAAGAATGGATTTTATGAAACACTTTGCATGTATATTCAACAGACCAAAGCCTTCAGGGATACGTCAGATTATGAGTTCAAACACACCTTTGTAAAAAGGTGTACCTGATACATAATATATCAATTAATAAGACTAAGTCTGATACTTACATGTCTCGTCTGTCTGAAAGAAAGTCTTGATGCAATCTTCCAGCTCGTAGATCTTTGCTGGAATTAGGGGTGATTGAGAAGACCAGGTTGGGAGTAGTGTTACTGAAGGCAAAGGAAAGGACTAGGCGAAGACGAGAAAAGGATGGCCCCAGATGCTTTGTACCGAGCGGTTGTTTCACTCCTCCTTGCTTCATGGAATGAACCACAGACTGGGGAGGGCCTGGAGCCGGGCCCTTTAGGTTCGGAGATTAGGATCTCCGCCTTTAAGAGTGGGGCTTGTCCACGAGCAAAATGGAATTTCAGAGGCGGGTGGGGTGGCAATGCGGAGGGTACGACCCTGTGTTCTCCAAGCATGGGTCTTGCAAATGGACTTAAAATCGAATATTAACGATTCCAGGCGGCCCAATATATTGCCTATGTACCACCTATAATATACACGGCTGTGGTCGTCCATAACACCGGCGAATTCATAGATACTATACAAGGTAGGATTACATATAGTGAAAAGGGATGATTAGGAATGGGTTCCCTCCCAAGCATACTAAAATAGTCTAAGAATATCAAAGCCAAAATACACAATGACAATAATATACACAATGACCTGAACGATATGTGTGTTCATTCAAATAAAGGTTTTTCTATGAATTAACTAGAACACAGTCATTTCTACTCTGCTTTTCCTTTGGACAAGCAGGGATTTTCCCTGCTTTACATACATTTGGCCAATAAACCCAGTGATATCAACGTTGGTTGCCAGGCAAACAAAGAAGCTGTTGCTGCCTGGGGTGTTACGCATCCGGGGGGAAAGGGTCATGGGTCTCATAGGACTTGTTAACTGAGGTTAAGAGTATTGTCATATAAAGAGACTATAGGGTGTGAGATTGGTCGAGACGCTACATATTTCCCCCCTTTTGAGCGTTGTTGTCCGTAGAATAGACATCAACGAGCGATGTCAAGGTGCAGAACTATCGAACACACACCTGGCACTCACGGTTGGGAGCCAGTGGTGGTTTTTGGCTGTTGGTGCCTTGTTGGATGCTGTCTGGTGGTGTGCTGTTGTGATGTAGGCTGTAGCAAGGTGTGGTTCCTCGAGCTTATGCAGCAGGTGTCGATGCTGTGTCACCTGTCATCCTGAAGTGTGTTAGTCCGGGTAGGATGTTTTTTTGTTGTTGTTGTTAGCCAGTAGGCTATCTGTGGTATCCACGATGTGGAACAGCCGGGTTAGATTCTCACTGGTGAGAGTGCAGGTGGTTCTAGGGATTGCAGGTAATTGTTATGGAGTTTTTGTAGTGTGCAGAGAGTTTCAGACTGACATAGTGATGATGGCAGGAGAGCAGCAGATTCTTGTTAGCCCTCTGTTTTGCCCGAACATCACTAAAAATCTGATGTTTGCGGTGTCGCTTTTCTCTTGTAGCGGCACCGACTTGAGCTTGCCTGAGATGTGTTGGTAGAGCTTTCGCTGTTGGGCATGTGGGCCCGTGCTCAATCCAACGTTGTCTGGCTGCATCTAGGGGTGTCGACCGGTTTCAAGGTATGCTCCTCCCTTGGAGGGGCCTGATACTGTGATGCAGCAGGCAAGGAGTCAGAAGTTTGTCCTCCTCAGTACTCCTCAGTTGAGTTTTGTACAAGGAGCTCTTTTGCGAGTGTCAGCAGATCCTGTAACCCAGAAGTAGGCGTGTCAAGCTGTCCTTGTGTAGCCTCCGTTCAGCACCAGTGTGGTGGCACGTAGGAGGATGTTGTGGTGGACTGCTGTTGGACATTCCGTGGTGTTTGCAGGATGAGGACGCTTTTTCCCAGTGGTTGGTCTGGAACCTGTGTCCGTTGCCATGGTGATGGCTCCGTCCTCTTCTGGCTAGAGGCTTTCTGTAGAAGGGTTTTGCATTGTGGCAATGCTGGGTGCCTTCTGGTTGCCCTCTTTGGATTCTGAGTTGTGAAGTTCAGGATCAGTGGGGTTTGACAAACACCTTTAATGGAGGCCTTGTGCTTGTTAAAGGCCCTCTGTGTCAGGTTACACAGCTGTTGACTAGGCATTGTGCGGCAGGCCCTAATGACTAGATGACTTCTTGCAGCTGGTGTCATCCGCCATCCCAGGGTAATTGTGAGCATTGGAGTAAGTTTGTCAAAGTCTGTGATAGTAAGCATGGGGAGTTTCACGCCGACCCTGCTTGGTGTCTGGGGCAGCGATAAGTCCGTGTTCAGACTCTGGGTCTGAAAGTATTTAGGTTTCCAGATGTGTTGTCTCTGGCCAGCTCTTGGGGTCTGTGGGGTCACACGGTGTGTGTCTGCAGTGATCCTCTGGACAGGTCCTTGCCCCACCCGGCGGTGTGAGTGTGGACCTCGGAAACAGTGGCTCTCGTCCCCCCCCTCGCAGGTTCAGACTCTTGGCTGGGGGGGGGGGCCTGCTGGCCAGGGGAAGTTCTGATTCGTGTTTTCCCTATCTGTTCGCCTAGTGGTCTGCAAGCATATTTCAGTTCAACTGTGACACTGAATTCACCTCGTTGCGATGCTTCGGTTCGCCTGAAAAATTTTTTTTTCTGTTGCAGCTGCAGAGGTTTTCAGGGAGCGGACTTGTGAAGTGTCAAGCAGAAGGCGTTGGCTCCCTTTCCCCCCTTTCGTAGCTGTGAACAGGCGTGGAGGGCTTGCAATGCTGGCGACCGATATTCAGCCGGCTGTGTTTTGCTTAAGTCTATGCGAAGTCGGTAGGACTGTTTAAATTCTGTCTGAACCAAGTCAAGCTCCTTTCTAATTGCTGAGTCAGGGTTTTGACCTCAGCTCTGTCTGTATGCAGGTGGCCTTGTAAGGCTTAAGATGTGGTGTCTCTCTCATTTAGCTCCACATATGCTGTTTTTAACAGTGACATTGTGTGAAACAGATCTCTTTCCAAGTCCTGTCTGATGGCTTATTCCAGTTGCACTCGGTGTCCAGCAGCTGTTAGAGCCTCCAGAAGACTGGTGATTTCCTTCTGTCGCACAATTCTGTGAGGTTCTTTGCATCCGTTATGTGCTTTCTCTCGTTGAGCAGGTGTAAGTTCTCTGCAGAATTCTGTGACTTGAAGTTTCAGCTCATATACCTCCTGTCTAAGGCCCTTGAGGGTGTAGGCCGAGGAGAGGATGATGCTAGTCAAGTGTTCGCTTATGTCGCAGTCACGCTGTTCCTTTCTTTGCCATGGCAGATCGTTGGCTGCTTTGAGCTGAATGATATCCATTACAGTGCTCTACTGAGTGTCAAGGTGGTCCTGGTGAGCTGCCAGGGCAGGATGTCTGTGGAATGTCTGCGACATAATGGCACACTTGTGGGAACACCAGAGAAAGAAAGGGGCAAGACAAATGCAAGTAAGTCCAGAGGTGTTAAACTATCTCTATAAGGAACGGCTGTGTAGGCCATGTAAGGTAGCTAGCTGGGGGAGGCAGTAGTGACAGTGGTAGGGTGCTATGGGTTTGTGTCGTGAACCACAAAGGAAGGTTTGAGTAACTTGTTGAGGGGCCGTAAGCAGGGGCAGCTGAGGAACCGGGCTATAATCTGAGGTTCACGGGTTTGGTCACTCATGACGCAAAAACTTGAAATAAAATAGATGAATCCCCAAAAAAAAAGGAACATTTTTACTAATTTTAGGGTTTTCTAAGAGATATGGCTAAGCAGGTTTCGCTTGTGTGTGATGCTGCAATAGACTTCATGACCCTAGGGTTAGGCTGTTAGCTAAAATAGCAGGGACACACCATCCCCTGTCACAAAGGAATATCAGAAACCGTGGGAAATGTTTTCTAGGTTTAGGTACGCTACATGTGTTGCAATGTAGATGCCTTCAAACGGATTAGGCTGGAAATTGAGGATGAGGAGAAAGTACGAGAGGAACAGGGGTTAGTGCCACTATATACGATATCGTAAGGAAAACACGTGGCTCGAATACGTAAATCCGATCCAAAACGACGATGGGCCATGGCTGAAAAACATAAATAAGTAAAAGTAAAAACACACACAAAAAAAATATAATAATAACAATAATAAAGGGGTCCTAAGAAGCTGTAGGAAAATAAAAGGGGGAAAGTAATATAAAACTAATATAAAAATAAAAATAAAAATTGAATAAAATAAAAAATAAATAAAAATTTGATTTAATTTAAATCTCAAATTTAATACAAATCAGTTTCGCTGAATTGGTACATTTGTGCTAACAAATGTAAATAAATGCAATAAAAGTAAAAAGAGGTAGAATAAAGTCAAAACAAAAAGAAAGAGAGAGAGGGAGAGAGAGAGGGATAGAGAGGGAGAGAGAGGTGTGGTGAGAAAGTTACACTTTACACGCCTATCAAAGCGTTAGTCAGATGCTAACAGCTAGCAGTTGAAGTAACGGGCTTAGCTTAAGAGGGTAGGTTAGTTACACGCAATTCTTTGTTTACACAGGTCTGTGAAGTGGGTGCTGTTGTTAGATTAACCGGAAGAGTCTGCTCACATTTCCGGGGTCACGTGTTGCTAGGAGACCAGTGTAAGCTCACAACAGGTGCACGTGGAGCAGATTTGCACTGCTGTGAGCATGCATGGGA
This sequence comes from Sinocyclocheilus anophthalmus, assembly GCA_018155175.1. Lineage (NCBI taxonomy): Eukaryota > Metazoa > Chordata > Actinopteri > Cypriniformes > Cyprinidae > Sinocyclocheilus > Sinocyclocheilus anophthalmus. The sequence continues at coordinate 165 of JADLZN010006619.1, read as the reverse complement.
ATCTCATGCATGTCCCGTACAAATTCATTCCTTACTCAAAACAGCACATTCACTTCACGGGCAATGGTGGATTCGTAGTTAGCTAAGCTAAAATAACACCATTAATTTTACGTAAATATTTCAAATGAGCGAGTCATAATGAAAAACAATGATACGTAACACATA
>JADLZN010006618.1:0-26646 GCA_018155175.1 Sinocyclocheilus anophthalmus | reverse complement strand
AGTCACGGAAACCTTTCCAATGCAAGTTAAATATCAATATAATTATTAGATATTACATATAATTTGGTAGAAAAACAGTGTTTTTACGTTTTATTGGTGCAGAAATGAGTAGTGGTGATATTTATTTTGTACAACATTTGCAACTGCTTTTTATCACTTAATTAGAAGCACCACAAATTAAAATCTGTCCCAGTTCTGGCCCACATCTCCCACATTCTTCTGGCCCACATACCGCGTGGAATGACGGTGATGACTCAACCTGAGTCTGGCTGACAGAAGTCAGCCACAACTGGACCGGATCTGGGCCACATCTCACAAATGGCATGGGCAGCACCTGGCCCAGATGTCACCCACGCCATTTCTGATGTGGCCCAGATCCGGTCCAGTTGTGGCTGACTTCTGGGTTAGATATGGCCCACATTTACCCTTTCTAGATACAAAAGCATATGCAATTCATCCAGAATAAAGAAAACACTCATATAGTCTAAACTGCTTTATTAAAATATCAAAATTAGACATATACAGATATTTAATATATATATACATAGAGAGAGAAATCAGAAATACAAATGCATGTATATAAAACAAATACATGTACATTATTACAAAATAAAAAATACAGATACATTTATAAATCTAGTTAAATACACATTTACATTACATTTTAGTCATTTAGCAGACTTACAAGCGACTTACAAATGAGGACAATGGAAGCAATCAAAATCAACAAAAGAGCAATGATATGCAAGTCTCAGCTGAACACAGTACACGTAGCAAGTTTTTTTATTATTATTATGTAATGGATAAAAAGAAAACAGATAGAATAGAAAAAGAATAGAGGAAGCTAGTGTTACAGGTCTTTTTGCTTTTGTTAATTGTATAATAAAAAAACAAAACAAATAGATAGAATACAAAAAGATTAGAGAATCTAGTGTGTTTTTTTTGTAAGAAAACAAGCAGTTAGTAAATGAAAGACAACATATACACATGACATGTATATCACATAACATATTAGGGCTGTGCGATTTGGGGAAAATATCTAATTGCAATTTTTTTGACAGATATTGCGATTTGATTTGCGATTTTAATTTTGCAAAGTCAAGCTTCAGCTTAATATTGTCAATAATGTGCAGCACAGTATGGGTATAATTACCCTGCTGAAAAAAAACTATAGAAACCATCACAGAAAATTCTAATGGTTTCCACTACAAACATTACAAAATTACTTTTGTAGTGTGTTTTGAGGCATTATTCCAATAGGAATTACTGTTCTATTGTTTCCCATCTGCCAGTTTACATCCCACCAATAGAATCCATCAAATACCAGTAGACACCATTATAGTTTACATTAAAACCAATATAATTCCCATTATAACCCTTAAATCCATTACATTTTCTATTGTGTTTTGGGAGGGGTTCTATTGTTTTTTTCAACAGGGAATATTATTTTACTGAATTTGCACAGGAATAGGATGATTTATCGTTTTAGTATTTGGGATTTTAAGAACAAGTGGAAAATGTGCTGAATGTCTCATTTCATCCAAGTGAAATTAGCATGCAGTTAGACTGAATTGACATTCGTTTTAAACGCGGAGCCAGGAGCGAGTCGACACAGGTTGCAGCCGTGCGTCAAGCCTTGTCCATATTGCCAGATGTGCTCGTAGAGGCTTGCGGTGTGGAGTATACGAGTATAAACGAGCATTACGAAACAGGCTGCATATGTACGGCAAGTGTAAACGGATCCTCCGTGAGACGCGGCAGAGAGGTGAGTATGAGGAGCAGTCACAGACACAGGAGTGTGTGCGGTCTTTGAATTGGATAGCTGAACATGAATTATAAACTTATTGCAAATTAGAATCTGTGGGGAGATAAAATGTGCAGATAACCATATATGACTAATAAAACCTCTAGGAATGATCTTTTACTCTTCCAGTACTGAAAGGCAGACACCAATAAGTGGAGCTCGTGATATGTGTTGTGGACACAGCTCTTGCATAATTAAACAGTACCTTTTTGTTGGTGTCTGTCATTTCGAAAGCGAGTAGTAACTCGCAGATTACAAAGTTTTCTTAGTATTAATTGGCCTGAATATTCGATCTTGACCCTGTAGACGCCATAATCACACACACTCTCTCTCTCCCGCTTTCTGTTTGTTTTTTTTAATGGTGGGTGTTTACACAGTTGGCTAGAGCAGTGCTGATTGGGGAGAATGGAGGTGCGCTCCTCATTGGTAGTAAGACTGCCACAATAAGGTGGCAGCATGGAGATATGCTATGGAACAGAGGGGCCTCGATTGGAGTAAAAGGTTGAGAATCATCCGATGTAATCATGAAGCAAAATTATATACAAGAAAAAAAAACTTTTTGACATTGTTCTTTGGGAAGGAACTCCATCATAGAATTGATCTGAATCTCACAGTGGAATCTGCTGGTTTTAAAGATGAAGATGAACTTTATTCATTGTGAAAACTTTAGATAATGTTTCTTTGTCCTGTCACTTGTTGTAACAGGGCTGACGAGACGTGAGACGTGTGGATCCATCTGCAAGCTTTATTAAAGAGACGTGGTGAACAGGCAGGGTCAAGCAATGGCAAACAGGTAGATGGCGGGCAAAACACAAGAATAGTCAAGGGCTAGCGGTTTAGGTCACGATCGCAGACAGATCCAGGAGCGAGAAGAGAGGGAAACATCCAGGAAACCAGGCCAAGATCAGAAACCGCGAAACAGTCAAGGAAAGGCAAAAAAAGGAAAACACAGAGACTCGGAATGGGGTACGGGCTAAACAATACTCAGCAGAGAATGGTAGTTTGAGTGGGTGTTATATAGTGAGTGAGGTGATGAGAAACAGCTGTGTGCAATCAGTGCCGTGTGCAAACCTGGCAATGAATGATGGGATATGTAGTCCGGGGTGATAAGCAACAGTGTGTAGTGCGAGAGTCAATGAAAATGAAAAGGGTGACCTCTGATGGCTAGCAGAAGGAAGTTCATGGACCGGATTTGTGACAGAGCGCCCCCCCCCCACAAGGAGCGGCTTCCAGACGCTCAAAAAAACCTTTATGATTCCGGAGGGCAGTGGAGTGGAGGCGGAACAGGGGGAGGGACGGAGGGCAAGGTCCAAGGATAGGAGAGACCAGGGACTGAGGCAGAGCCGGCGGAGCAGGGAGCCAGGGTGGAGCCGGCAGTACAGGCGGAGCTGAGGACCACCACAGCAGAGCAGACGGGACCGAAGATCCCCCCGGTGGAGCAGAAGACCACCAGACCAGAGCATAGGGGGGGACCAACACGGCGGGGAAGAGAACCACCAGGGCGGAGCAGAGACCACCATGGGGAGAAAGAAAGACACCAGAAACCAGCAGAGGACCACCACGGTGGGGCAGAGGACCACCACGGCGGGGCAGAGGACCACCACGGCGGAGCAGAAGACCACCAGAACCAGACAGTAGAACACCACGGCGGGGCAGAGGACCACCACGGGTCCGAAAAGCAGAGGGAAAAGGACCCCCCCGGGAACCACACCAATCAGGAGACCATCGGCGGAGAATGTAAAAACGATAGAGAAGCAGAGACGACAAGGCGGCCTCCTTTGGGGAAAGAACAGGCAGCGAGTTCTGACGGTGGGACGCTTGACTTGCCTCATGACGAATCAACTGTGACTTTGACGGACCTCTATGAAGAAAACTGTGATTGACTTGGTTCAGGAGTAAGCTGGGACTTGACTTGCCTTCATGATGATCAATGTGTGACTGGACTGACTCATGAAGAAAAAACTGTGACTTGACTTGGTCAGGAATATAAGATGGGACTTACACCTTGCCTCGGCGATTCAACGTTGACTTGACTGGACTCAGGAAGATCCGCTGTGATGTGACGAGGCTCTGGCAGATCAGCTGAGACTCGACTTGACTCAGCAATGGAAGCTGTGACTGTAGTTGACTCAGGGGAATCAACTGTGATTTGACTCGACTCGTGAAGATCAACGGTGATTAGACGATCATGACGAATCAGGTGTCTGACTTGACTAGGACTCAGAATATTCAACTGTGACTGGACCATGTGGTGGCTCATGCGTGGATAAAATGTGACTCGATTTGACTAATAACGATCAACCTGTGGACTTAAAACTCGACTCAGGAAGATAAGCTGGACTAGACTTGACTCAAGAAGATCCAAATGTGAATAGACCTGACTCATGAAGACCGTGTGACTTGATGACTCAGATATATGAACTGTAACTCGATTTGACTCATGACGATCAAACTGCTGACTAGGACGGACTCATGATGGATCAAACGGACTTGACCGGAATTAGGAAGATCAACAGTGACTTGACTGAACTCAGGAAGAACACCTGTGACTAGACTTGACTCAGGAAGATCAGCTGTGACTAGACTTGACTCATGATAATGAATTGTAACTTGACTTGACTCCTGACAATCAACTGTGACTTGACTAGACTCATGACCATCAGCTGTGACTTGACTAGACTCATGATCATAAACTTGGTGACTTGCTTGATTGAATCGTGGATGATCAACGGACTAGACGAGAATCAGGGAGATCAACTGGACTAGACTCGATCAGGGAGATAAACTGTGATAGACTTGACTCAGGGAGATTATAACTGTGAATAGGACTAGACGCAGGGAGATCAACTGTGACTAGACTGACCAGGGAGAATCAACTGTGACTCGACTGGCTCATGAAAGAACAGGGTGTGACTTGACGGCCTCACGAAGATCTCTGTGAGTTGAATGACTTAGAGGAATATCAATGGTGGATGGACTTATTGAATAAGGAAGATCAGCGGTGACTTGACTTGACTCAGGAAGATCAGCGGTGACTTGACTTGACTCGTGAAGATCAACGGTGACATGACTTGACTGAGGAAGATCGGCGGTGACATGACTTGACTCAGGAAGATCAGCGGTGACTTGACTTGACTCGTGAAGATCAACGGTGACTTGACTTGACTCGTGAAGATCAACGGTGACTTGACGGGGCACTGTTGTGTTGTTTTCTCAGTGGTTGACTTGTGCTTAAACGTCCCGCCATTTTGTGATCAGCTATCTGTCGCCGCCAGACTTTGTGATTTAATCTAGTGAGGGGGCCAGACAGGCGGTGAGGGCGGGGTCGCGTTCCTCCGCGATACCCACAGTAAATAAAGATCCGACAGTCAACAAAGCATAATCCATAAACTGAATGAGTGACGAACGCGGACCCTCTCGAATGAGCTTTGACTTTACCGGCTGATTAATGCCCTCACAGAAAAAGTCTATCAGGACACAGTCTGGCAGATCAGAGAAATAAGATAGATCTAAATACTCTTGTACATAGTCCTTAAGCGTTCGCGTGCCCTGCTCGAGGGCTAATAACAGTCTTGCAATATCCATACCTGGCCAATGTTCATCCGAAAAGCTGCTGGATCCTTGTGTGGCTGAGTATTCTGTAACGGGTCGAACGAGACGTGAGACATGCGGATCCAAATGCAAAGCTTTATTTCAGAGACGTGGTAAACAGGCAGGGTCAAGCAATGGCAAACAGGTAGATGGCGGGCAAAACACAAGAATAGTCCCAGGGCTAGCGGAAAAGGGTGACCTCTAGTGGTGAATAAACGGAAGTCCATGGACCGAATTCGTGACACTTGTAATGTCTGGTTAGGACAGATTGATCCAGATTATATTTTATTGCTTGATGCATTATTGTGTTGCATTTGGTGAGAACGCAGCATCAGATCTGAAAGTGCTGGATTTGAAGATGATCTACTTACTGTGAATGTTTTTTTTATGACTGTGTAGAGAAGATGAATGAATGAAACACTTCCCACATGCAGTGCAGTGATACGGTTTCTCTCCAGTGTGAATCCTCTCGTGTGTTTTCAGATGTGCTGACTGACTGAATCTCTTGTCACAGTGTGAACACTTATAAGGTTTCTCTCTAGTGTGGATCATCTCGTGCTGTTTTAAACAGTGCGCTGTAGTAAAAGTATTTTCACACTCAAAGCACATGTACTCTCTCACACCAGTGTGTATTTTCTGATGTTTTTTCAAATATTGTAAACATGAAAAACTCTTTCCACACAAATAACATGAATGCCGCTTCTCTCCAGTGTGGATCTTCATGTGATCCTTAAGAGTTGATGAGCGGTGAATCCTCATTACAAACAATGAACACTTGTACAGTTTCTCTCTAGTGTGGATGTTCATGTGATTCTTAAGGCTTGATGATTGTGTGAAACTCTTCCCGCACTGATCACAACCGAACGGTTTCTCTCCAGTATGAACTCTCATGTGAACATCAAGATGACGTTTGTGTGTGAAACTCTTTCCACACTGAGAACAGGTGAAAGATTTCTTGTCTCTTTTCTTAAAATCTTTCTGTTTGGTTTGAGAGCAACTCAAAAGTGTATCTCCGGTTGTCACGTGGTTGTCACGTGGTTTTTTCTGTTGAATGTGTGATTGTTGTGGGAGGAGCTTCACTGATGATGTGATTATTGTGGGAGGAGCTTCGCTGAACATGAATGTCTGTGTAAAAGAAGCAGATTTGCCAAAATCAACAAATAAGTCAGTCGTTTTTAAACTCTTACACATTTAAGCTTTATGTAAGTGAAGCAGATGTTCTCAAAATGTTATATTTGAAGAGACCAGAGTCTAACAATTACAAAGTGTTGGCTTCTTGTAAATCATTATATTACTATATTAAAAGAAAAAGCGTCAACACAAAGAGCAGATCAATGTAAAATTCTCATTCAGTAACACTGCTATCAATTCTATGCAATCTGTTTTCTGTTTTTTATGTTAACATCAAAACCATATTTGATTTTTCATTTATGCCTTAGTCTTAACTTAAAAGAATATGGGATAGAAAATTCTAGAAAATTATTACAATGTAAATGGTTCCAAAAAAAAAATATAAATAGCAGGCAGAATGAAAAATTAAAGCATAAAAACCCAGACTTGATGATGCCCATCTTCATAACAATTAAGATAACAAATAACTACCAACTGTATCTGTAAAATGTTTGGATTTTCTAACTTACATTCGAGGCAACATGAACGTAAGTTATAACAGTTTATAGTTTTCGAGGCAGTAATTGACAGTGATCAAAAAATCTTCTTTAAACAGAAAGCAAAAATGTATAGTTCAGGTGATATTATAATCTCTTCATATTTCGGTAAGACTATACCAAGTGGATCATTATACAGACTAATTATATTAAGTATTTAGCAGTATCTGTTCTTAATGTTAACCACTTAAGTAACTATAACAAATTTGATCTGCGAAAGATAAATCTCAAAAGAGAAATAACGTTATAAAAAATTAGCAGCAGCATAACTTGATATCGGTTTGCATCCATTCCTCTCACAGATCTCTGAGACATTCAGTAACAGCAACATTATCATCACTGCAAACATCGAGACAATCATTCACACGTTTGTGAATATTTTGAATAAAACAGGAAAAACAAAATAAAAGCGATCCATGTGTCACACAGATCTATTGTGGCTGTGTTGTGTCACATGACAAGCATGACGCGTCACCATGGAAACAATAAGGCGTTACATTTTAAAATAACGGTCGCCTAAACAGAACTCACGCTGGGGGCTCAGCTAGAATATTTTAAACTCACGTGCGAAAGGGTTAAAAAAGGGGATTCATTTATAGTTTGCGAGTTAGTAGGGATAGTAACTGACGCTTAGCAAATAGTTTATCAGTTTTAGGTTAAACTTATGATACACGGAGACAACTCTTGAGGGTCTAAATACAACGAATCGTCTTTTATTGTTAACTAATGTTTTAATTCTCTAACATTGTTCGTTTTAGTGATCCCATTTGATGTCAGCCTTACATATATTTTTCTCAGGATTTTACCTTTCACAAGCGTAGACTAAAGAGGTAAGTATGTTATTATTGTTGTTATTTTATTATTTATTTCCAATTATATTTACTTTGTTGGTATATAATTTGTCTCTAAGGTTATGCTACAGAGTATTTTAAGCATTTAATTAAAAATATATAGTATGACAAAATATTCAGATGCTCTTTGGTGTCTAATTGATTTGTTCTGTCTTTGTGAACATGACAGACAACAACGCTGTTCAGACGGTTCTGGGACATTGTGGAGCGAAGCCATGTCTTCAGGCGCCGGAGAGCGCTGAAGCTTCTCTCTGCCTCAGCTGATGATGCAGGAACCACAAGAAGTAAGCGGACCAGAGTCTCCACTTGCTTGAAGAGTCCACGGACCTCAGGTACCATGTTCTTCAAAATATTGACCACTTCTGTACAACTTTGGTATTTATAATTTGCACGAAACATGGCCATCTGCACTTTAGGGACTGGGATTCCAGCTCTGGGTACAGTTCAACAATGTCGTTGACTTGTCCAGAGATTAGGACATTTTCAAGCATGACAATGTTGCGCAGACCCTCCTGTTCAAATCGATGTGTCAGCTGTGTCATCACTGTATCAAGAACTAGGAAGAACTGCACACGATAGTACTCCTCAGCTGTAGTCGGAATGTAGGGCTGAGCTGGGCCAGCATGTCTTGTAGAAGGCCTTCTTAAATGTGGTACTGTTATTGCCTCAAGGTCCAGTGATGTTACCGCCTCAGATGCCTATATGTAGAGCTCTCTGAAACTTACATCTGATCTTATGTTCTGAAAGCCATTTTTGACACACTCAACTGCACTTAGCATGCCTCCGACTGTTGCTCCTCTCCCTTGCAGTGAGGTGTTCAGGCCTTCAAGGCCTATCATGATGTCCTGTGCCAACAGCAGTCCAAAAACAGTGTTTCCTTTCTGGAAACTCTCACAAAGGCCATTGGCTTTGGAGGAAATGGCATCATCCAGCACACATGACAATGCCTCCAGTGCTGTCAAGACAGCTTCATATTGGGTGAGGACAGAATTGATGGCTGGCGTACGCACTGTCCATCTAGTTGGACACAAGGGTTTCAGTGTTGTATAGCAGCCAGATGTAGATTTTGCCACAGACTTAAAAATTGTTTTAAATTTGCCTGACTGGCCAAATAAACAGCCCAGCTCATGGATCCATTGCAGAGAATCCCGAATTATTGGTGCGGCTGAACAGGCTGCTTGTGTGACCAAGTTCACACAGTGGGGGCCACAATGAACAAAGGTAGCAAGCGGTTGCCCAGACATGTTGGCTGCTCCATCGTAGGTTTGACCACGCAGACTGGAAAAGGGAAGGTTTAGACGGAGGAGGACATCAGAAGCAATCTTGCCTATTTGCTCACCAGTTGTGGAAGAAGCTTCATAAAGGCCAACAAACTCCTCTCTTGGTTCCAGGTCTGTGTTAACATAACGTATGCAGATAGACACTTTCTCAACACCACTGATGTCCTGCGTCCCATCCATTATTATTGAATATTGCACGACTGGTAAAGCAGCAATTTCCTGTGCAATTTCGCAAATTATGCTGTTGCTCAATAAATTCATTATTTAATTTTGAATCACAGGGCTTGTGTAGCAGTGATTTCGTTTGAGCCAGCTTGCCAGACAAGGAACACTCTCTGTCATGAAGAGGAGAAGCTGGTGGAAATGTCCTTCCTCTTGGTTGTGTCCCCTCAGAGGCAAGCCTTGTTGGGTCAGGTATTTAATAGCAATCACTACCTTTAACAAATTTAAACTTGCCTCCTCTTGTGCTGTTTTTGAAATGTTGGACAGTTGCACTTTTATCGACCTTTCTGAGTGTATGAATGTGTTCACTGCAATGTTGTGTGCTTTGCTGTTCGTATGCTTCTCAAAGGCTTGTGGACCATGTTTCCAGTTACGGAAGCCTTGAGCAATGAATGCTTGCTCTGCATTTTTGGCCAATGCGGACGTCTGTTTGGAGAAGGCATTAATGCAATAAAAACACACTACTCCTTTAAGTTCAGAGCAGTAGTGCAGCCATGGGAAGCTTTTGAACCAGCTGTCCTGAAATCTAAGAGTTTTGTTTGTCAACTTCTGAACTTCAATGCGTTTAGGATCAGGCTGAAATGGTTCAGTTGTTGGGTATTTTTCAGGTGCCTGCTTTCCTGACTCTATTGAAGGAGTTGGCTGGATTGATTGCTGCGGCTCTGTGATCTCCACAGTCAAGTTTTGCCCTGCCTCTACCAAGCTATCAGCGCCTCGTGCTGCTGAAAAGGAGTTCAAATGAACTGTTAGAATTTTTTATAAGCAAGATGATGCCTATTTGTAAAGGAATAGTTGCGTTGTATGTTAATAGGGTTGAGGTTATATAATTTATATAGCTGTTAAAAAAAAAATTTATACGGGTCATATGCGATATGAATGAGTTTATGCATGCACACAAATTATAACAGTTATGTGATGATCTCGTTTGGAGTTTGTGTAATACTTTTATAGGATTTGATTCATGATGAACTATTGGAAATGGTGTATTAGTAATAAAATATAGAAAAAATATGTACGCGTGCTGATACCATGATTTTTAGGATACATTTATTTAAATATGTATGTATGTCGTCAAAGACAATGTTAGGTATTATTTTCGTTTACCTCTAATTATTCTGACTCCTCTGTTCTTGTTCTTGTCAGTAGGCACATCGTATGTTCTGGGGACAAAATGACAAGTTTCAACCGGATCTAAATGTTTACATTTGCAAACTAGGAAATTATATGTCATTGCCAGCATTGAGGCTGAATGACACTTACAGCACTTTTAAAACAACATCCCCCCCCCCCAATTCTATGTTATGACTGGGATTTTCAAAATTATAACAATTATAAAAATATATATAAAAAATTATACATGTCTTTAAGTCCGTAGTACATTAATTCAGTTTTGTATTAAATCACAGCGCTTCAGTGGCCACCAAAAACATTATTAGCTACATTATGCCATATTCATGTATGTTTAATTAAATATAATATGTTTAGTGTTAAGCAAAGATACTTACTGTGCGTGGCTGCTTTACTAAAAACCTTCTTATGTCACTTCCAGTTCCACACTTTCTCTTTGACATTTTGTTTAGGGTTTTAGCATTTATATTTACCGTTAACTAGCCTTTACATGTGGGGTGGGGGAGGAAAAATGGGGCTTAAAAAAACTTAAGAAAAAAAAGAATCGTTGCACACTTTCATTTCTTTCATTATTTATTTATAAGATAGTTAAAACAATTTAAACACAAATAAACTTTCATGTTTTACACAAAGTTTTGCGTAGTTCATGATTGGTTAAATTAATTGATTGGATGAGAAAAATTTTTGTGGGCGTAATGTTCATTCTGCCATGTTCGGCATCACACCTGCAAGTTAGCAAGTTCTGGTATTAAGAGAAATTATGAAAGCAATTAGATGTAGAATTAATCTTAATACACACAAAAACTGTGGAATTAATGAATACGCTGCAGCTGAGCTGACTATGAAATGTTAAGTTCGCCATATTTATCTTGCGTATTCTGATTGGTATGATGACCCTAGATGTTGTTAATTTTTTTTATTTTGGTTATTCGGATGTTTATAGACAGATTTGTGATGCATGTGTACATCGATGTATTTTTGAAAAGTGAAAATTACGTTTTTCCAACTCTAAACCCAGTCCCCAAGTAAATTAGGTTATTAAATAAAAAAACTAGCAGAACGAGTTGTGTCCCCACCACTTTTCAAAGCAAAGTTACACCACTGCTATGTAAAAAAATAATAAAGAAGAAGAGGATGCGTCATAATCGAAAATGGCGGAAAATTTGGATGAGGGTGTTTAAAAATGTAAGTATTACAAACCAAAAACACGGTTCCTTATTTTAAATTCGCATCTGTTGAACTACTTTAGAGCAAATTGTTGAAAGTGTACAGATGCTAAATGGTATAGTATAGTTGTGATGTTGCTGTAAAAACATGTTTTATTATGTATAGCTAACAAGGGGGCTCCAGGAATCACACGTACCAAAGTAGATTTACATATGTTTTAAACCATATACATCTTAAATATGATTACTAAATGTCTATTTAATATCTGTCAGGAAAATCTTCGATTTGAATTTCATAGAAGTATGTCTAATAGGTGCTAGATTTGAAGTAGGCATCTGAGTGAAGTATATGTGTGTTATTGTGTAGTACAATTCAAAGTCAGCACTGTTTGCAATAGATGAATGTAAATAATGTAAATACATTTCCAGAAAGTAACTAAAATAGAGTTAAGGATTGATTTGGCCATTAGTATGTGAACAATGGGAGAAAATTGTGTGGGAAAAAAAAGATACTTAAACACTACTTAAACTTTTGAGCACAAATGACTGTAGAGGTAGTGGCAGAATGTGGATGTTACAGGGACAGATGAGACTCAGTCTGCTATGCCGGCGGGCGGGGGCGGCTAATGAAGCCTCTGTGCACCAGAAAGTGGAACGCTGGCATCAAAGGCTTTGAGTGAGGATAACTACAGAAGATGAGATAAAAACCATGCTTGGAATCTTAGAGGAAGTAATTTTAATTATTGTAATTTCACAACAGGAGTTGTTAATAAGATAGTACAGATTTTGTCCCCTCCGGAGTAATTCTCTTTGCCACCTTTGAGAGTTCCGTACTGAAAGTGTAAATACGGGCCGGGAATTAAAAAAACACACAGTTCAATGTATCAGCTCAATACTTCAATTTATCATAGAGATAATACGATATGGTATAGGGCATATGTCGAGGGGGTGTCATCCTCTTAACCAATGGAGCATGAATAACATACAGTCGGATCTTGGCAAGAACATGTTTTTATTTTATATTTATTTAGATAGCCACATGTTAGCAGAAAAAATGGACATTTAGGAATAGACTTTGTGGAAGGAATGCTAACTGTCTTCAGGTTTCCATCCACGAACTCCTTTTACCCTTGTAAGTCCTAACTGCATGTCTGTATTGGGGACAGCACACCCAGGAGAAGCTAGTAACATTTACATGTCATACTTCGCATATGTGAGTAAGACATATTAAAAAAGATACAAGAGAGAGGGATGGATACACAGAAGGAGGAATTCAGAGAGAAGGTGTAGAGATAAGAATGAGGACTGAGAGAGTGGAAAAGGAGGCGGGGTACGCATGTCTGGATTGGCACAGAAAGACAGGGGGTGTTTTCTAACAGCGTTGGATCACAGCACTTTTTTTATTCTTGATTTCTGTGCATTTGATGCAGAGCTTTTGTGGTGGAGCAGAACCTGCAAGGCAAGGTGACGGCGTCATTTGTGGGGAAAAAAAGGGAAAACCTGAAACAAAAATATAAAGTAAGATCATTATGTTACTTCTAATACAGAAATCAAAATGAACATGGCAAGTGACTGCTTTTGTTAATTGGGTTTGTGCATGTATAGGATCGGAAATGCCGCAGGGACTGGTTTGAGCTGGAGGAGGAGGAGCCACAGGCCGCACCTGGAAATGGTCCAGGACGCGGGATGAGATGGCTCCATCACGCCTCTTTACTGTCTCATCAGGACGGATGGCTGGGATCTCTTATAATCGCAGTGACCCAGAGCCAGCGCGAAAAATCTGAGAAAACACCAAAAGACACTGCGGATGTGAGTTTGTAAGTTTGTACGCTGGCTGGATTTGTACAAGCCTCAGTCATGGAGCCCGAGTTCAGAAGCTTTCAAAAGCGATCATCAAATAAAGTCATGAAGCTTCGTGAAGTCAGGTCCATTGACTGATATTGTATGAAGCAGCAAGCCAGGCAGGACAAACTTAACTAAAATTCAAACTTTGGTCAGAGAAAAAAATAAAAATCCCCGGAGGATTGACAGTGAGGTGAAAAAAATGAGTGGATTTATATGTGGAACTACCTTTACCCCAAAAAGAAAGAGTAGACGAAGAAATAAACTTAAGAAATGAGCGCCGCTTTATGAGCGTTTGTACCCAAGGCCAGCAAAAAAGGATTTACAAAAATACCTTACATTTATCAGAAAATTTTTCGCAGATGACTTCCAGTCTCTTATAAGGGACCCCAATGTCACACGCAGACAACTGAGGAAGGGAGATTAGCTGAAGGTACCACATCGGTGGTGACGACTGCAGAGATGGAACCACCAACCTTCTGGACCAGTGCAGTGCTTTAGCCCACTGACACTACACCACAAAAGTAGTGAATGAAATGCTGACAACATTAATTGTAAAATATTTTACTCTGTTTAAATGTTTTACAGATAGTCGAGCTCATGGAGAGCAGCACACAAATGTTTGGAGCAGACACAGCAGCAATCAGATTGTCCCGCACATGTTCACCTGCTCTTGCTTCAAGATTGTGTGGTACGGGGGGCCTCATCCTCTCTGTGCACTCAGGCAATGGACGGCAGAGACAGGTCAAGGTGGACACAGTGGTCTTCATCAGAATCATACTTAAGATCGCTTCTCGGTCTTTTGGCTAAGATCAAGTATGGGGCAGTCGTGGCCTAATGAGTTAGGCGGAGTTGGGCCTCGTAGACCCAAAGGTTGCAGTGCTCGAGTCTGTTACCGGGGCAGGGGAGTGTAGGTGGGTTTGGAGCGCGTGAGTGAATGTACGGCGCTCTCTCCCACCTTCAATACCACGACTGATGGTTACCCTGAGAGGGCACCGAAGCCCCAACTGCTCCCGGGCGGGAGCGGAGCAGCGTTGCGACAGCGGGGGTCCGGTTTGTGTGTGGTGGCACTTTGGAGGGGATAAATTCGGAGCAAGGCACTTAATTCCAGGTGGAGGGTCACCATTACTGGACATGCATGTAATTACTATAAAGCTGCAGAACTGTCTCCGCTATGTTGAGATGCAGTAGCTGTGGGCTCACCGTGTAAATGCGTTGTTAGCACAAACTGAGAATTTTCAGTTGGGTGTGACGATGCTATTGTATTTATTGGTCATGGTTACTTTATTTATCTTATCAGTAACTCCAAGGACCCGTACCTAGTAGCGTTTCCTCAGCGTTTGCAATGGTGTCATCTATGCACAAAGGAGAACAGGATCAGCTAGAAGATTCGCCTTTGGAGAAGACTATTAATTTTACACTCGAAGAAATTACTATGTCGCGTATATATCTTGAGTGGGACATTTATCATCGATGTTCATAAGTGTTGGGGTGGGGGCTCGCAATGCGAGTTGGGGTTAATCTAATTTTTAAGTAGTAAACTATACTTTTAAGTAAAATTAATAGTCGTCTCCAAGGGCGAGATCTTCTAGCGCGCGGAGGAGATCTCCTTTGCGCAGATATACAAACCTTTGCAAACGCTGAGGAAAACCGTACTGGGTAGGGTTGTGGAGTTACTGATGCTGTGAGATGCACCTGTCCATCTTATCTTCTTTTTTATTATTGTTACTGCAGAACTTATAATTACATACAAACTCAGGAAAAGATGGTTGTATCTTTAACAATGAACAACCATAATGACAAACAGCAGAAAACATAAATATAATGCGTTTGCATGCATCATAGTATGAGATTATATAGATAGAAAAAGAGGCACAATGACAAGGTCAAATATCTTTATCCCTCATAGGATTCATATAACACAATGCATCAAATATTGCATTGTTGTTGTTGTAAGCCGGGAGGATGAAAAAGAGAGAATTCAACTAGAAAAAGAGGGAAGGAAAACAGGAGATTCAGCCGGGTGTGCTCTGGATTGAATTTTGCACATAAAATAAAAGCCAACCTAGTACAAGATGATGACGATTTGGGTTTGGTGGTAATATGGTTACTTGCTTAGAAAATGGATGGAGTAACGTATCTACTATCAATTGTTGCAAACACTTGTTTGTTTTCAATTAAATGTCATGTATGAGCATCTTTACGAGGTTTTTAGATGTGTGGCTTTTAGAGGATACTATTAAGTCAAGTGTACGAAAAGACTACGGGGATGGTCTGTTAAAGACAACATTCTTCTGACTCGAGGGCCATTTGAGTTTCAGTCAACGGGTTTTGACAGGGGCTGTCATGTTTCTGCAATGCTATTCCAACGCGAAATTAAATCACATGATGAGCAGATAATTGATTGCATGCTTGTAATGTCACCAAATATGCTATGATGTAGAGAAAAATGTTGCTTTATTAGATGGTCACAAGTACTCCTGCATTACGTTAGGCTTGAGCTTAAAATAAGCAGGCGTTATACCGGATTTTGCGCACATTGTCGGTTTTCTGATCAGAGAACTGAAGTAGATATATTTGTTTACGTTTGATCCACTCAGCAGTAAAGCAGGGTGCGTATGTAGTATGGAATTAACGGGATTGATTGTACGGCTGTAATTAGTTGTAATTGGATTCTGTGACCAAATAGCCTTAGAAATATGCTTATCTAACTAATAAAGTTATGTGTTGACTGGTTCCTTCATCTATCCTGAAAATAATATGAAATATGTCTTTCAAACGTTTAGGGGAAAAGTAGTTTCTACGGCATGGGAGTTACACAAAGAATGAAGAGGTCAGAGTTAGCAGGACGTCTATGCGTTCGTCCGGAGTGTGGCTAGTAGGGAGTTTGGGGGAAGACCATACGGTAGTTGCTTTTACTTTTCGACTTAATTTTAAGGAGTTGAGCATCAGCAGGGGTAGGTTAGTGACTCGGCGTTCTCCGCAGAGGCAGCGCACCGAAAAAGGAAGAAAGGGCATTGGAAATATGAGCGGATGAGGATTGGTATACTGTATGACGAAGTTTTAATTATCTGTAATGCAAGCTCCTCCAGATGATTTAAAGTTTACTGCTTGTCTCACGGACTAAATATACTTGCTCTTGTGTATTAATGTGTTGAAATGTAGAAATAGTCTTTAACGTTTCGGAAAAAAAGGTTTATCCTAAAGCATTTCGCATAAATTAATGAGTTAATTAGCTAAGACAGTGTTTGGGCACATGGATGGGTAATGCTACTTTTTTGCTTGAATTTTAAGCAGTTGCCTGTGAAATTGAGCGCTCATTAAGACGGGGCAATACGAACTATATCCATGTGGCGGAGAAGGGCAAGACTAAAATCTCTCTATCAGGACCGAACCTGCCCTGAAAAAGGTAGAATCACATGATAACCCATGATGTCTGGACAATTGTTAAAGCACTAGTGGCGCAAAATGAAATATAATTAATATGTTCCTACTTCTTACCAGTTAACATTTAGTTTGTGCTTGTTTTTCTTTATTTCAGTGGACAAGTAGTTGTTTATGAATATAATAATAATAATAGAATAGAATAATAATAAAGCAATAAATCAATCTAAAGAAATGAAATGGAATGAAAGTACACTGTTTTTACTTCACAGGATCTGGATGATGAAGATGCCTTGCAAATCCAAGAAGATCCAATCACGTCCCATCAACAGTCCCACACCTCTGAAATGAAAATGCTGTCATTTACTCATTTGTCACTCCAAACCTGTAAGACTTTTATTCGTCATCAAAACACAAATGAACATATTTTAAATGAAATCTGACAGATTTCTGTCCCTCCTTTGACAGTCCATGCAACTACCACTTTGATGCTTTGACAAGTTCATAATCAAGCAGTTTTTATCATTTCAATTTTCTGAAGAGCCACGATTGCTTTATATGATAAACAGTTTGAATTTAGCAATTTATTCACATATATAAAACTGATCAGTGAACATAAACAGAAGTACTTGCTTGACACACAAGAACAAACCTCACTGGTTCTTGCAGAAGCTCAAACGTGCTGCGCAACACAAGAATGAAACGCATTGGTTCTCACACATTGAGCAAGAATGCTAGAGCTTCCGCTTACCATAACTGATCTGCTCTGACGAATGTGCATATGTGAATAAAAGCTAAGTTAGATCTGTTCAGCATATAAAGTGACCGAGTCTCCTCAGAAAATTTTGACTAAACTGTTCAATTTTTATGGATTAGTTTTATGATCTCTTTATGAACTTTTTGAAGCGTCAAAGTGGGTCCTTCATCAACGTCAAGAGAGGGACAGACACCCCTCAGATTTTATTAAAAATATCTTCATCTGTGTTCTGAAGAGGAACAAAAGTCTTATGGGTTTGGAACAACATGAAGGTGAGTAAATGATGACAGAATTGTATTTTTTGGGTGAACTAACCCAATTGTGGACTGTAGCACATACATTTTAAGTTTCAAAGTTTACTCTGTAAAACACTATTGCAGTTCATTTTTATTTGCTGATGTAATGTTTTTAAAGGAATTGAATTTGATATTTTAACAATGTTCAAAACACTATACACACAGTTTTAAATAGGTCAAGTATTATTCTTATTTTATTTATTAATTGTTTGTTTTGTTTTTTCCCCTTGAAGCCTGTAAACAGCTTTATGTAAAGATGAATACATTCATCTGAAAAGGATGTGTAGTAACACTTTAGAACTAGGGAACACATACACTATTAACCAAGAGTTTTCCCTCAATAAAATTAATAGTAAGGTTTTTGTTATATGAGGTTGTTAATAAGTTAATACATTAATATGTGCTTTATAAGTACTAATAAACAGTCAATATGCTTTTATGCAATATGCATGGGGATAAGTCAATATTGAATAGAGATAATTGATCTTAAACTAAGTGTTTCTGTAGTGTTCGGGATACTCCTGTGAATTTGCATTGGTTGCACGTTATAACAGGGTGTAAGGAATCAGTTGTTTTGTTTGATTGGGTGCTGGTTTACACGTTCATTACAATTGTAGAATAAAAAAAAGTACAAATATTTAAATACAGATTGAATACATTTTTTAAATAAAAAATGTGGCTTGTAAGGAGAAATTGGTAAATATTACTTTAAAAACAACAAGGTTTATGTTTGATGAACTTAAAACTATAGTTTGTAAATTGAAAAAACTGAGTTGGCATCACTTAAGAAGTTCAAGCTGGAAACATGTAAAGTCTAATAGAACAAACAAGAATAAAATGAGTTCAAAATACTTGAAAAGCTGATGCCCAACTAGTGCCCTCAATTTTATGCGTAAAACGGGCAGCAATATTTTTTACAGAAGTAATTTTGTTATTAAAGGATGGACATTGGAGATTACTGAACAACAAAACTGGAAATCTACTGAAATGAATGAACTTCCACTGCTTCATGAGTCCATCATCTATTATCATGTTATTTCAATCTCAAGGTGTCAGGAGAAACATTTACCGTCCGAATAGGGCTTTTGAGTTGATCTGAATCTCACAGTACAAGTGATACATGCATTAGAAGATAACTGAACATAATACTCATAAAACTCACATGAAACTCATAAGAAAACACAATGATATCATGAAGCAAAAAGATATACAAGCAAAAAACATTGTTCTTTGGGGAGGCACTGTGAAAACTTTAGATAATGTTTCTTTGTCATGTCACTTGTAATGTCTGGTTAGGACAGATTTATCCAGAATCCAGATGCTATTTTATTGTTTGATTCATTATTGTGTATTCATTTGGTGAGGATACAGCATCAGATCTGAAAGAGCTGGATCTGAAGAAGATCTACTTACTGTGCTTGTTTTTTGTATGCTTGTGTAGAGAAGATGAATGACTGAAACACTTCCCACATGCAGTGCAGTGTTGGGTTGTTTTTGGCTCGGTTCTCGTCCACAAGTGTGGACTTCCATGTTGTGTCCGGTCTCCTGACTGCGTGAATCTGCAGTTGACCGTGTGACCTGTAGGTTCTCTCGCGAGATGTGGGGATACATTAGTGCCGTTTTAAAGGCTTCGCTGTAGTTATAAGTCTTTCACACTCAAAGCCATCATTGTAGCTCTCTCACACCAGCGTATTTTATATGATCTTTTCAGAGAGTAGACGTGAAAAACTCTTTCCACACAAATTACATGAATGTGGCTTCTCCTTTGTATGAACTCTCAGGTGATTCTTCAGGTCTGAAGCTCTCAAATATGTTTTGCTGCATTGATCACATGTGTACAGTTTTTCTCCAGTGTGGATGTTCATGTGATCCTTAAGGTGTGATGATTGTTTGAAACTCTTCCCGCACTGATCACAAATGAATGGTTTCTCTCCAGTATGAACTCTCATTTGTGACCAGTCAAGACGTTGTTGGGCTGGGGTCTGGTGAAAACTCTTCCACATTGATCACAAAGTGAAGGTTTTCTATCGTGTGAACTCTCAGGGGGCATCAGACTTGGTTTGTATGTGAAACTCTTTCCCCACTGATCACAAATGAATGGTTCCTCTCCAGTGTGAACTTCATTGTGACATCAAAGAATTGTTTGTAGTGTGAAACTCTTTCCACAGTGATCACATGTGAACGGTTGTTCTAGCAGAGTGAATCCTTCATTGTGTGTTCAGAATTGCCGGACGCGATGAAGCTCTGTGTGACGGTTTGAACACTTGTAAGGTTTCTCTACACGTGTGGGATCCTCTCAGCAGTTTAACGGCTCGCTGTAGTAAACGTCTCTCACGACTAAAGCACATGTAAAGCGAAACGCAGGATATTTTCTGATGTTCTTTCAAATATGTAAAAATGGGAAAAACTTCTTTCACACAACTGACAGATTGGTTTATGCTTGTATGAACTCGCAGGTGATTCTTAAGGTATGAAGCTTCAAAAGCTGTTTGCTGAATTGATCACAAGTGAACGGTTTCTCTCTGGTGTGGATGTTCATGTGATCCTTAAGGTTTGATGATAGTGAGAAACTCTTCCCGCACTGATCACAAATGAATAGTTTCTCTCCAGTATGAACTCCCATGTGAACATCAAGACTATATTTGAATGTGAAACTCTTTCCACACTGAGTGCAAGTGAAACATTTCTTGGCTCTTCTTTTCTTTAAAATTAGTTGGGTCGTGTGAGACCATCTGAGGGTTTGCTTCAGTGGATTTGCATGATTTTTCTCCGTCTCTTCACTGATTCTTCATCCTCCTAATTTTCTGTGTCAATGGATCTGCAAAAAAAAAGGAAGTAAATGAAGAAATTGTTATTTTAGTTCAAAGAGCTCATAAAAAAAACTTGTGAATAGGACATAGCAAACATAAACATTGATATAATAGCGGGAAAATTGGGATGGCCGGATATGACCTAAAACAAAACTATCAGATTCAAGTGGAACACTTTTTAACATTATAATTATTGAATGATTATTTTATTTTTAACATTTGTTTATATTCTAAAATGTAAAGTCAATTTCATTAAATTAAGTTAATATAAAACATAAATTTGTAAATGCTCCAGTGTGCACGCATTTTTAGTGTTTTATTTACATAAGATACAATAAGAACAAAGAAACAAAGTAAATCAAACTGTCAAGTACAATAAAACAAAGATACAAATGCAGAAAAAAAAACAAAAAAGTGCTTTAATTTTTTCATGGAGGTCTGCTAACATTACTGTTCAGTAGGTGCGTGACGAGACACGAGACGAGATATTTAGACTTTTGTTTAAAGGGGTCATATGATGTTGCTAGAAAGAACATTATTTTGTGCATTTGGTATAATGAAATGTGTTTATGCAGTTTAAAAAAAAAAACATTATTTTCCACATGTACCAGTATTGTTTCCTTATGCGCGCGACTTTTTGAAAAGAAGGAGTCGATTTTACAAGCTGCATCGGTCTGAAAAGAAGCGAGGTTGTGTGTGATTGGTGTCGATAACTCAAGCAGAGATGAAAGTTCGGCCCGGACATACTGTTGCTCCAATCTGCCGGAGCGACAAAGGGGACAAAAAAAAAAGCATTGAAAACCCATTATAAACGAGGCATTGTTGCATCCAGTGGGGACATAATAACAGATTATAATGACTTATACTGTCCTTTAGGTGTTGCGTTGCATCATGCTGCGTAAACATAAAAACCTGTCTGCATTTGTGATCAGAATGACAAACAAGCACTAACGTTACTCTACACTGCTCAAAACTCACATCTGAATCATCAGTGGCAAATTCTTTAAAAAAACTACAGACTAGACTGTAAGTCAGAACAAAGCCGGCACGGCGTGCCAGCGTGAGTGAGGGACAGCACTAAGGAGATGTATCCCTCAGGCGATGCAGCACAGTCAGCTCCAGGCATGACGATAGCGGCTATCGTCCTCTTTGGAAGAACCAGGACTAAGTAGTTTCGGTTTTACACAACGCAGCGACCACATGCGGTCGTCACGAAATGCGGGTGGGCAGCGAACACTTACTAAAGCGAGAATAAAGGAGTTACGCCTTCTTCTGTGCGTGCACATTTGGGACGGTGTTAGAATCTTCCCACATAGGGACGTAGATTGTGCGGAGGCGTATGGTGAAGAATGATAAGCCGGTTTTAGGTAGAGGTGGTTGATCAACTTTGATAAAGAATAGTCTCTTTGGCTTTGAGACGTTTTAAGGCTGCCCGATTGGAGGAAAGGAAAAGAAAGACACGATTGTGGCGCTTTTTGCTAGATGTCAAAAAGGCGATTTGCGATGTTTTTTAAAATGCGGTATTATTACTTTTCATAAAAGACGCTACAGGTTTGGTGCTGGTGGTGTTTAAGGCAGCGCACCAGAAGAAACTACCACGTATTCTCACAAACTAGGTATGTTTATTTAGAAACATCTTTCAACCTTGTGGCCCATTGTTGTTTAATAAAGCGTCATGATTTTGGGGCAAGCAACTCTGTAATGACAAAAAGAAATATAACGACAGTAATTTAAGTTAAATATTAGAAATTTGTGGTTATATATATGAATAAAATATAAACTTAAGGGAATAACCAAACACAATGTAAACGAATTCTCCACAGGTATTAGAAAAAGCTGACCAACAACTACATAAGGTTGAAACATGAGCAGCAAAAAGTGTTTGCGCATTAACCTCTGGGGTCTGAGGTTGTTTTGGGGCCTGGAAGTAGTTTTGGCATTTGCCCTTGACATTTTTTGGATTTTTCAGTATCTTAATTTTTTAATGGCTAAAGTCTACTGGGCTCAATAAATTTGGAGCCGCATAAAGACAGGGTTGTGTTTATTGTGTTGAGGGAAAGGACAAGGTTATGCATGGTTAGAAAAACTATTTTTTTAATCATTGAAATGTGAAGGCCATAAAACACTACAGAATGTTTGTTCACAAGACTTGAGAAGAGTTCGACTATAGTTTTTTGGTACAAAATGATGTGAAACATCCGTGCCCGATTACAGGAAAAGGAATATATGATTTACCATTGTAACAAGTGTTTTGTGATAGAAGCCTTATGCGAGGGATGAGAGGTGCGGACAAGTGGCCGGATGAATATTTAGTGTTTCACCACCTGAGAGAGGTAGTGTCTTAGGGTTATTTCTCTCACAGCGCGTCGTCTTCCAGAAACACAAAGTCGGCCGGGAGAACTTGTTGTTTACCCGGAGCGATGTGGGCGTTACATGTAGTCTCACGTGGATGATTTAGCATCTGAAGAATGCGCGATCGGCTCGTGGGCGTGACCGAATAGTAGATATATTGGTTGAGAGGGGAACAATGGGAATGCGTATGTTTCATACGGATTACGTTAACAGAGAATATTTGTTTTGGACGTGACTTAGTTAATTTAAAGGTAGACATATTAAGGGGGGGGGCGGGGTTTCTCGAATATATTGGACTTTTGGCGGCAATGCATCATCATAGGAATTGCTGTGATACTTCGCAGGTGCAGAGTGGTTGTGTTGCCGTCCGCGAGGTGGGTCGACACAGAAGGTCGGGGCCGGTGTTAAAACTGAGGTACTTGCTTTGACGTTACATCAGAAGTCAATCCAAAATAATTCCAAACATATGCGGTGCTTTTTCGTTTAGGTACCATATAGGCCTGCACGATTAATCGTTTGTAAACCGAAATCGCGGTTTTCAAATTGCAAGAGCTGCGATTATTTCGATGAAGCACTATCAGAGATTTAACAAGCATCTACGTAGTTTTTGACAGTCATGCGCATTTTACTTTGATGCAGAGTTTAACCAATAGGGGGCATTCACTGCACGTGCTGACTGAACCAGCAAATAACGCCGTTTGGAAAAGCGGGTGGGGGGGGCGAGAAGCGGGGCGCAGCCAGACTTGGAGGAAAAATAGTGTTGTGATGCAGACGACAGACTTGTAGGTGTATGCAAGTACAGATCTTCTTTATGCACCAGGAGCTTGTAACACTCCAAAGAGAAATCGCATCATATAACCCTTTTAAAGAAATCCTCAATGATGAAATATATAAGGAAATAAACTGCATTGTCTATTTTTCAACTGAAAAACACAAAAAATGTAGGTGTATTTTTAAATCAACTTTTACTAAATGAAATTAAACTTCTATTTGAATGAATTATATGCAGTAATAAACAACATGAGCTGTGAGTGATTTTGTTGTTTGATTAACATTGCTGGCTCAATCTTCAGAAGGTGACTGCATATATTCACACACACCAGATTTTCTTCCAGGTGCTCATGTTCACTTAAGACATAAACTGTGTTTGAGTGAGTACTGTCGGGCACTTTTGACATATGTTTGTGTGTATTTGATCGTTAGGACGCACACCTGAAGCCCAAAGTTCACTTTGCTTGTCTGTTTTGGACCCCACACACACAACTCAGCCTGGGGAACAGCGTCTTTCATGTGGATTATTGTGCTTTCAGCGTTTTATCATGTTAACATGTCCCGCAATTTAACAACAGTAAAGACTGCATTTTACAACAATCCACGCTGTGTGCGATTCGGGACGGAGTTTTGGGTTTGGGGTATTAAAATAAGGTGCACCGCTGGAAGAGGAAGCGAAGTGCGGCCTAAACGGCCGGACTACGTGTTTTAATTTTTATCTGATAGTTTAGACAAACTCGACAATAAATAGTTAATATCACAGACAGAGGGCCTAAGGTTTGTAAGCGAGAGGTTTGAATTTTGTTCTCGTGCTCTATCATCACAATTAAACAGGCTTTCATGGTGAGCGGCTCGCTGTAGCGCCTCGCGGGAATAACCCAAATGCCATCACAGACCACAAAGGGCCTAAATAATACTGCATATAGATAAACCAGAGACTCTGCGAAGATGAGAGTGTCCCTTATTGTGTGCGTGCTCGCAAGATTAGTCAACAGAACATTAACAATTACAATAAAATCCAGATCTAAAACTGCCTCAAGTATACATTCGGCGGGTTGCTCGGCATAAGGTGAAGACAAACCCCCACTGTTAGTTTTCAGGATCTTCAGTGGTTTGATTCTGGCCCAGGGCTATGGAGGCTCTCATCTTCTCTCTGTCCCTCTTTAATACAAGCTCAGTCGCTTTGCAGATTCGCTCTTCCTGATGTATGAGATGCGCCGTCTTTCTACTTCAGTTTATGTTGAATTACGGAATGTGATGAGTGTGTGGGACGCGCTTCAGGACTGGACATGAATGTCTAAGTGGAAAGAAGCAGATTGAGCACACAGAAAATCAACAAAAAGCCAGAAAATAAAATAAGTGTTAGTCCGTACTTCTAGATAATGTATTATAATTTACCATTATGTAGGGAAGGAGGTCTCTAAATTGTATCTTACGAGCGAGACAGCCACTCAGTAGGCGAACTGTAATCTCATTGGTAGGATATTCACACTTATATGCATTTCTAGCTAAAACAGGGACATTTTAATCTATACATTGCAAGCAGAGTTATTGACTTATAGAAATCTGAAACATTATAGCTTTACAAATGATTACCCCACGCCAATCCTTACTTCGTCAAATATGTATTATGAGTGTTTGTAAGTAATGTAACCATGTAGAAGTGCCCATAACAGGTTGATCGGACCAAAAAGATAAAACGACAGAGAAATGAACGTGGGATAATACCATCGCAGCAGCAGGAATAATACTTTGATATGGTTTGCATTCATTCCTTCACAGATCACGAGACAGTTCAGGTAAAAAGCCAACATATTATCACTGCAAACATCGGACACAATCATCACACCAAACCATAGTTTTCTCACATGTTTTTAAGTCAGCAAACGCCAGAGAAAAACAGCGCGTACTCGTTGATCCGGTGGGCAGAACCGAGGGCGGTGTGCTGCAGGAACCCAACACAGTGTAAAGTGTGTGTGGGGGACAGTGATAAATACGTGAGCACTGTGATTGCGAAAACCTCCTCAGAAACGACTGACGCTGGACGGAGGGACCGCGGGGCTGGTGAGGACGTCGTCAACAAGGCGCCCAAATTCTTGTTCTCTCTTTTGCTTTATTTCGTTTTTGCTTTTTTCAAAAAAAAACCTACCGAGGATACTGTTGATACAATTGGTCCCTATAGATTCTCTTTGCCACCGTGAAAACTTCTCAGTCCCTCTGAGTATATAAACGGCAAGAAAACACACATATCAATGGTATTCTCAATACTTCAACTTTATTCAAAGATACAAAGATATTATATAGGCATATGTCAAGGGGAGTTTCAACCCTTTAACCAATAAGGATATAGATGACATACATATAGGATATAGGATCCAAGAATATGTGTTATACAAAATGGCCACATGTACAGGAAAACATGGACATATTAGGAATAAACTTGGCAAAGGATGCTGAACTATCTTCATGGTTCATCCAAGACCTCCTCAGCTATCGGTCCGTTTGAACAGGTTGGAATAGCAAAACTCATGCATACAGGTCCCACTTCATTGCGTTTTACTCGAATAGGAGTAGGAGCACTAACAACATCATACAAGAGAGAGAGAGGAGAGTGAGGAAT
This sequence comes from Sinocyclocheilus anophthalmus, assembly GCA_018155175.1. Lineage (NCBI taxonomy): Eukaryota > Metazoa > Chordata > Actinopteri > Cypriniformes > Cyprinidae > Sinocyclocheilus > Sinocyclocheilus anophthalmus. The sequence goes on along the minus strand of JADLZN010006618.1, from coordinate 105 downwards.
GGAGAGGAGAGCAGAGAGAGAGAGCAGATGGAGGAGGGGAGTAAGAGAGAGCTGTACAGGGAGGGCGAGTAGAGAGAGGGAAAAAAGGAGGGTGAAAACATCTGG
>JADLZN010006616.1:0-74925 GCA_018155175.1 Sinocyclocheilus anophthalmus | reverse complement strand
GTAGAGATAATGAAGGGAGATGTGAAAGACTGGACATCGCGTTGGTTTCATACTGATTAGTTTGTCACATAATATTTGTTTTCGTCATGACTTATTTTGTTTAAAAGTAGACATGTTAAGCTTTCTATGGATATATCTCTCATGTCTTTTTGTTGAGTATTTGCTGAGTTACAGTTCGTTTTAATGACGCGTTTCTAAATAAAGATCACGCAGACCAAGGCGGCAGACAGCACACCCTGTTTGTTTTCTTTATTTTATAAATGCACAAAATTCTGTTGTTATTATGCGTGTATACAAATAAAAGTAGACCCTTTACAGATTAGATTGATGTATTGCTCTTATCTGTAAGATCAAAACGGAAAGTTATAATTTAAAGTATTTTCGGTGTGATCAGGAGAAGATGCCTCAAAACGTGTATCCGCGTTAATCGACCTCAGAGGGTTAAGGTGCTACGTAGACCGGACGCAAAGATTCAGGACCTCAGACCAGCTCTTTGTATGTCACGGAGGCCGGCAGAAGGGGAAACCGTCTCAAAGCAGAGGATGGCCCACTGGATAGTGGATGCCATCACCCTGGCTTATCAGGCACAGGGTGTGCCCTGCCCGCTCAGGTTGCGAGCTCACTCAACTAGAGGTGTTGCATCCTCCTGGGCGCTGGCTCGTGGCGCCTCGCTGACAGATATCTGTAGGGCTGCGGGCTGGGCGACCCCTAACACATTCGCTAGATTCTATAGCCTTCGTGTGGAGCCGGTATCCTCCTGTGTTCTCACCTCAAACGGGTAGAAGCACTGAGAGGTCCCGGCTTCGGGTCGGCTTGCAAAACCAATCCAGAAGAGTCATACGGTCAGGACCATGTTCGAGTTCCTCCATCCCCTCGGCCGCCAGACGTGGCGGAGCGTCCGGCGCAAAGGCCTTCACTCATTGAATCCTCGAGAACAGGTAGAAGGCTGGGTTCCATATGTAAAACCTAAGTGGATCCCATATGTGTAAATTCCACAGTATAGCCTTGAGCCCGTGTTTCCCCGGCGACTTCTGCCATTTCCATGAGGGTTAAAATCACCTCTAATCTTCCATATGAACCTAAACGGATGTTCATATGTGTAAATGCTTCCGAAAACACCTTCGGGAAGGATGGGGCTTCGGCAACGTTCCGATTCCAAGTGGAACGGGTACGTTTTCCAAGTATTATTCAGTCTTACTGACTGGGTAGTGCCATAGCAGCAGTAGCTGGCCCTCTTGTGAAGAAGCCCTGGCCTACGCCAAAAATTAGGGGCGCAGGTGGCTTCCACAGGAAGGGGCAGTAGCTGTGGCCCTTTGGTAGGATCCCAATTTCGTCGGTACTCCGACGTGACGTCGAGAGTGACCGACTGAAAGGTAACGTCTCGGTTACGTATTGTAACCCTCGTTCACTGAAGGAGGGAACGGAGACGTCACGTCCCGTCGCCACAGCTCCTGTACCACCGCTGAGCGGCCGGGTCACCGGCTCGGCTCCTCAACGAAAACCTGAATATGCGCTGCATCTGCTGCCTACTAATACTCACGCTGTGATCAGCAGCAGCTGGAAACAATAATCGCATGCCAATGTGCATTGACTCATTTAGTTTACACTCGAAGTAGATTGGTCCTCTAAGCGAGATCCCAATTTCGTCGGTCCTCGACGTGACGTCTACGTTCATCCTTAGGGACACGAGGGTTACATATGTACCGAATGTTTTTCACAAACCACTCATAGGCGTAATTTGCAGGTGGGACGGGTGGGACATGTTCCCACCACTTTTTGCCAGGGTCGATACTGTCCCTACCACTTTTTGAAAGTAATTGAAAAAATATATTGCGGGAGGTAGAAGGTAGACTGTGTATTAAAGGGGAAACAAGATCAACAAATCATTCTTCATAACCTAATTAGGGTGATACAATTTTTTTGACTGCTTATGCATGCATAACTCGTACAGTGCAATAACGATATATTTGCAGCTGTCGCACTTTTCGTAATGTCATTAGGCTATAGCATTTTATTTTAAAAACGGAGAGCTTCCTTGTGCTAAGTATAGGCCTGCCCTCTACTAAAGATTTTTCTAGTCAACTAGTCGCACGTTATATCAAATTGATTAATATAATAATATATTAATTATTAAATATATAATTTATAAGCGCTATACTATATAGGCTATAGGCCGACGTATTAGGCTAGAGCCTATTTCGCACTCAAGCTCGCACATAAAGCAATTGCCTCAAAGCACCGGCAAAGTGATTATGAACGTGTCGGGGGAAAAGAAGACATTTTAATTATTTATTAATAAACGAGTGCTTTCTGAGTCAGTGTCGGGTGCAAAGACGATCGAGGTTGCCGAATGCCGACGCTGACTCGCCATCTCCACATGGACGTGCCTTTAATAGAAATGCACCTTTTCATACGGACTACAAAATTAAAGAATATTACAAAATCAAGTGGGCGAGTTTTCCTTATATTTATTTAATTTTTCATATAAAAATTATAATGACCTGTTCTGGTTATATTTACTATTAATTGCAGAAGGTGCGCTCAGCAAAAATGACGCGAATATTGATGGTTTTCACGCTTAAGTAAAGTAAAAGACCGCTTCTTAAAGCAGAGAAGGTTTTTTCGAGTTAAATTTCGAGTTGAATAATTGAGAGATATAAACTGGCAATTCTGAGAAAAAAAGTCAGAGTGCGGGATTATAAACTCGCAAGTCGAGGACATAAAGTCGCAATGCTGAGAACATAAAGTCAGAACTGCGGGAGATTAAACTCACATCGACTGTTTTTCGCCATGCAGTTTTATATCACGCAATTCTGACTTTTTTTCTCAGAATTGCGAGTTTATATCACGCAATTATGAGATTAAAAAGTCAGAATTGTGAGATAAAAAGTCGCAATTACCTTTTTTTTAATTCAGTGGCGGAAACAGGCTTCCATACCTTATGCTATGGAGGCTGTCTCAGTGTTTGCAAAACGTTCTGTAATTTATTAGTCATTATATAGCCTAATACAGCGTGTAGGCCATGCCTCATCTTATTCGTTTTTGTTAATAACGTTTTGTAAGCTAGTTTGTCATTGAACACTGTTTTATTGTTGTTGTGCATTTTAATTCAAAATAATGAATCCATCTCTTTTATTTTGTCTTAAAACGTGAAAGGTGTATAGATGTAAGCCAAACAGACAATATATTTTATTGTAAAACCTGACAAGATCGTGAAATCGAAAGTGAAAGCATCGGAAGCCCGACTTATAACATGGCAAAAGAGGAACTCCCATTCACAAAATTCAAATCACAAATAATACTACTGATGAAAAAGAACGGGTTGAATGTTAACTACTTTCGTTTCCATATAACTATAAACTACCATAAAAGTTAATCAGCGTGCATTGATTAACAGCATGTTGTAGCGCAACAAAAAAAAACGCAGCCAACTGAGAAAGTTAATAGCAAAAGAGCGACCAGTGGGAAGAATGAGTCTGGAGCCCTGAATTGCCCAGCTCCCTCTGTCAATGATCTAGTACCCCCTCGGCACCTGCGTTCAAAATTCTCTGGCACCGCCCCGGTACATCGATGTATTTTTGAAAAGCAAAAATTCAGTTTGTTCATCTCTAAACCCAGTCCCCAAGTAAATTAGGTTATTAAATAAAAAACTAGCAAAACGAGTTGTGCGGTGTCCCCACCACTTTTCAAAGCAAAGTTACGCCACTGCTAACCACGCATAAACTTTGTTTTCTCAAAAACACCAACATGTACATACATGCCGATTACATATTATTGTAGCACTTTGATTACATACAGTACAATTGACACTTTCATTTAAAAGCTGAGCATCTCACATGGAGATCACTAAACTTCAGCTTACTTCCAGAATGAAGAATGAGCGTTTGCGCATAATAATATTAACATTAAGTGTTAAAGGTCCAGCTTTACGTAATCGGTGCGTTGAACCAATGAGCATAACCATAGAAAATGTGGAGTCATCCAAGTTTTTATCTCAGAAATGCAATGTTCAACGAATGCAACAGCTCCGTAATCACCCGGTTTTGAGTGAATGTAAACCTGGGTGTCATCTGCATAAAAGTGATAGTTAAGACCAAGAGATCTAAGGAGATGACCAAGAGGAAAAATATACATATTAAAAATTAATGGACTCAAAATTGATCCCTGGGAACCCCAAACTTGACTGGGCCAATTTTGGACTTGTAGCCACCCATGGAGGCAAACTGCCTATAGTCCGAGAGGTAAGACTTGAACCAATTTAATGCAGTCTCAGTAATGCCATACACCGATTTCATCCGAGTGAGTAAAAGAAAATGATCAAGTGTGTCAAAGGCCGCACTGAGATCAAGAAGAGTCAGAGTCCGTAGCAAGTAACAAATCATTAGTAACTTTCACTAATGCTGTTTCGGTACTATGAAACTTGCTGAAGCCAGATTTAAAAGGCTCAAATAAATTGATAAGTGTAAGGTGGGTATTCAGTTGAGATGCCCCTGTTCTCTCAAGAATTTTGGCTAAAAAGGGAAGATTTGAAATAGGATGGTAATTATTTAGATTGTCCAGATCAAAGTTTGTCTTTTTTTGGCATAGGAGTAACCGCCGCAATTTTGAAAGCTGCTGGTATAATTATATAGCTAGTCATTAACAATACTCAAAACAACAGTGCCCACACAGGCAAAACATGCTTTAAATAAACAGGTTGGAACAGGATCAACAATGGAGGTGGCAGCCTTCATTTCTGAAACTTCTTTGCCCAGAGAGATTAAATCAAGTGTGGAGAAATTTGAAAGAGGGGCACCAGAGAATTGAGCGGTGCTGAGAGCAGGTTCCGCTGCACCAGAAGTAATAGTCATACAGCTTCGTGCCTTGTCGATCTTAGAACTGAAATAATAATAAAAAACGCAGAGCGCCGCTTACTCAATCCGCTGTGTGTTTCGTTGTGAAAGCGAAACTACTTTGTTTGGCCTTCCAAAAGAGGACATAATGTTTCTATAAAGTGGGGCAGTTCCAACTTTGCAAGGACAGTCTGGCGCTTCTGACTCACAGCCTGTAAGTACGTTTTTTATATTTAAAGATTTTGCCACTGATGATTCAAACGCGAGTTTGAACAGTGTAGAGTAGTGCTTGTTGTTTGTAATTTCTCCGATCACAAATGCAGACATGGTTTTATGTTTACGCAGCGCAATATGCAACGCAAAGGGTAAAAACACAGTATAAGTCATTATAATCTGCAATTATGTCCACCCTGGATGCAACAAATGCCTCGTTTGTAATGGGTTTTATTGGTTTTGTCTTGTCGCGCACACATGGAAACACAGTATGGTAAGGGGCGTAACATTTCAGTCACACGCTTGAGGTATTCAGCCAATCACAACGCACTGGATAGCTGGCCAATCAGAGCACACCTCGCTTTTCAGACCGATGAGCTTTGTAAAAATCGACGCGTTTCAGAAAGGCGGGGCATAGAGGAGAAACAATAATGTACATAAATAATGTGGTTTTTTAAACTGCATAAACGCATTGCATTACACCAAATACACAAAATAATGTTATTTTTAAGTCATAATCATATGACCCCTTTAATGTTCTGCGTGCTCTCTTCTCCCTATAATTATTAGACACACCCCTTACAGCTGATTGGCTGAGTTTGTTTTGGGACTCGGTCCGACACAGTGGTCAAAAGCGTTTTTCAAAAATCGCTTAGTGCACCTTTAAGTGGTCCTTCAAAGCTAGGTGATGTACATTCAGACCAGAACAACACCACCTACACTCTATCGTACAGCAAGCTGCCGCCTTAAAGCATAGCTCATTATTGTACGAAGGAGCAGAGCGTACATAGGGCACAGATCGAGATTTCATAGGTGCAAATGAGTCCAAAGCAGAGAGGAGAGCAGAATTTAACAGACTTTGTCCTCCAGGGAGTCAGATGGAGAAAGACAACTTACGGATGACTCAATAAAAGCAGAAAAATACTGAAGATCAATCGATTTTCCATTTACCATAATTTACCATTTGTGTAAATGACATTTCTGTAAATGATAATTCCATATTAAACAGAATAGCCAAGTGGTCAGACAGCCCTAAGTCTACAGAGGCAGGCAGTGACAAAAATGAACTATTGGTAACCACTAGATCCAAGGTCTGACCCTTTTTATGAGTAGAAAAGTCCACCAGTTGTTTCAGATTAAAACACTCTAATAGAGACAAGTCGCATGGTTGCCAGATTGCAAAAAACAAGCAAAACACTGAGCAGAAAATGTATCCTTTTAACACAAAAGCTCTGAAGGATTTGAACTATTGAAGTTTGGCAACCGTACACATGAAATCTGGTGTAGTAGAGGCGTGTACAGCAGCCCGCAATAATATTTTGTTTCTTTTTTCCAACGAAAATAAAAAGAAATCTTGGTATAGTTTATATTTTTTAAATACATTTTAGTCTCGTATTTGTCATCAACGAGATTGCATGTTGATATAGTCACAGTTTATTGACCTTATTGTCGTCTCGTCATCGTCTCGTCTTAGTCATTAGAAAAAAGCTTGTCAACAAACATTTTTCGTCATGCTTTTTGTCAACGTAATTAACACTAAGGCAACATCAATCAGTCACTTTGAACAAAGATGCATTTGTAAACCTCTATTTTCTGGTACTATTCAGTACCTCTAAAAAACCTTTTTTGAAGACGCTCATAGATGGCTAAGTGTAAATGTTTTAAGTATACAGCAACGGTTATTTTCATACTCATTCAGTCACGCAAAGGAGTGACAATAGTATTCTATAATAGACACTATAACCTTTTGCATAATCAATCCTTTAATCAAAAATTTCAGGCAAATCTATTAACTTTTAAAAGCAAGTTTGCGGACAAGCTGCATGACAACTAATTTACGGTCTATTTGTTTTATGTCTTTGTTGCTTTTTCTTCCTCTTTTTTGTTAACTTTAAAGTGCAGAAATAAATAGGTATTTTGTTGTTTTTTTCTTGTTGTTAAATGAGATCCCAATCCATGTTTTTCTTGTACCTATATCTTTGTATTTTTGTTCCATAATTGCTGTTATTACCCTATATAGGACAAGCGATTTGAAAAATGGATGGATACAAATTGCTGTTATAGGTTTAAACATATCAAATAAGTAAATGTGCAGAAATTTTGTACACCCTTTGGGAGATTGAAAATATGGTGAAAAAGGTGAGGAAAAAAAGGTGAAAAACTATTTTCTGAAAAACATTTCTTACAAAAACACTCGTCAATCCTAAACACTGACTATGAGAACATGGCCAGAGTAGTACGCTAATAGAGAGCAGAATCAACCTTTACATACAAACTGATGTCCTCACCTCTGCGATCATACGATTAGTGTCTCCTAAAAATAGCAAATCCAAAGCTTCCTCTTCATTGGCTGACTGTTGCAAAGACAGGTTCTTGAGGTGAATGTTCTGGTCTGGATCTTCCATGATTGTCACCTTCCTAAGTCAATGACAAAATGTTAAGAATGTTAGCAAACAAAATATAAAGTGAGTGAGGGAAGTAGTCAATCATCAAATCAATGAACATCAGCTATTTAACAGTAGATTGCAGAGAAATACTGTACACATGCACATATACATCATAACTGCTATAGGTGGACAGGAAAACTGTATTTTTCTGTTATGCCTGCACTAGGGCTGCACGATAAATCGCATTCGATATTTAACGCGCATCTTATCAGTAAAACCGGTTCTGTAATCAGCAGTAAATCATCATCACATGCTTTCAGATGGAGCAGCATTACTACACAGAGGATCCGACACGCTGCGCAAAACATGCGCAAATATGATCGTGGTTTTGCAGCTTGTCAATGCTGCTCCAGGTGACAGCCGCAGGTGCTGAGATTTACCGCTGATTAAAGAACCGGCTTTACTGACAAGATGCGCGTTAAATATCGCATGCGATTTATCGTGCAGCCCTAGCCTACACTTATGTTTGCATTATTGAGTATACTGTCCTTACCTTTTGGTATAATAAAGGTTTTGAGCTGAGCTCTATAAACAACATCTCTGACATACTGTCAGCAGATCTTAAAACTTGTATTGAATCCTGAACATTCATTAGAGCATGAAGTCAGAATAGAACCAGATGATTCTAAAATTATTATTTAATGTAAGTGTCTGAGTCACAACAAAAACTAAGACATCTGATGTGACAAGAACTGATATCAGGCTAAGTGATAAACTACAAGAAAAACAACATGAAGTAAGCAATCCTATTGGAAAACATATTCAAGCACCCATGGTTCCTTAATCATTGAATTAAAAATGAATTAGATGGATGCCAGATAGATACATCGGAAATAAATATTTAAAGTTTTGTTATCAACTCTAACATGAAATTACAACATTACAGCTCAATTAGACAACGGCTCAGTTAGCCTGCTGGACATTCTAATTTTATACCACTGACATCTTTTGTTTTGAATGACATAGAAAGAAATATGAACAAAGATATGGATGAATATACAGAGAGAGAGAGATAACAATAGAAAGAAAGTGATAAGTGATACTGCTTGTAATAGGGACAGTGGATTTTAAGTGTCATTGCTCCTTGAAAGTTTAGCTTGTGTGGTCAAAAGTGGGCACAGTCTATTTTCAGAAGTGTGCAATTTGTGGGACTCCTGGGCCCGTTCTTCGTACGTCGCTATCACAGTTAGCTCGATTTGATTGTTGACGATTTGGCATGATCTTGGATTATTTGGTTCGTCGAAGCTCATCCTGGACTTGCTGTCATAGCAACAGGTCCATAAGCTTAAACCTGCTTGGAGCAGGCTTATTTCATGTAAACAGGATTAGATTGCATCTTTTTAAGTGGAACTGATATTTAAAATATATCCCAGCCACTGCTACCTTATTACAAGAGTACCCTACTAATCCAGGGACAATAATTTAAAATAAAAATAATTTGACAATATAATAATTTTGTGTAGTCTTTAATACTATAGACACAGTCAGTTTTACTCATTGAAAGATTTATTCCTGATAAAATAATTACTTTATAATTGTATTAGAGTCTTTACACACATGCTGTAAAGTTAATCTGAGTCGTGCATTAATTTGAGTGCTGACAGCTATTATGGGAGTGGCTTGATGGAGCGCAGGAGATGCAGACAACTTGATCTTGACCCTTAAGAAACTTTAATGCTGTCACGTAACAAATCTGCTTCAAAGATAAAATTAAATGAATTGCTAATTACTACATTGAATTAAAAATGTAAAGCCTGTACAAATATGAGACATCGTGAATATAAATCATTGGGAATCATGTAAAATAAAAAAATTAAAATAAAAACAGTGCACCTTTCATTTATCTATTATAACATTTATGTAGTTTTGTTCACTTGGCTGTTTCCTTATAAAGGTCCAGAAATTTGTCAAGATTTTAGTCAGGTGTCTTTTTTAATTATATGATATAATTACGTTGTGTCTTGCCGCCAGCCAATCGCTGCATTGCTGATCGTGGTTTCGAGTATCGATAAATCTACCCTTTTCAGGGAACACAAGAACGTGCAGTAATCTTAGACAACTTAATCCAGATATTTTAATCAGATCCGCAAATTTGTTTGAAGAACCAAATTAGCCAGATCCTGATTAGCGCGATGATATCATCTTGAATGTTACATTTCATCTCGGATGTAATAAGCGAGGTACGAAGAACGGGCCCCAGGTCTTGAGTTAAATGTCAACAGAGCAAAGAAAGAGACACCAGAGGAATTAAAATGAAGTGGAAAAGACTGTATTAGTCATATATGCATCACTCCAACATGACCAATTTTGATTTTTGTTAAAAAAGACCACATTATCAAATGGCTAAGGATCCAAAACAAAACAAAGAGGTGCATGAATGAACAGCTTAAAATGGAAAAGTCAATAAATGAAAATTATACATATATGCCTTCCTTGTTTCCAAAATATATATATATATATATATCTATATCCAGTGGGGAAAAAAAATATTTAGTCAGCCACCAATTGTGCAAGTTCTCCCACTTAAAAAGATGAGAGGGCCTGTAATTTTCATCATAGGTATACCTCAACTATGCGAGACAAAATGAGAAAAAAAAAATCCAGAAAATCACATTGTGGATTTTTAAAGAATTTATTGCAAATTATGTTGGAAAATAAGTATTTGGTCAATAACAAATTTCATCTCAATACTTTGTTCTATACCCTTTGTTGGCAATGACAGAGGTCAAACGTTTTCTGTAAGTCTTCACGAGGTTTTCACACACTTTTGCTGGTATTTTGGCCCATTCCTCCATGATCTCCTCTAGAGCAGTAATGTTTTTGGGGCTGTCGCTGAGCAACACGGATTTTTCACCTCCCTCCAAAGATTTTCTATGGGGTTGAGATCTGGAGACTGGCTAGGCCACTCCAGGACCTTGAAATGCTTCTTACGAAGCCACTCCTTCGTTGCCCGGGCGGTGTGTTTGGGATCATTGTCATGCTGAAAGACCCAGCCACATTTTCATCTTCAATGCCCTTGCTGATGAAGGAGGTTTTCACTCAAAATCTCACGATACATGGCTCCATTCATTCTTTCGTTTACACTGATCAGTCGTCCTGGTCTCTTTGCAGAAAAACAGCCCCAAAGCATGATGTTCCACCCCCATGCTTCACAGTAGGTATGGTGTTTTTGGATGCAACTCAGCATTCTTTCTTTTCCAAACACGACAAGTTGAGTTTTTACCAAAAAGTTCTATTTTGGTTTCATCTGACCATATGACATTCTCCCAATCCTCTTCTGGATCATCCAAATGCTCTCTAGCAAACTTCAGACGGGCCTGGCCATGTACTGGCTTAAGCATGGGGACACGTCTGGCACTGCAGGATTTGAGTCCCTGGCGGTGCAGTGTGTTACTGATGGTAGCCTTTTTTACTTTGGTCCCAGCTCTCTGCAGGTCTTTCACTAGGTCCCCCCGTGTGGTTCTAGGATTTTTGCTCACAGTTCTTGTGATCATTTTGAACCCACGGGGTGAGATCTTGTGTGGAGCCCCAGATCGAGGGAGATTATCAGTGGTCTTGTATGTCTTCCATTTTCTAATAATTGCTCCCACAGTTGATTTCTTCACACCAAGCTGCTTACCTATTGTAGATTCAGTCTTCCCAGCCTGGTGCATGTCTACAATTTTGTTTCTGGTGTTCTTTGACAGTTCTTTGGTCTTGGCCATGGTGGAGTTTTGGAGTGTGACTGTTTGAGGTTGTTGACAGATGTCTTTTATACTGATAACGAATTCAAACAGATGCCATTAACAGGTAACGAGTGGAGGACAGAGGAGCCTCTTAAAGAAGTAAGTTACAGGTCTGTGAGAGCCAGAATCTTGCTTGTTTGTAGGTGACCAAATACTTATTTTTACCGAGGAATTTACCAATTAATTCTTTAAAATCCTACAATGTGATTTTCTGGATTTTTTTATTCTCATTTTGTCTCTCATAGTTGAGATACCTATGATGAAAATTACAGGCCTCTCATCTCTCATCTTTTTAAGTGGGAGAACTTGCACAATTGGTGGCTGACTAACTACGTTGTTTCTTTTGTTTTTTTTTTTTTTTTGCCCCCCTGTATATATATATATATATATACACAAAAATATATATATAGATATTAACTACATCATATATACAGAATAATATACAAGGAGGCTTAAGCAACAATATATTATTCTAAAACAACTATTTGCATTGACGTAACTAGTATATGAATGTGGCCATATTGGAAAATTATTACTGATTACAGATCTGAAATACTGATTAAATTAGTTAGGGTTAAAACAAAAACTTTACGGTAAGTCCTCCAGACGAGATGCCTCATGTTGGGGATTCAGTAGATCATAGCCAGTCTCATTGTAGATTTCCAGGTAAGATATGTGGGTTGTATAGATCATGCTGCTGTCCTGCAAACAGATATACAACTAACTAAACAAGGTATACCAGGGAAGATCAAAACAGTTCACCAGCTAAATCTTGATTCTAGCCTAGATTACTTCATCATTTTTTTGCTGAATACATATATTCTATTTTTTTCAGAAATATAATGAAATTGTCTACTGACCTTGCTGAAATGCTGATAAAGGTACGAAAGAGTTCTGGGGATGATCCCTCGATCGTTGTAGTGCTCTGCACCTCCAGTGATTGTAAAGGTCTTCCCACTTCCAGTCTGGCCATAGGCAAAGATGGTGCCATTATAACCTGCCAGCACACTATCAAAAGGTGCAAGGTTATCAATGATCTAAAGGCCATTTGTATGCTATGTGTCTCACTGTGATTTAGTACTGTATATAAAGTTACATTAATTGATAGATAATTACTTGGATGTAACTGTGTAATAAAAAGCTTAAATTACATTTAAAATGGCATTAGGTTTTATAGAATTAAAGGATTAGTTCACTTCCAGAAAAAAAAACTTTCTGATAATTTACTCACCACCATGCCATCCAAGATGTTCATGTATTGCTGTCTTCAGTTGCAAAGAAATTAAGGTTTTTTAGGAAAACATTCCAGGATTTTTCTCTATATAGTTGGACTTCAATTGTGGCCAATGGGTTGAAGGTCCAAATTGGAGTTTCAATGCAGCTTCAAAGGACTCTACACGATCCCAGCCAAAGAATAAGGGTCTTATCTAGTGAAAAGATTGGTCATTTTCTAAAAAAAAATAAAACTTGTATTTCAGTTTGTAGTGTATTTGTATTCCACCATTGAAGTCCATTATATGGGGAAAAATTCTGGAACATTTTCCTCATAAACCTTCATTTCTTTTTGACTGAGTAAAGAAAGACATGAACATCTTGGATCACATGGGGGTGAGTAAATCATCAGGATCTATGAGTGAGGACCCAAACCGCAGATGAACACGATTGGGTTTATTAACAAAACAGACAAGCCACAAGGGTGGCGTGAAACAGTCCAATAACAGGGGATACAGGAAACGATGACTGCTGGAACCAGCCCTGGATGACAACAGGTTGGACAACTGCAGATGAGGTGGCAGGACCAGGCAGATAGTGGTGAAGACCAGGCGAGGCACAAGGAAGTAGAGATCTGTTACTTGAACACTAAATCTGAACCAGTCTGGCTGCCAGGAAGAGGGAACCAGTGGGCAGGGAACCACAGGCGGCAGGGCAGGACTAGAATGGGGAAACACTACATACAGAACAGGACCACCGAACAGGACAAGACTCAACAGGAACACAAGACAACACAATCAAGACGGGGAATGAAAAACCTTAAGCAAAAAAGAATAGAGAGCTGAAAAATTACGGCTAGCAACACAGTACTCGTTCCTATATCACAGGGAACCGGGTTAGTTAATACCCGCGACGTTCACTTTCGATACTTCACTCTGACTGGAACATAGTCCAATCACGCCATGCTGATGTAGTGGAATGACTTAAGGTATAACTTCCATAAGCAACCAATGCTTATAGAGAAGTCAACAATAACCCAAGGCTAATCGGGCTGAGCTTTCTAGGTCACACCCGGCCTGGTTAATCGTTCCAGAGTATACCCGTAACTTCGACACCCAGGGGTCGAGAGCTAACAGGTGAACAATACCAGAGAACTTGGGCGCGGCACGGCCAAGGGCTCTCTGTCATGCCTGTTTACGCAGCGCGAGCCTTTTCAAGCGGAAAGGACCCTGGCCTGCAAGGCCGGGACTTCCAGGTTGTAAAACCTTGCAAATGTGGACGGCGAGACCCAGCCGGCCGCCTCACAAATATCCGCAATGGACACACCACTGGACCATGCCCACGACGAGGCGATGCCTCTAGTCGAGTGGGCCCGTACTCCAATGGGGCATTGGAGGCCCAAGGAAGAGTATTCTAGCGAGATGGCGTCTACTATCCATCTAGAGAGTCTTTGCTTCGTAACCGGAAACCCCTTGGTGCGGTTACCGAAGCTGACAAAGAGTTGTTCCGATCGCCTATAGGGAGCGGAATGCTCAATATAGATTCTCAACGCCTGACGGGGCAGAGCAGAGATAGCTCTCTGTCCACTTTGGTTGGAGGAAGCGCGGAGAGCGTAATGAACTGTGCTCTGAACGGAGTGGAGTAACCGTGCCTCGGTTTCAGGACGACTTTAGAGTCGTTAGGCCCGAACTCCAGACAGGCAGCGTTAATTGAGAGCGCCTCTAGGTCTCCTATTCGCTTTACTGATGCTAGTGCTAGAAGCAGAGCAGTCTTTAGCGATAGCGACCTAATGTTGGCGGCTTGTAGCGGCTCGAAAGCGGGGCCCTTCAGGGCCCTCAGCACAGTGGGCAGGTCCTGTGAAGGGACGGTAGGGGGATGAGGCGGATTCAGCCTCCTTGCACCCTTCAGGAAGTGGATGACCACACTATTTTTGCCCACTGATTGGCCCTCAATAGGGACATGAGAGGCCGCTATAGCTGCCACATAGACTTTGAGCGTGGATGGGGAACGTCCCTTATCCAGTAGCTCTTGTAGAAATGACAACACCTCATGAAGTGAGGGGGTCTTTGCCGCAGTTTAGACTCCAGGCGGAGAAAAAAGACCACTTTAAGGCATAGAGGCGTCTCGTAAACGGAGCTCTAGCCTCCAAAATTGTGTTTAAGACTCGCTCTGGGAGGCACGAAGGCTCCCGTTGAGCGGCCAGAGGTGCAGGGCCCATAGGTAAAATGACACTGGCCACCCCATTGGCCCCCCCAAACAGAAAGAGTGGAGTTTTTTTAGAATGATAATTTTATTTTATAAATTAACACAGACATTAACGAAACACTATATTAAAAGTAAATCTAATAAACTTGTATGATGTGTACTGTAGAATACGCTCTCAACAGTGTAACAATTATTTTAATGAAGTGATGTGTTAAACATCTATGCTTTCTTGTTTACTTTTACTCTCATTTGAAAGGAATTTGCACTTCAAATAAACATGGGGGTACTTGCAGTTGAATTGCAGACTGACTTTTTTAGATTTTACTCTATACAGAGAATAGAAATACTGAAGTTTTGAAGCCTATAACATTATATGCTCCCAGAATTAATGGTAACGCCAAAAATTATTGCCTGACATTAGATTTAGACATGCAACATTTTTGTGCCACCCTAACATTTTTACTGGCCCTTTCGGCCACCCTATAAAAAAATCCTGGAGGCGCCACTGATAACAATATACTATAAACTGACCACAATAGGTCAAGGTCAAGGTCAAGTTTATGTATATAGCCCTTTAAAACAACATAAATGCTGACCAAAGTGCTGCACAACATACGAGACAAAAACATCCTCATACAATACAATTGAAATACTAATAAAATAAATCAAAAGAAAACAGAACAAAAATTAATAAAGTTAAACAAAACAACAAAACATCATCACAGCTGTCAGGGGCTGGCGTCTGGTGTTCTCCCTCTCACCACCAGCGGTCGCCATCTCCCATCCTCCCGGACTCCCTTTCCATCACCTTGACCCAACACACCTGGGCACACACTCACACACAAACTCACTCACACACAGCTGTAAGCCGCCACTTCGAGGGCTATTTACCGTGCCTTCCCCAGCCACCCAAGGCGGATGATTAATGTTTTGTCTTATTGCTGTATCCGTTCTCCGCCGGTGTCTCAGAGAGTCTTAGCTCTGTTTGTTTTCTGTTTTGAATTTGTTTTTCCCCTGCAGTCTAATAAACCTGCATTTGGACCCAAACCTTTGTTTACACGGTGTGTCTTTCCTGACCGCGCCGTGACAGAATCATCCGCCCCAGGCATGGGTCCAGCAGGAAGGTTCCTCGATGTCCGGCAGGGAGACCGGGGCATTGAGGAGTATGCCAGGGACTTCTTGGGAGTGGCTCGCCAGTCGGCGATGGAGAGCACCTGCGCGCTGGTCTGTTTCTGGGGTGGCCTCGCCGAGCCATTTAAGTCCCTTATGCCATTCTGGCACCCCGAGGAGGCGCTGGAGGACTACGTTAACCTGGCTCTGCAGTTGAGCGGCTCAGCCATTCGGATGGAGCTGGCTGCAGAGCCTGCTCACATTTCTCCTGAGGCGGCCATCCCAGAGTCATCAGAGACCTCGTCTGCTGCACCCAGTACCTCACGCCCGTTCCCGGAGCATCGCGGGCTGGTACGCAGCGTGCGGGAACCTCCGCTGATGTCGGTGCGAGCGGCGGGGGCTGCTCGCAGAGTTCCCGAGACAGCGGTGTCCGCTCGTAGTTCCCCCAAAGCGGCGTACCCGCGCACTATGTTCCCTGCCGCACGATGTCTCCGAGGCTACAGTGCCCGCGCTCGATGTTCCCGCGCACGATGTCTCCGAGGCGACAGTGCCCGCGCACGATGTTCCCGCGCACGATGTCCCCGAGGCGGCGGTGCCCACGCACGATGTCCCCGCGCCACGATTCTCCTAGGCGACAGTGCCCGCGCACGATGTTCCCGCGCACGATGTCCCGGAGGCGGCGGTGCCCGCGCGCGATGTCCCGGAGGCGGCGGTGCCCGCTCGCGATGTCCCGGAGGCGGCGGTGCCCGGGCACGATGTCCCGGAGGCGGCGGTGCCCGCTCACGAGGTTCCCGAGACAGCGGTGTCCGCTCGTAGTTCCCCCAAAGCGGCGGTGCCCGCGCACGATGTTCCCGCGCACGATGTCCCCGGGGCGGCGGTGCCCGCGCACGATGTCCCGGATGCGGCGGTGCCCGCGCACGATGTCCCGGATGCGGCGGTGCCCGCGCACGATGTCCCGGATGCGGCGGTGCCCGCGCACGATGTCCCGGATGCGGCGGTGCCCGCGCACGATGTCCCGGATGCGGCGGTGCCCGCGCACGATGTCCCGGAGGCGGCGGGGCCCGCTCACGATGTCCCCGAGGCGGCGGGGCCCGCGCACGATGTCCCGGAGGCGGCGGTGCCCGCTCGCGATGTCCCCGAGGCGGCGGTGTCCGCTCACAGTTCAGTTCCCCCGAGGCGGCGGTGCCTGCTCACGATGTTCCCGAGGCGGCGGTGTCCGCTCACGATGTTCACGATGTTCCCGTGCTGGCGGTGTCCGCTCACGATGTTCCTGAGCTGGCGGTGTCCGCTCACGATGTTCCCGAGCTGGCGGGGTCCGCTCACGATGTTCCCGAGGCGGCGGTGGCCGCTCACGATGTTCCGGAAGCTGCGGTGTCCGCTCACGATGTTCCCGAAGCGGCACATCCGCTTACAAGGCTCCACACACACCGGTGTGTTGGCCGCTTGTTCTGCCCTGGGTCCCCAGCCCGCCGGCTCTGCCCGAGTCCCCAGGTCCCCCGCTACCACACGGCCCTGGGCCCCCCATCCCTCCCCTACTCCATCCCCGCTGGGCCGTTCCCCTGGGGGGGGGGGGGGCGCTCTGGAACGTCTGGAAGCCGTTCCTTAGGGGAGGGGTCCTGTCAGGGCTGGCGTCTGGTTTCTCACCTCTCCCCACCAAGGTCGCCATCATCCCATCCTCCCCGGACTCGTTCCTTTCTTCCGTCACCTTGACACCACCGCCTGGGCCCCACTCACACACAGAGCACCAGCTGTCGCCCTTGTTAAAAACACCTGGACCCATCCACCTGCCCCACACACCTGTGCACACACTCTCTCTCACACAGCTGTGGCCCGTCACGAGGACTATTTAGGCGCCTTCCCCACGCCACTCGGGGCGGATGATTAATGTTTGGTTGAGTTGTGTCACGAGTATACTGTTTGTTTGTAGTCACGAGGGTTACGAGTGTTTCTAGTGTCTGTTCCGGGACTGATGCAAGCCAGTGGTTGGCCGTATTGCATCAGTGCCCATTTGCGTGTTTCTAGCCTGTTTCAGAGTCTCAGCTCTGTTTGTTTTCTGTTTTTACTTTGTTTTCCCCAGCAGTACGAATAAAGCCTGCATTTGGACCCAAACCCTCGTTCACATGGTGTGTCTTTCCTGACCGCGCCGTGACAAATAGTACTCTGTGTTTGCAAACACAAGCTTGTACATACTGTACATGCAGTGCTTTGTTTATTTGTTTGTATTTGTCTGTCTCTAGGGTTCAGCATTGAAACAGTCTTTTAATACAGTGGAAGCATCAGAGTCATTATTCAAAATAAAGTAAATTATTCTGTTTGCACGCAGCAAAATTACCAAATAGACTTCTGCATTTTGTGATGTGCACTGGTTGACTGTATTACTCACCTCCAGTGCTAGGCTGTTGTGGCTAGTTGCCAGAGCATTGCTATGGAAGGTGTTCTTGCCAAGGTGTTCTGAGTTGTTTTTAAAGTGTTGCTAGGTTGTTCTGGGTAGTTGCTAGGAAGCTGTTTACAGGCTAAAGTCTCTATGATCTCTAAATAGCGATGGCAATAATATGGCATACTATTATAAAGGCATACTATCATATACAGTAAGGAATACTATTATTGAATAATATATAATATTAATATATATTAGTTAATAATATTATATTATAATACTAATATATATTAGTTTCACTAATTGTTTTTAAATATTAGGCACTTTCATTGAAGTCTTAAAGCCTGTTTCCACCGCAGAATAAAAACAAGTTTTAGAAAGGTAATTGCAACCTTTTTATCTCACAATTTGTACTTTGTTTCTCACAATTCTGAGAAAAAAATTCAGACTCACGATATAAAGACAGAATTCTGATTTGGACACAATTCCGAGTTTACACATCTCAATTCCACCTCACAATTCCTAGTTTACATCTCACAATTCTGATCTCACAATTCCAACTTTACATCTCATAATTCCACTCTCAAAATTCCGAGTTTACATCTCACAATTCCTAGTTTACATCTCACAATTCTGATCTCACAATTCCAAGTTTACATCTCACAATTCTGATCTCAAAATTCCAAGTTTACATCTCAATTCCGATCTCACAATTCCAAGTTTACATCTCACAATCTAATATCAACAATTCCCATTTTAACATCTCAACTTTCCGAGTTTGCAATCTCACCAATTACCGATCTCACAATTGTTGAGTTTCATCTCAATGGCAACTCACAATTCCCAGTTTACATCCCACAATTCCAATCTCACAATTCCCAGTTTACATCTCACAATTCCCAGTTAACATCTAAATCCAGATCTCACAATTCCGAGTTTACATTCTCACAATTCTCGGAATTCTGTTTTTTTGTTTCCACAACAAAATACAACAACAAATAAATTATAATGCTTTATTTCACAATTCTGTTTTTTTCTTCTCAGAACTGCAAGTTTATGTCTCACAATTCTGACTTTATATCTTG
Source organism: Sinocyclocheilus anophthalmus (assembly GCA_018155175.1). Taxonomy (NCBI): domain Eukaryota; kingdom Metazoa; phylum Chordata; class Actinopteri; order Cypriniformes; family Cyprinidae; genus Sinocyclocheilus; species Sinocyclocheilus anophthalmus. Next base: position 55,719 of record JADLZN010006616.1, on the reverse strand, counting down.
CGATTCTGATTTTTTTTCTATCAGAATTGCCAAAATTGCTCAGCCTTCATTGAGTCTGTACTGTGCACTTCAATAACTGTCTGATTTGGCTCAGCTACAACATCAGACATTAGAAGACTACAGAGGATGGTTTGGACTGCTAAAAGGTTTATTGGTGCTCCCCTGCCCACCCTTCAAAAACTGTATATATCTAGAGTGAGGAAAGGGGCTCAGAAAATCACTCTGGATCCCTCACATCCAAACCATCTCCTTTTTGAACTCTTACCATCTGCCTGGTTAAATGTTCCCCTCTTCATCTCTACATACAAATTTTGTCTATTTCTGTTTATATATACAGTGTGTACGGAAAGTATTCAGACCCCCTTACATTTTTCACTCTTTGTTATATTGCAGCCATTTTCTAAAATCATTTAAGTTTTTTTTTTTTTTTTCCTCATTAATGTACACACAGCACCCATATTGACAGAAAAACACAGAATTGTTGACATTTTTTGCAGATTTATTAAAAAAGAAAAACTGGAATATCACATGGTCCTAAGTATTTAGACCTTTTGCTGTGACACTCATATATTTACTCAGGTGCTGTCTATTTCTTCTGATTATCCTTGAGATGGTTCTATACCTTCATTTGAGTCCAGCTGTGTTTTGATTATACTGATTTGGACTGATTAGGAAAGCCACACACCTGTCTATATAAGACCTTACAGCTCACAGTGCATGTCAGAGCAAATGAGAATCATGAGGTCAAAGGAACTGCCTGAAGAGCTCAGAGACAGAATTGTGGCAAGCACAGATCTGGCCAGTTACAAAAAAATTTCTGCTGCACTTAAGGTTCCTAAGAGCACAGGGGCCTCCATAATCCTTAAATGGAAGACGTTTTTGATGACCAGAACCCTTCCTAGAGCTGTCCATCCGGCCAAACTGAGCTATCGGGTTTTGGTGAGAGAGGTAAAGAAGAACCCAAGATCACTTTGGCTGAGCTCCAGAGATGCAGTCGGGAGATGGGAGGAAGTTGTAGAAAGTCAACCATCAATGCTGCCCTCCACCAGTCGGGGCTTTGTGGCAGAGTGGCCCGATGGAAGCCTCGCCTCAGTGCAAGACACATGAAAAAACACCCGAAGGACTCCAATATGGTGAGAAATAAGATTATCTGGTCCGATGAGACCAAGATAGAACTTTTTGGCCTAATTCTAAGCGGTATGTGTGGAGAAAACCAGGCACTGCTCATCACCTGGCCAATACCATCCCTACAGTGAAGCATTGTGGTGGCAGCATCATGCTGTGGGAGTGTTTTTCAGCTGCAGGGACAGGATGACTGGTTGCAATCGAGGGAAAGATGAATGCGGCCAAGTACAGGGATATCCTGGACGAAAACCTTCTCCAGAGTGCTCAGGACCTCAGACTGGGCCGAAGGTTTACCTTCCAACAAGACAATGCCTTCCCTAAGCACACAGCTAAAATAACGAGGAGTGGCTTCACAACAACTCTGTGACTGTTCTTGAATGGGCCAGCCAGAGCCCTGACTTAAACCCAATTTGGAGAGACCTAAAATTGGCTGTCCACCAATGTTTACCATCCACCCTGACAGAACTGGAGAGGATCTGCAAAGGAGGAATGGCAGAGGATCCCCAAATCCAGGTGTGAAAAACTTGTTGCATCTTTCCCAAAAAGACTCATGGCTGTATTAGATCAAAAGGGTGCTTCTACTAAATACTGAGCAAAGGGTCTGAATACTTAGGACCATGTGATATTTTCAGTTTTTCTTTTTTAATAAATCTGCAAAAATTTCAACAATTCTGTGTTTTTCTGTAAATTTTTGGGTGCTGTGTGTACATTAATGAGTACATAAAAATTTTTACTTAAATGATTTTTAGCAAATGGCTGCAATATCACAAAGAGTGAAAAATGTAAGGGGGTCTGAATACTTTCCGTACCCACTGTATATATGGATATAATTATGAGCATTAGTGTATTTATTTTGCTCTTGTTTCTTTCTCTTTCTCTGTCTTTTTCTTTCCTTTCTTGTTGTATTATCTTTGACTCTAACTCTTCTCTGGGTCTTGTTTTTGGCTCCTCTCGAGTTTGCGGGGGTCCTGATGCCATACGGGGTAAGAACATTATATTGAGCTGCGGGATCGTTTCACAGCAGCGGTGCTTCTTATTTACACTCTATCCAGCACTGCTGTGAGTGCAACCGAGTGCAGAAACAAAGCGGAGCTCTACCGGTCCTGGAGTTCATCTGTCTGCGAGAGCAAACAGAAATTAAAGTATCCCACGTCTCCATATCCTCTGCCCAGGTTTGTGTTGGGCAGCTGCCAAACGTGGAGAGGGAGAATAATACAGTGAAGTATTTCTTTAATTTGTAGAGTGTTAACATTTACTGACTCTTTTAACTGTCTCTGGCACACGAGGGATCCTGAATGCTAGAAATAAAAAGGTTTTGTTCTTTCCTTCAGGGAAAATGTAACATTCTCGATGAAAGGTTATCATCAAAGTTTAATATTTTGTGGGTTTTAAATATCTTACACAGTTGTGTTCATTGGTCCAAAATTCCACTGCATTTAACTATTTGATGTGTTCTGATTGGCTGTGATTGTGGCCTATCATGTGACACTTTTGTTTTCAATATGAAAACTTCTTGATGGAAATTTGTATTATTTCACATAAAATGGTATCTAATGGTAATATCATGTTACTATGATTACCATATTTTGTGTAAAATGGCATTTACATAAAACTCTATCATGGTAGTGTCCAAAAACTATGGTTTTACCATATTATAATGTCCCAAACTAACATTGCACACAGACATTTTTTTTTCATTCATCCAATTAAAAAAATGTAGGGTAATGATTCACATCTATATTTTTTAACTTGAGCCAATGAAAAATAAATAATTTGCCATTAGGGCAAAAATTGGATGAATGAAACATATTTTTCAGTGCACTATGATGCTTTTTAAAGGAACAGTTGTCAAAAATGAAAATATTTTGAAAATGTACTCACCCTCAGGCCATCCAAGCTCTAGATGAGTTTGTTTCTTCATTGGAACAGATCTGAAGAAAGCGTTATTATGGATTTTGAACTGGTATTTTGACCAGATGGGAGTAAAAACATGGATTTTGGGTAAGTTACTTAGGGAAGGAGTTACTTGCATCTCTCAGTTGAGGAATGTGAATTAAACGCTTCAGCTTCAGCAAATTTAAAAAGGAGCCCAATGATTTGAAATAAAATAAAACAAACGTGTTTCTTATAAACATGCAGCTTTTCATTTCACAAGACATTAATTGATGGACTGGAGTCGTGTGGATTATCTGTGGATTATTGGGATGTTTTTATCAGCTGTTTGGACTCTCATTCTGACGGCACCCATTCACTGCAGAGGATCCATTGGTGAGCAAGTGATATAATGCTACATTTCTCCAAATCTGTTCCGATGAAGAAACAAGCCAATCTACATCTTGGATGGCCTGAGGGTGAGTACATTTTCTGCTTTTTTTTTATTTTTGGGTTAACTATTCCTTTAAGAGCCCTGTACTAAAGCTGAATCCTGCTCTTTATCTTTCTCTGGCTCTCACAGATGTGCTGTCTACGATGACAACTTAATTTTTTGGCTCAAACGTAGAGTGGTGTGTTATGCATTGGCATCGTGCACATTGATTCCCAATGAGCCAGTCGCATATGCTTATGCACTCAGATGAATGTGTCAAGCACTTAATTGTTCATTGGTTGACTGTAACAAATTAAGCTTGGCTTAAGGCCACAGCAAGGGTGCAGGATAACAGTTAATAGCGAGATCTGCTGCAGGAGATTGTCAGATGTTTGGTCATCTGTTTTATTTACTGTTTTCATTAATTTATCTTACCAATGACAATTCCAGATGTAACTTAGTATTTAGTGTCAACTGAAATATTTAATGTGATTTGATTTATTTAGTACATGATAATAGCAGCGAAGGTGGTAGACTTTAAATAGACCTCTATTCATGTCTATTCATATGCATACAAAGTGGATAAAAAAACAAACATGGTAACACTTTCTATGAAGCCCGTATTCATAATACATTGTAAGGGTATTCTTAAGGCATTATAACAAATGCATAATGCATTATAAAAAAACGTATAATATGTTATATCAACTCATGAATAATCACAACAACAGTTATAATACATCATAATACTTACGTATTTGTGGTTATAAGTTTAAGAGTATGATTATTCATAACACACTATGAACACTATATTAAATCTACTTCATTTATAATGGACTATATCATATCGTGACATTGTTTATTTAAGCTCTGCACAGTATCTTACTACATCTTGTAAGAGGTTAGGTGTGGAGTGTTATTTGAGTGTTCCCTGTGAGACTAATATTAATTTTGATGTGAGCTTTATATCCCACTGAAAAAATGCAAATTTTTTTGGTAACACTTTATTTTGATGGTCCCCCAAAAGACAATGCAATGACTATAAGTAACTTTGCAATTACATGCCAACTAACTCTCATTAGAGTAGTAGTATGCTCAAGAATGGTAGAATCTGCTATGGTAGATAGACATAAGGTTGACCTCGTCCTTGCAAAGACACTTATAGTCAGTTATCTGTTGGTTTGTGTACGTTATGATTAGGGTGACCATAGTGCCATCTCCAGGATGTGTCTTGGACAGGATGTCTGATATTGCCTAAAATATCTAGGTTAGTTTGCCTGTGTTTGACTTGAAGATCGATTGGTGTATGACATCAAAGTACCATACAGACGGTCATGCTTTCGAAACGCTCTCGAGGTACTATGATGTCAAACACTGATCGGTCTGAGCCGCACTGCTTTTAAGTCGAACACACCTACACTCTAAAAAATGCTGGGTTATTTCAATCCAACTTTGGGTCAAATTTGGACTAACCCAACTTTGGGTTAAAAATTTAATAAAAAAAATTAACCCAACAGCTGGGTTAGTCCATAATTTACACAAAGTTGGGTTGAAACAACCCAGCATTTTTTTCGAGTGCAATATGTTCGAGGTTAATTGCATCGCTTTGACCGTAGATCACCTTCTCACACGCCATGATTGGTCGATTGTGTACAATGCCTGCATGCTATTGGTCAAACTACTTAGATCATTACCTTCAGCATGTATGAAAACAGGAAAACAAAGTCAAAACAAATCCTGGCCAGGACACGTCCTGGGAAAATGGCACGTATGGTCACCCTAGTTATGATGTTTTGTCATTGTGTTTACATCATATTTGTGTTCTGTTGGATGTCTTTTTTTTATGAGTTTCAGATCGCCGCTGATTTGCTACGGGGGATGCCGCCTATTAGCGGTAATTGGGTGATCAGCGGGCAGCTTTATAAAACGCCTCTTCCGCTCTTCAGAAGTGGGTGGTGCGACTTCGGGCCGGTGTAGTGCCGAAATTTGCACCCTGCCAAATTATGCACCCCCTAGTATTGGTAGGTTTAGGAGTAGGAGTAGGAGTAGGAGTAGGAGTAGGAGTAGGAGTAGGAGTAGGAGTAGTAGGAGGAGGAGGAGGAGTAGGAGTTAGCATCAGTCAGGTAGCGACTTCAACGAGGGGGTGCATAATCAGGCAGGGGTGCAGAATTCGGCACAACACCGGTCGCACTGTTCCAGACTCCCTGTTCGCCGCCAGACCAAATATGTATTGTTCTTTTCTTTTCTTTTTTCCTCGGATTGTTTTTTCCTTTGTAATGTGGTAGGAATGTAGGAGAGACCTGTCCTTTTTGTTTAAATCTCATTTCTAGAATGTTTTTTGGACAAGAGTAGTTAGGTTAGGTTGATTGTATTTATTTTTCTTTTCTTTGTGATAGGTTATGTACATTGCTGTTTTATTTTGTTAGATTGGTTTTGTTTGTTATTTTGGGCCTTGGGTCTCTCTGACGAAAAATACCACTTTATTATTCATATTTATTTATTTATTTATTTATTTTGTTCTTTAATGAGAAGTCTCAATTATCCCAGTGTGGTTGGGTTTTCCTTAGGTGACGGACAATAAGCTACCTCACTTATGTGGTGTCGTTGTCTTTTCTCTTTTTTTTTTTTTTTGTGTTTTATGGTGGTGTGTGGAAGCCTTTTGTCCTTTTAGTTAGTTTATTGAGTCTGAACCCCTAGCGGACGTAAATTGATCAGATTTGTAATAATCAAATATCAGTTTGATTATTGCAATAAAAATAGTTCAAAGCAAATGTGTCATATGACACAGTTCGGATATGCTATCTGATCTTATGGCTGTGGAGAGAATTTTTTATTTTTTTTATATTAGATTATTGACTATTATCAAGTGAGTCTTGACTGCTTTAAGTAAGAGCATAAGAACAATGGCAAGAAATGGCATTTATAATACATTGTAACTATGGGAAATATAATCCATTGTAAAAGTGGATGTAACGTGTTCATTGTGTTATAAATCATAATACTCTTAAAAGCTATAACCACAAAAAAGTAAACACTATAACGCATTACAACTGTTGTTATGATTACTCACGAGATGATACAACATATTATAAGGTTTTACAATGCATTATGCATTCATTATAATGCCTTAAGAATACCCTTATAATGTATTATAAATACGGGCTTCACAGCAAGTGTTACCAAAAACACAACTATACTGTATATTTAGTCTTAAAACACTTTCACCATAAACTATACACTTATTCATTACTTTTACTTTTAAAAATGTTTACACAAAATTTACAACGCAAAGTGTATTGCATTGTCACAAAATTACTTAATGTTCACCATATATATATATATATATATACACGTAGAAAAAAGTACCTCTTTTGAAGTTTGTAAATAAAACATATTCAAATTTTATTCAATGTTATTTGTTGATTCTTTGTATTTAATTAAGTTTACTAGCAATTTATGGTTGAAAACTGTTTCTAAATCCTAGAAAGAAAAATACAGTCCTACACCATTTATTTTTCAATGTGAGTTAAATGCATTTTTTACTGCTTATACTTTTGAAAATTACTACATTAAATGCATAACTTAATGTGATCTCGTCAGCACGGGATCATCTAGCAAAACATAAATGGAATGCTAAATTAACATTATGTGGCTTCTTAGTGCTATACCAGCTGGTTCACATTAAATAATGATATTTCCTAAACCTACAGGTGAAAGTAATCTGGTTTCCCTCAGGGTCATAAAAACAATGAATTCCTGAATAAACATACTTAAAATTCCAAACTGCACCAACAATGGTAAGTTCTTTTGTAAAAACAATCCTGTGTCAGGTTTAATGTTAATGCTCATGTGGACGTGTGCAACATTCCAGGAGGGCAGATGGGATAAAATACATTTTATGGTGGATTTCCTTGAAAATGTAAATTCCATGAGGGAGAGCATGGACCTTAGTGAGACACAAAGGTCAGTGAATGTCTTTAACTATGAGCATGTGTGAGTGTGTGACAAGCTGTTTGCCGCATATAAGATTTGGGGAAATTTAGCATTACATCACTTGATCACCAATGGATCCTCTGCAGTGAATGGGTGCCGTCAGAATGAGAGTCTAAACAGCTGATAAAACATCACAGTAATCCACACGACTCCAGTCCATGAATTAATGTCTTGTGAAGCAAAAAGCTGCGTGTTTGTAAGAAACAAATCCATCATTAAAATGTTTTAACTTTAAACCATTGCTACAGTTCAAAGTGCATAATCCATAATAACGCATCCTCCAATGAAAAAGTCCATCCCCTGTTGTCTTCTCAAATCAAAATCCACCAACTATTTTGGACTGTTTTCACTTTTCATTTCACAAGCCATCTTCATTATGAATTTGTCATGAAGATCACTTGTGGATTGCTCTCATGTTTTTTATCAGCTGTTTGGACTCTCATTCTGACGGCACCCATTCACTGCCGAGGATCCATTGGTGAGCAAGTGATGTAATGCTACATTTCTCCAAATCTGTTCAGATGAAGAAACAAATATTTTGGATTGCCTGATTTTCAACAACAACAACAACAATAACTTTTGAGTGAACAATTTTTTAAAGAATTCAAGTTCCCCAGTCTTCTGTATTTTCGGAATAATTTACAACAGAACCTAGAGAAACAGACCAGGAGAGAGAACGAGAAAGAGACAGAGCATGGATGATGATATTTAAAGGTATAATTAACCCAAAAATATATATCGTTTTAATGAGACAATATTTGATGTAACACTTATTGCAGTGAATTGTAGTTCAATATTAATTTAGTCTCCTTAAATCTAATTTGTTCTTCAGCATATTCAGATTATTGTGCCTTATTTTGTTACATGTCAGAATCAATAGCATTTACCATCAATAACATTAAATCTGAATGCCAATGATATACATTTCATTCTGTTCCTTACATAAAGGTATCGCATGACTTCATAATAGAGTCATGTAGGAGTTTATGGGGTTTTGACCTTGTTGGAGCTTGATAGATTACAAAAAATTGTCTTTCTATACACTGTAAAAGATGGTCGTGATTTTAAAAATAAAAGACTGTCAAAATGCTAAAGTAAAAACCTGTTAACTGGTTTACAGTACGTTTCCATATTATATACAGTAAATAAATGTAATTAAATTTAATGTAATTTTACAGTAACATTATTTAAAAATTATGGGTTTTGGAACAAGTCATTGTATAATTTACAGTGAAAAAATGTAAACTGTCATTCTAAGAATTCCCTGCATGACACTTTACATTTTATGTTTTTTCTGCGGAACAACTTTATCTTTTTAGTTTTTCTTATCAGTTGTGTAGATTAGGGTTTTATCTTACATCTAATGTTGTTAAATTAATGTTTATTGCATTATATCAGTAGCATGTGTGTTACCATGATGGTGTTTGTGTGAATGACACTGTGCAACTTCTAAATATTAATATTTCCCTTCCCAGCTTGTGGAAAAGCTGCTTTTGTTGTGATGAGTTTTGACTTATCATGTGACTTATTCACACCTGTTTTTGGTGGTTATCAGTGTATTATAGTTGTACAATACAGTAGTACTTTAGTATGTTGGTATATTAACATTATATCAGTTAATGAAATATTTTTTGCTTTGAATTTAAGTTAAGTCTGTAAAACCTAAAATGTTGCCACCATATTTTTTACAGTAAAGTTCTGGCAACCACAGCTGCCGTTTTTAAATGTCACAGATTTTTTTTTTACAGTGTAGAAAAGAGCAGCTCAGAATTTCTTAATCTTTAATCGTCCCTTGATTTGAGCAACGTTAAAGTCCCTTGGGGTCAGATAGACCCCAAACTTTTACAGAGCGATTGCATAAGGAAATATACTTTTTTTTATATGACAAACTATATATAATTTTTTATTTACTTCTCAGCTATACATTTATGCTGTGTTTTTGTGGATATTTGGTAGTTTTTTACCTATTTACTGCACAAATACTCAACTATGCCATAAATTGGCTTATAAAAAATTATTGTTTTATGAAAAAATCCCTTAAATTATGACCTAAATTAAATATAAAAGGTTTCTGGATATTGGCCCATGTGTTAGGGACAGAATACTGACATCTGCAGTAGAGGAAAATCTTTAGGTATTATAGTTAAAGAAAGAAAGTGCAATGACCACATATATCCAGCAGAGGTCCATAGGGACTCATTCATTTTCAGTTCAGTTTCAAGTCCATTTTTCTTCATGTTTCAACTTCTCCTCACAACTTTATGATATATATTTTGTGAATATATATTTAAACATTCTAAAATACATTAAAAAAATCTGTATTTTTGTATTTATTTTCGTTGTTGTCTGATATATTTTGAATTATTTGCTTTTGCAAATTATTATACATAAATTTGCAGAAATGTTACAAGTCAGCACTAAAAGACATGACTGTAATCGTATACTATTTATTTCAGAAAATTATTTATCACAAATAAACACTGCATAATCCTCCTCTTCAGATTCCTGGTAATCCTGTTCAAACTCAGTTTCATCTTCTGTGTCAGTAGTAAAGTCGTCAAGACTATATGGTTCAGTGTTCTCTGGGCCTTCTTCACTGTCACTTTGATCCAGTATGAAATCCAGGGTCTCCTCAAGACTGTACCTTTTGGCCATGGTGCTGCCACAGAATGAGCTCAGTGCAGGACCCAGACAGCCACTTTTATACCCTAACTGTGAGATGTTTTCAAAATACTGCTGCAGCTCTTTTTTTTTCCCCTTTTTCCCCAAAACAGTAAACTTTCGCAGAGGCAAAGGTAGATGACTTTCATCTTTCTTTTATCTGCCCTTTTCCCTGTCTTTCTGTGTGTGTGTGTGTGTGTGTGTGGTGTGTCTGTTGTTATGTTACGCCTTGCAATGTTGTGCATTTATGTCTGATTTTATTAGCCAAAATCTAAAAAATGCCCCAGACACCTGCGTGCGTGTGTGTGTGAGAGAGTGAACATGCTTGTTCCATGTTGCCTTTGTGCTCTAGTATTAGTCCTTCATTTATATATGGACATTTTTCAGATTTATGCCAGTTTTGTTGATTTTATTTGCCAATTTCTATAAAAATGCTCTCTGTTGCAGTCAAACACATGTGTGTGTGTTGTGTGTGTGGTGTGTGTGTGGTGTATGAGATAGAAAGTTCGTTCCACTTTATGTTTATGGTCTAGGACCAGACCTTTATTTAAATATAGAACATTTCAGATTGATACTGGATTTATTTATTTATTTTGACAAAAATGGAAAAAAAAAACTATTTTTACATTTTCCCATTCATTTTCAATGTGGGGTCAATCTGACCCCAAGGACCTTTAGCGGTGATTTATTTTTTTAGTTCCCGATTTTGTGTGTGTGTTTAGATAGATTATTTAGGAAAAGTCACAGAATTTCATGCCCATGGAATGAAGGGAACACTTTTAAAAAATAAAGGAAAATTCAAATGGGGTCAGCTGGACCCACGGGAAACACTTTTTAAAGGGGTCCTATTATGCTTGTTCACAAAAAGTCTTGATTTGTTTTGGGGGTGTACTAGAACATGCTCTCATGCTTGGTGGTTCGAAAAATGCATTATTTTTCACATAATTTACATTATTAAAATACCTTTCTCCCCATCCTGGCACAAACGGCTCGATTAGTTCCGGCTTTGATGAAGGTCTGCCTTCCGAAAAACAAAATGTGTTGTGATTGGTTAGCTGTCCCAGTGCGTTGTGATTGGCAAACAGCTTAGACGGTGTTTCAGTCCTGCCCCGTCCCTTGCCCCGTCTTTCAACAAAAACTTTTGGGTGAATCCGGCACTGTACTCCCTCATGTTGAGGAAGCTCAAGCGTTCTAACCACAACTTCGCCCCTCCCCACCCCCCAACCATTCAAATTTCTGTAGGCGGGAATTATTTGTAATGATATTCTAATGAGCCGCTTTGTGATATCACAAAGCCCGGAAAACAAACGCTGTAGTCCAAACTAGCCATTCGTTGTAGTTCTTGAAAAGGGATTTAAAAAAAAATAAAATATCTCCCTTTGGAGTGGACTTTGAGATCTGTAAATTTCTAGATCTTTTTTTTTGGCCAAACATACACACTACACACTGATTAAAATTAAAAAAGTGAAAAAGCATAATAGAACCCCTTTAAACATTTTGTGTTCCTCACAAGAAACAAAGTCATAGAGAATGAGACAGGATGAGACAGGAGACAGGAGAAAATATGTAGAATATGTTGTTTGTATTCCTGTAGGGCATGAAATGCTGTGACATACAGAGGTCGTGATTTAATAAGTCTTATATAAAACGTCTTATATAAAATACATTTCAATGCTTTGATTTCCCTGGGGCCATTTCTGTGAATTATATATTGAAATGAATGGGCTGATGGAGATGCGGGTGTCTCTAAACATCCCGTTTCCGGGACACAGCTGCCCTTTACGCATGCAGCAATTCTCTGACCCTCAAATGCATATAGTGTGATGGTCTTTTATCAAACAGTATAAATGATGCACACGTCCCTGGTGGACAGCCTGACCCGCAGTAGCTATGTGGTATAAAAACGTGCTGATGAAATCTGCAGAGAGAGGAGTTTTAGAAGCAAGGCCTTTAAAGATATGCATAGTTTATGCTCACTGTGTTTACATTTGGAATGGATCTGTGCAATTTGTGTGTGTTTCTGACCTTGAGAGCAGCTGCCAGAGGACTAAAGTATTTATATAGCTTTTTAGCCTTATGGGAAAGACAATAAATCTTATTTGAATTAAATTACTCATGCTACATGAAATGCAACAGCTCTCTTATTTTGCCTGCATACATAAAATATACTCACATAAAGCAATATATACTGCATGGCAAATCGTCACAAAAGTTTATATCGCAATTTTATATTATCACAATTTGAAATCTTGCGCAGACATATACAGTATATATATATGTATATATATATATATATATATATATATATCTATAAAACCAACTCATCTGCATTACATAAAGCATATGCACATAATGCAATATATTCTATATAGTAAATCTCAATTGCCTGATTTATTTTGTTATGTAACTACATTAATGCCCAGCCTTATAAAGTTATATATATAAGTATGTCAAACTTTATTCGCATACATACAGGACACTCACGTAAGGTGATATATACTATATAGCACATCTCAACTCTGTGATGATGTAGCGAATATTATTGCACAGTATATGCAGTTAGTTCAGGTTTAATCTGCTGAATGGGACTATAAGGCATGAAGATATTAAGATATTATAAACATCAACATCAGAATTTTCTGTAAAACTGATTTGAAACAGTTTGTATTGTGAAAAGTGCTATACAAATACATTTGACTTGTCTTGATCACCATGTTGCTTGGGTGTTGTGGGTGGTTGCCAGGGTTTTGCTATGTGGTTGCTAAGGTCAGTCAAAAGTCTCAAGTTAAGCACCAAATTTTATAAAATGTAAAGGTTTGTTCAGATCATTAACCCAGCATCTGAACAACAGTAATAATGATGCTTGCCTCTGCTAACTATTAATAAGATCTGGCGTATGGGGAAGACAGCATGAATTATTGAAGTGACTCCTTCACTTTCAGAAAAAAGGTACAAAACTGTCACTGTACCATTTCAAAAGGTACTAATATGTATATTTATAAAATAATATGTGCTGTTAAAGTCCTAATGTGTACCATTTAGTGGTAAATAAGGTAACGTTTAGCTTTTGGTACTGCCCCAGAGTATATGGTTGTAAACTCATTGGACATTCCTGAATTTCTAAATTATTTTATCAACTGTTTGAATACAGACGGTTACAGACTTTGTGTTCTAAAACCTATTCTCCATTTATGTGAGAAAATCGATAAGGCCTGATGCGCATGAAATGAGCTGAACTTTAAGAATACTGCTGATGTTGATCTGAGGTTGAATACAGCTTCAGGCCAATGAAAAGCCTTTCTGACGATTATTTTGTTTTCTAGGAGATTGTTTGTGTCTAAAACTCAGTGTTCTTTGCAGTTCTCTTCCATTTATTATTTTCTTGATCTTGCTTGGTCTAAACTAAGCTGTAGACGCAAACCCGCGCAATATTTAACACAATGCTGAAATGTGCTTTACAACAAGCAAAAAAGATTTCAGCAAAATGAACAACACACACTCAAATAATCACTGAAAAGTTTTTTTATTATGTTATTTTATTATGCTTTTATAATGCTGTAAACATCAGAATGCAATATCGGCATCTTACTAGTTAGTGTTGTTTGATGAGGCAAGCTTCACTATCACTACTGCATACTGAGCAATAAAAGCCTTACCAGAATATCAAGGTCAATTCAGGAATTTCTGAGACAATAAGCAACCACCTAGAAACCACATAGCAATCTGCCAAAAACTCTTTGTGAACACCTTTGGAACTGCATAGCAATGCCATGGCAACCACATACCACCTTCGTAACTGCATAGCAACGCCGTGGCAACCACATACCACCTTCGTAACTGTATAGCAGCGCCGTGGCAACCACATACCACCTTCGGAACTGCATAGCAATGCTGTGGCATCCACTCTAGCATCCTGGAAGTGCTGTAAGCATGACCGTCATTTCAGGAGTAATAATTGATTGAAATGCTTTCAGTATAAGAGCACATGGCTATCAGCAACTGCGGCTCTAGATGAAGCTGTAAGTAGTTCATCAGGAGGATTTTAAAGCCATTAGAGGCTATGGAACATTTGGTGCATTCAGTTGTAACTGCCACACTTGCTTGATTTAAACATTTTAAAAAGGGAAAACAAGAGGCTGATTTGCATTTCAGCAGAGATGTTAATGGACACTCTTAAATGATGTTTATTTTACATCAGTAGCCTTGGAGACCAGGACCAGGGGACAATGAAGTATTTGAAAGTTCTCTGTAAGGTTCACACACTGAACGATTTACTGTTTGTAGATTAGTTAATGGAAAACTTTGGTATCACCATTATACTGCTTATTTAAGACAGAGACAGAGAGAGAGAGAGAGAAAGAGAGAAAAAGAGAGAGAGGACTCCACATATGAATCTATGACACCTCAAAATACGTTTTATTTCAGTAAAGATGCATTGAATTGATAAAAAGTGACAGTAAAGATTTATAATATTACAAAGTTAAATGCATGTGGCTTCTTTTGAAGCTTTCCTATAATCAAAGATAGGCTACATTACAAGCACAACTGTTTTCAGCATTGATATAATCAGAAATGTTTTAGTAAATCAGCTTATTTTTGAAGGATCATGTGACACTGAAGACTGGAGTAATGATGCTGAAAATACAGCTTTTTATCACATTCAAATAGAAAACAATATTTTTAATTGTAATAATATTTCATAATATTACTGTTTTACTGCATTTTTGAACAAATAAATGCAGCCTTGGTGAGACTTTCAGAAATATTTGATAACATTTTACCTGCCCCAAACTTTCGAACTGTAGCGTATATGCCTTCATTTGGCTATTTAAGGAGATATATCAATATACATTTTTTTAATTAATTAACATTATTTAAAAATATTAATTTTAAAAGTTAACATTCAGTTGTGTTATTGACTTGACTCACTGACACTATTGAATAAAAACAAAAAATAAACTAAACTGAGCTGGAAATGACAGTTGTGTTCTGTAGAACTGCTTTTTAACCAAATTTTTTTCATAATTGACCAACTTGTTATTGAAATTACCTGTAGCTGAATTGAACTTGTTCCATGACTAATAAACTTTACATAGTCATTGAACTGAACTGAATCAACAGAGAACCAATTTGAGCAGAAAAAATACACTACTGACTTGTTAGACCTGCTTTAAATTTGCATTTGTCTCATATTTGTTTGCATATATAGTTTGCATCATTGATTCTCTTACTCTGATTTGTTTTCCACATACGATCTTCAGAACTGAATGTCAATCAAAATATATAAACATATATTTTTGCTGCTTGTATGGACAAAGTGTACCATGTGTGTTGGGTCAAGTATGTTGTTTTAATGGGCCGCATGCCTAAGTTTTTGCTGGCTAGTGGTTTGACTTGATGGATTTGTTGTTTTGAGCAAGCTGCTCATGAAGAATTAGTGAAGACACATTTAAGTGTAGGTAAGCGAAGTTGAAATGTGAAGATGTGTGAATGGCAAACATTTCAGCTGTAGTCAGCACTCTGACACTAGTGTGGGATCAACTAACTGTGGGTTACATCTGTCCCACATGCATGTTCTCTGATGGAGTCACTACTGGAATGTTTAAGCTACATTTATTAAAAAAGGGAGTGCAGTGAACTAGAGTCCCACTGGTGTATTTACATTGCAGGGGTCAAATCCACTACACTTTGTAGCATTTTATGTCTTATATAAGCCACTTATAATGTTAGTCAAAGTTTCTTGCACCACAAACTTGATTTACTTTCAGATGACCTCTGTCCACCCTTTCTCTGAACCGAAGCATTGAACAGGCTCCTGTTTCCATATTTTTAGGACTTCTACAGTAAATGACCTCCACTATTCAATTCAATTCAAGTTTATTTGTATAGCGCTTTTCACGATACAAATCGTTGCACAGCAACTTTACAGCAAATTAAGTTTCTACAATATATTTAGTTGTAGCTTATCAGTGGTGACTGTCAGTTAATGTACATATGGCAGAAATGTACAGAAAAATCAATTAAAGACGTAATCAAACAGACGATGAACACTATTAACAGCAATTATTATATGATGCAATCAAACTTATAGCAAAATGTGGTAGTTCTGTATGTTGTTTTAGGGTTGGCATCATCTGAGGTCCTCTAGAGAGGTTGGCATCATCTCTTCTCAGGTGTTCTGGATCCAGACTGAAGCTTGTGTAAATCCTAGTGACATCCCGTGGCAAAAACAGAGAAACAAATAGAGACATATGGCGCTTTTCCACTGCATGGTATGGCACGGTACGGCTCGGTAAACTGTTCACTTTTTTGGGGTTTTCCACTGGGTACAGTACCTGGTCCCTGGTACTTTTTTTAGTACCACCTCGGTTGGGGTTCCAAGCATACCGTACCGTTACCAAAACATGATGTGTAAACTCTGCTGATCACGGATTGGCCAGAGAAAATCGTCACTACCTGAAGTTGCGACATGAGACACAACAGACCCGCTAGATTTAAATCAGCACAGCCAGCGAAGGATCGAACGCATTTGATCAGATATAACTGCAGTACAAGATTATGAGATGCATTATTTGAATGCTTGGCCAAAGAGATGTGTCTTTAATCTAGATTTAAACAGAGAGAGTGTGTCTGAACCCCGAACGTTATCAGGAAGGCTATTCCAGAGTTTGGGAGCCAAATGCGAAAAAGCTCTACCTCCTTTAGTGGACTTTGCTATCCTAGGTACTACCAAAGTCCAGAGTTTTGCGACCTTAGGAGCGTGATGGATTGTAGCGTGGTAGAAACTAGTTAGGTACGCAGGATCTACCCATTAAGGGCCTTATAGGCAAGTAATAATATTTTGTAACTGATACGGAACTTAATAGGTAGCCAGTGCAGAGACTGTAAAATTGGGGTAATATGATCATATTTTCTTGACCTGGTAAGGACTCTAGCCGCTGCATTTTGGACTACCTGTAGATTGTTTATTGAAGATGCAGGACAACCACCTAGCAGTGCATTACAATAGTCCAGTCTAGAGGTCATGAATGCATGAACTAGCTTTTCTGCATCAGAAACAGGTAACATGTTTCATAACTTGGTAATGTTTCTAAGATGGAAGAATGCTGTTTTTGTATCATGGGAAATATAATTTTCAAAAGACAAGTTGCTGTCTAATATAACACCCACATTTTTGACTGTAGAGGAAGTAACCGTACATACGTCTAGTTGCAAATTGTAATCCAAGAGATTCTGTGTACTTTTTTTTTGGTTCAATAAGTAATATCTCTGTCTTATCCAAATTTAATAGGAGAAAATTATTGGTCATCCAATCTTTTACATGTTTAAATCCAAGCTCTGTTAGCTTAGATAATTTAGAAGTTTCATCTGGTCTTGTTGAGATATATAGAGATAAAAAACAAAATAATAAAACACTATGACTTGCTAACCTCTCTGCATGTGAAATGAGTAATAATGTATTACAGATTGTAGGTTTTGCAGGTTTTATCTGCTCCATCTTCCAGTAGCAGCTTCTTTGCAAAGCTGCATCATATTATGATAGATTCATAAAACGAATAGATTCATAACACTGCTGCTTAAGATTAGCTTGAAATGTTCAGGGATCTTAATCAAAGTTCAGACTTTATACTTCCATTACATTTTACAGTTATATTTTGCTAGTTGTATACCAACCATGTTAGTATTTTCTTTCTTCTGCTTTTTAGGAATATTATTAGGGCCCAAGCCAGAAAGGCGCAGGGCCCTATTGTTTTTCTAAGGATTATTATTTATTTTATTTATTTATTATTTTCAACCTTCCGGGGCTTTTGGTCGGCCTTAACCTATTCAACAACTCTTGAAATTTGCACACGCGTTGGAACCTGTGGCCATTAGGACGCCGCAGAGGCTGGGACCTGGGCGTGGTAGAGGGGCTCTACGGCGCCCCCTGGAACACAGCCGGAAAACTTGATGCATAGCTCGCACATACTTGCACGTATTCATATGAAACTCAGTACACATATAGAACTCATTGAGCCGAACAACTTTTGCACTGCATGTCATAGGCTCCGCCCAACAGGAAGTTGGCTATTCAGGGCTGTGTAAAAAGTACATGCTCTGGAATTTGATATACTTGTCTGAGGATTTCCAACCGATTGCCACCAAACTCGGTGAACATGATCACAAGACATGGGGGACGCTAAATTGAGAAGAGATTTTTGATACCTCGAACGTTTGCTCGGGGCGAGGCGATGAAGTTATGGCGAGAAATGAGAAACAGGAAGTGTCTTATAACATACACATACATTGTCTGATTTTGATCAAACTTCCGTTTTTTTTTTCGGTGTATGATGCCGATCGCATACATGTGACTATTAGGAGTCAAAGTCATAGCGCCACCAACTGACGGGCGGAAGTGTGTCATTTTCAAAATGCTTTTAATTCATCATCTTCTTTTTACCCGATTTGCTTCAAACTTCTTCAGAATAATGTCAAAACACAGCCGATGTAAAACTGGTGAGGGGATATTAATATCTGAAATATTGTTGACATGGCAACGTGTCAAACTTGAATGTTATTTTCCGTGTGATTTTCGGCAGGATAACATGTACTTAGAATTTCTTTGAACGGAACACCATTTCAGTGGAATAAACTACAGATAGACACTGGGCAAAGCTCATAAAAGGTCCGGACTGGGAAGAGGAACTCTATATCTCCACCTTTGAACAAAAACTTGGGTGGTTAGTTTTAGCTACAGTCACCAAACTTGGTACCTATATTGATCTATCAAGCCTGATCACCTTTCTGAATTTACAGTCATTAGCTAGGACGACCCAACGGAAGATCGCTATATGATGAATATGGATTGTTGGGAAAATATAGCTGTGAATTATGAATACTCCGCAGAGTAATTACGCTGTATACAACACCAACTTTTCTACATGATGCCCAAGAAACCATTGAGGAATCTTAGATTGCGATGGATTCATTGGAGATAGGCATGACACGGTTTTTGCCGTGGTGATTTTTAAAATTACAGGAAAAAAAATTCCAGAGTTATTGTGATGTATGGTATTAAACCATGCAGCTTCCAACGAGTTCAAGAACTTTTTTACTCGTGTCGCATATGAAACGGCATTCTGCAGGAAACAGCTAGTCAAGTTTCAAGACTTTACACCCTAACTCATGAGATAACAGAAAATTAGAAAAACTATTAAGACATATGCTGTCTCTCACGTCTGCCACTGGTGCTCGTTTGAGAAAGGGAGGAGTAGTGGCTGGGTGAGTGTGTGTGTGTGTGTAGTGAGAGTTGGAGTGAGAGAAGGGGCGGGAGAGAGAGAGAGAGAGAGAGAGAAGAAAACTGTTTAACAGGAAAAAATAATGTTCAGCTACCGATGAAGACTTTGGTGTAAAGTGACTGGTGCAAGCGAAATACGTGTATCACAAATATTATAGGTAAATAAAGTATTTAAAAAATGCTTATAAATCATAAGGTTTTGGTAACACTTTAAAAGAAGGTCTCATTTGTTAACATCAGTAAATGCATTTACTAACATGAACTAACAATGAACAATATATTTTCAGAGCAGGGCAATTGGTCAATGACTATTTGGTGTGGGATGTTGAAGACGGTCAAAATGTTCATGTTATTTCACAGTGCATTATCTAATGTTAACAGATAAAAAGTGGTTTTTGAAAGATAGAGAGGATGAGAGCTTCCTTTCTACCATCATAGGTCCCAACATTAATGTCATTAGTAACAGTTAATAATACGCTATAAATTCTGGGTCGTGATTGATGAATATTCAGATCTATTAAAAGAGAAGTTAACAAAGGGGGCTGCAGTTAGCAAACTACTCAAGTCCTCTAACAGGAGACTCCCGCTAGCGCCTAACAAACCGGGCCACACAGAGGATACATGGAGAACTCAGACATATGTATTTCAAGATTTATTTCAAGAGGCAACAACCGTCACAAAAAAAAAAAAGATCCACACTAACAAACAAAAACACTAGTAACCCCGAACTTAATGTTTAGTATTAACAATTAAATTGGGGGGCAACAAGAGAATAAAGGAGTTTAAAATGTGGTGGCTTTGAGGACTTTTTAATAAGTCAGTTAACAGTGGTAATCAACAGTTATATTATTGTCATCGGTTGAAAAATATGTTTTGTGTCGTACGTCCCTCTGTGGTGGGGTGTTGGGGTTACTGTTCTGTAGGTGGTGAAACAGAAGTATAAGGAGAGTGAATAGCTCCTCTTTGTCACCAAATGCTTTACAAGGTATGAACAATCCTCTCTTTAGATGAGCTCACAAAAATAGATGTGGCTCAGTGCAGGCTTGCTCGAAGATAGTTTGAATATAACGACTGACGTAGGAAGCCTCAATGGAAAATGTGGGACCAGGCAGTAATGCTGTAATACACAAGAGTATTAACACACTGGAGCAACGTTAGAGAGGGCGAGGTGTGTTTTTCGCTTAGGTGAGGAAGTTGCAAATAACAAAAACACTAAATGATGTACTAACATTTTACACTGTAGAGCTGATAAATGTCATTGATAGTGTATTAACTCATTTCCATACACGGCTATGAATCGAAGTCAACAAAACCTAATAAAAAAACTGGGGTGATACATAACAATAAACAGTAAAAATTTAGGCAATGAATAAATGTATCATTAATAAGTGTAAATACAAGTATTAAACTTATAGATAGGCGTGCTGTCAAGAACTAAACAATTTATAGCCTGATTAGAATAAACTGCTTACTAGGCCTATTGTTTGTTGGAAAAGACAATGGTTATAAAGGTATGATTGTATGCAAAATAACATGCACACGGGGGATCATTAGTAGTATGTAGTTAAATAGTGTACCAGTTTTTAAATGTTAAGTTTTGAATATTACTGACAGTCATACATTCTATATTGATGTGTAAACATAGGTTTATTAATATAAGATTAAAATGTTAATAACCGAAACCTTGTTGTAAAGTGTTACTAAAGTTTTATATATTGTTTTGTGTATGTGTGTTTCACAGTCTTAATAGTTTGGATTAACCCTTTAATTTCCGTATCCCTTAAAACCACACTGCCAGAGGGTTATTGTAAATGCATGTGCCCGCTGTGCACCATGGTGCTCGGGCGGAGGGGACGAAAGGTCGCTCCAGGAGATGCTTTTGTGGCAAGAGGGGAACGTCATGGTAAAGGAAGTCACCCAGCGCATAGCAGGGGGGGGAAAAAGGTCAATGCTTGCAGCTATATTTTTGTTTGTCTTTTATGTTTTTCACATAAAGCAACAATAATGAATATTTAATTGTCATCAGCTTATTTATTTATTATATTTATAGTTTTTTTGTTCATTATTAATGTGTAGAATTAGCATTTAGGTTACAAAAATGAGAGGAGGTATATCATGTTATTGAATCAATTTTTTTTGCATTTGCATGCCGAAACATTTGTTCCTAATAAAATGTACATTATTATGTTGTCATTGTTGTTATTTACTGGGTTGGTGGGTATTTCTTTCATCTCTACGGGGGTCTTGTTAAAAAAAAACTAAATGTTTTTGTTATAACATCTTGTTTTAGGTGGTGGAATAGTGGGGTGTCATACAATAGATCATTTGTACACAAAATAACGCGAGAGCGTGGGGGGGGTCAGGGTGAATAAAGAAAGCAAACAATAATCATGGGAGGGGGGAGGATATGAATTGTCTGACAGATTCATAAGGGAATCTTAATTATTGTAATTGTAAGGAAAGGGACTAAATGATTAATTCAAAATAACGGCGTTATAAGATTTAGTAATTTATTAGGTGTATATTTGATGATTAAATATTATATCATATTTTGTATTAGTGGTCTAGATAATTAATTTTTACTAGAATTTAAAAATGGAATATTTATTAATTTGCAACTAAAAAAAATTAATGTATTGAAAATATGTGATTTGTCACATTTTTATTAAATTTGTATTTACACATATTTTAGTTAGAGTGGTTTGCATTTGGTTTAGGTTTAGGAATAAATTGTTTATAAGCAGGGAAAAAAAAAGAAGTAAAGGTCACGGGGCAAGCCAATTCCGTTTGATACAATCCCTCTGTTGTTGCTTTTCTGTTTCTTGTTTTAGAGTATTGCTGCTTTGTATGGATTTATTTATTTTTAAAATTTTTAAATGTGAATTAACATTTAAAAATATAAATGAAATTCACATTAGATGAATGTAATTAAGCATATTAAGCTATATATTTTTTTCCTGCTGGGATTTAAACAGAGGCAGTTCAATGGGAAGTATAGTGAGTTTTTTTTTCGGCTGACTCTCTTCTCTCTTAGGCCCAATCCCAATTTTACCCCTTAGCCCTCCCCTTTCCCTTAGGGGTAGGGGTGTCTCGATTCACTTTTGGTTGGAGGTGAAGGGGTAGGGGGAGGGGCCAGACAGCCCTTCAAACAAAGACTTTTCAGGACCACACTTCAAACTAAGTGGTATGAATTATCTCAGCGTAAACCTGCTTCAGGGGCAACATGGCTGCCCGAGTGAACAAAACGACAAAAATGTAAGCATTTTTTTGGCATTAATAAAGATTTTGATGAAAAGTAATCATTTGTTTTGTTACATTAAATCGTGCGAAGGAGGTAAAGCTAGAGTCGTATTACTGTCGGTTACTACAAATAAATGAATCGCTAAAGTAGTAGTGCTAACGGCATTCATGTCCAGACGGTGTGCACGAATAGTGCCGAAAATATTTCATGTGGCTGAGTCAGGGCGAAACCAACGTAACTTGATGGGGGGCTACGTCCACCACCATAAAAATTAACATAACTCAGTCATAAAACCCTTTTAGCACTCAAAAAAATATTGCCAATTCGAAGGAGAAGAAGCAAGATGATGAGAGTACAGAAATGAAGAGAAACTTGCCGATGTGCGCGTTCGGTGGGGACGTCATCTACAAGTTTTAGAGTCGTACCGATGTATCTGGATTTTGGCGGGCGATTAATCGTAGAAACACCGATAGTTTATATGCATAGGGGGAGAACATCAAAAAATCGGTTTATCGTCAAAATCCATGCCGATAGTTATCACCGGGGTGGGGGGTGTTAGAGGTCCATGCTGGGAGTCGTCAATGAGAGGGTCTGCTTCATATATACATACGATGACTCCTCTAGTGAGTTGAAATCATTGACAGCACAGCTATTTGAGTTGGTTGAGACACGGTATATACGGCGAAGGCTGACGTGAGGCTGAGAGCGGAGCTTCAGAACGAGGGTTTAAAAAATGGCTCAGCGGCGATCCGATAACGAGTCCTGGGGGTGGCCTAGAAGCCTATTGCCAGGTCGAGGATCGTCCGTCTGTTGCACGGCGGATTTTGTGTGGGGGTGCTGCTTTAGGATTACCGTCATATTGGTCCCCGAAAGCGTGGGTGAATGTACATAATGAATTGTGTATTGTGGATGTGTCACATGTGGCCAAAACAAAAATTATAAATGTGGTCGTATCAGGTGTGCTGCGAAGAAAATTTCTGAGGGGGTAGGGGCTTCATGATAGAGCTATAATAGATTTCGCGGTCCTTCTTTCCGGTTGCCCGTTTTTTTAAACACCGAACTTCAAACTCATCTATACCAAATTGTTCATTATTGAAGTAAACTTGTGTCTGTTTGGTGATTAAGTAAACTGTTTTAGACCGGTGCTCGAGTTGAACGCGACGTGTCCGGAGTGTGTGTGTGATACCGGTGAGTTCTCCTAAACTCAGCGCTGCGCTTTTATTTTGATTAGATAATCATCAAGTGTTCAAAAATAGAAGCAGTTTAAGTGTGAGAGTATACATACAATACCAATGTTCATCATTTTTATGCTAATAAAAAAAGGGCCTTTGTTGATAAAAATTAAAATGCATTGCATCTTAAGCATTTACATTTACATTATAGTCAATTTTAGCAAGACACTTTATATCCAAGCGACTTTACAATTGCGGGGATACATAAAGCGCATTCTTCTAAGAGGGCAACAGACACACGAGTTGGTTGGATGATAAACCAGGAATTCTTAGACGTTATTTCAAATAAGTACACAGCTAGTAAATAAGACAATTAATAAATCACACGATAGAGAACATTTGTTTTATTTTATTTTTGATGAATGACGGTACCAAGTAAGCTTCGACAAGAGATAGAGATTTTAAGCTGTTGTCCTCTTGAAATTAGTCAGGGATTCGGAACTAATGTCCGGAATAAGGGGGTTGGGAGACTCTGAGCGTTCAACCAGCCAGGATTGGCTGAACGAGAGATGATGGTCTAGCGGAAAAGTGCTTTGAGACCTCTCTGTGCTGGGTACCGAGAAAAAAGAAACCAGGACGAGGGTCCGCTCACTATCGAGATCCAGACTTCTGAAGGGGGACTGTAAATTCGTAGCTAGGAGTGGAAAGTAGCGGGTGCTGAGAGCCTTGGCTGTTCTATTATGCAAGCAGCAATGTCGTTGTAGAACTGACTTCGGGCGTGCACCCGTTAGCCCGTGCAAGGAGAAAATGGGGGAGGTAGGTGTAACATTAGGGCTCTTTTCTGGGCTCGGTTCGCAGAGCGGCATTCGGTGGGCCGCTGCATTCCTGAATGCAAGGTGTTTGGGGTGTGTAAGTTTATGGAGTGGTGCTTGATGGCGATCCTGCAGAAGAGGGCATTGCAGGTAGATCCCGCCGAGAGATGACGGGCCTGACCGAAGTTGTGCAGCATGGCGTCCTTAGGAAAGGTCCTGATCGTTCTGATGTTGTGCCCTGCAAACCTGCAAGATCAGACGTCATTGCATGTGGTCTTTGAAGTCTCTGGTAAATTCAAAAGTTACACCAGATTTTCATGACCGATAGTTGATGGGTAATCTGTGAAGACCTAGCTGGATGGTGAAATCATGTTGTAGAGTTGGAGTGGCAGGGAAGACTAGAAGTTCAGTCTTTGCCAGGTTGAGCTGTAGTGATATTCTTTCATCCATGCCGAGATGTCCACCAGGCAGCCTGAGGTCCGTGCAGCTACCATTGGATCATCTGGTTGAGATGAAAGATAGAGCTGTGTGTCATCAGCATAGCAATGGTAGGAGAAGTCATGTGCCTGTATGATGGGACCCAGTTATGTTGTGTATATGGAGAAGAGGAGGGACTGATCCCTGAGGAACCCCAGTGATAAGTTGATGTGCTTTGGATACCTCCCTTCCCTAGGCCACCCTGAAAGATCTATCAGTGAGATAGGATTCAAACCAGCGACGTGGAATCCCTGTGATGCCCATTGAAGAAAGGGCAGACAGGAGGATCTGATGATTTACAGTGTCGAAAGCAGCAGAAAGATCCAGCAGAATAAGGACTGATGCTTTGGAATCAGCTTTTGCAATCCACAAGGCTTCAGTGACTGACAGTAAAGCAGCCTCAGTTGAATGGTCACTTCTGAAACCTGACTGGTTAACATCCAGTTTGTTGTTCTGTGAAAGAAAAAAAAAACCTGGTTGAAAACAACTCGTTTGAGAGTTTTCGATATGAACGGAAGGAGAGAGACAGGTCTGAAGCTATCTGTAAGTGAAATGTTTAATGTAAGTTTTTTGAGCAGTAGGGTTATCCGAGCCTGCTTGAATGCATTGGGGAAAGTGCCTGTGAGACAGAGATGTATGTGATGTTTGGTAAAAGTGTAGGAGAAGATTGCTTGGAGGGGTGTGAGGGGATTTGGGTCCCCTAGATGGTCAATGTGTAGGATGCTGGAGAGCAGAAGGTTTTGATACTTCTGTCCAGTGAGTCGGACAGAAGAGAAGATGGGGAGTTTTTGCATGGGTGGGTTGGTTTGGAAGTCTGCTGTGTGGCGCTGAGAATTGGCAACGAATATGTTCTGGGGTTTTGTCTTTGAAGAATGTGGCAAAAACCTCTCTTTATTGAGGAAGTGGTAGGAGGTGGTTTCGGGACAGAAGGAGAGAGATGGAAAGTTTATTGTGAAGAGATTACGTGTACTGGAGCGCTGTTGATCTTGTTGTTGAAGTATGAAGATTTGGCAGTATGGACTTTAGCAGAGAAAGATGAAAGCAATGACTGATACATACTTAGGTCTGACGGATATTTTGATTTGCACCATTTTCTCTCAGCTGTCCTGAGTTTGGTCCGATGTTCACGAAGAACATCGGATAACCAGGAGTTCGAGGGGACAGCCCGTGCTGGCCTGGAGGAGAGAGGACAAATATCATCTAGACAAGAGGTTAAAGTAGAGCATAAAGTGTCAGTTGCTCCATTCACATCCAGAGATGAGAAATGGATAGGTGAGGGAAGAGAGGAGGATACAAAGGAGGAAAGATGGGAGGGGGAAAGGGGGCGTAGGTTTCGTCTAAAAGTAACCGGTATGGGGTTTGGTGGCACACAGGTAGCAAAATGTAGTTGAAATATAATGAAGAAATGATCAGAGATATGTAAGGGTTTTACCAGAATGTTGTCTGCAATACAACTGCGTGCGTAAATTAAGTCATGTTGGTTGCCTGATTTGTGCATGCTTGCAGTGGTAAGTCGTTTGAGATCAAATGAAACAAGGAGTGAATGGAAGTCTGTAGCATAAGGCTTGTCCAGATGAATGTTGAAGTCGCCAAAGACTAAGTGGACTGCCATCCTCCGGGAATGAGTACAGCAACCCATCCATCTCTTCTAGGAAAGTGGATAGAATTTGGCCAGGAGGCCGGTAGATTACCACAACCTGGAGTTTTACGGGAGCTGTTATAGTGATCACATGAGATTCAAATGAGTTGTAATTGCATAGGGGAGAGTGGGTTGAGTATTTCCAATTGTTAGAAATGAGCAGACCAGTGCCCCCACCCCGGCCAACCTGACGGGGGGTATGAGAGAAAGAGAAATTGTTCGAAAGAGCAGCTGGGGTTGCTGAGTCTTCTGGACGAATCCAGGTCTCAGTCAGGCCCAAGATGCTGAGTATGGATTGTAAAGAAAAAGCAGAAATTAAGTCAGCTTTGTTGACAGCTGACTAACAATTCCAGAGACCCATAGAGAAAGAAAGAGGCGTAGTAGAGGATGTAGAGATTGATGCAGGTTATCCCCTGCGTTGCCGTCTGCGTGTGATGTTAGAGCGTTGTTGAGAGACAACTGGGATGTTTTGGAAACACATGATAGAGGTAGAACAGAGAGGACAGAAAAGGAGAGTGTGTACAGGGAAGAGCAAAAATATACTTATGTGCCTTGGCGATTTCGTTGCTCGGTGAAGTTGCGCAGGTAAAGTCGCAGGTCTTTACACTCGTTGGTCTTCACACGAGGAGGCCTGACCGCTTCCGCTGATGCTTCCGCGTCAGCACACAGACATCAGATAAATACACAGTCTAAGACACTAAAGTGAAAACAGCTGTGGCCGCCTTCTAATTAGAACAGCCAATAGTCTATAGCAGGGCAATTGCTCCAATCGAAACTACAGTTCGCACTTCAACGCAGGAAGGGAGTAATTAAATTACACGCGCTCCTTCTTAGCTGAGGGCAGTTATTATAATTACCAGAAGGTGCAATCAAAAATACAAACGCAAACCAAAATATAACGTAGAAATAGGCAGAAAACGAAATATTCCTTCTTAGCAGCAAGTAATAATTCCAACAGCAGATCTATAACCAAGTATTACGCAGGACACTCACGTGCAGCCGTCTGTCTCTTCTGTTGACTAAAAGCATGACAGTTGAAATGAAATGGTAACACTTTAAAATAAGAGTCCATTTGTAGCATTAAGATTAATGAAAGCAGTGTAAGTGTTATTATTATTTTTACTACTACTACTAATATGGTTCTGTTAAACAAGCACTTATTAGTGTGGGTTTTGTTCATTTCGGAGTTTTAACAATCGGGGTTCTTAATCGGTATCCGGCCATATAGTTTTCCAACCTAGTGCTGGACAATCAGGTATCCAGGCACAAACATACAAACATATCGCACTCACCCTCTACTATCTTTTTAGAGTGAGTTTACTTCAAAAACAGCAATTTTATTCTCTTGTTGCTGGAAAATATAATGTAGCGATTTAGTATTTAAACTAATAAAAGTCGTGGGGCAGCGTTGACAAGTATCTTTTCCCCTGGATGTGTGAGCTGCGCGATCTCTGATGTGTGTGTGTGTGTGTGTGTGGTGTGTGTGTGTGTCAGTAAGCAGCGCATTAATATAGAACGGTAAGGCTCTGATGCACACCAGCACACCAGTATAGGTGTGTGTTTTGTAGGAGCTAGACGGCGTATGATGACGTGGTGTGACGCATAGTAGTGGTGTCCCAATTCTTAGGGGAATATTTTCACCCCTACCCCTTGACACTATAAAATAGAATTGGGATTGGGCCTTAGTGTGAGGCACTTGTTTGATTTTAGAGAGAGAGTCACTGGCTGCCTCACCTAAAATTTGAGCCTGTCATCCAGTGCTGTTCTAAACCTCATTCAAAGAACAATTGACTCTTTCTAATTAAAGCTCAGGCCTTCAAAGGGAGTCAGAGGCTGATGAAGTGATGAAGCTGATGAAGTGTCGTCTTCTCTCAGTGCAGCACTTAAATCTCGCTGTGTGGCTGCACTCAGCCGGTGCCTTGTACAAATTAATCTGGCTGTCTGGCCTTCCCAGCAGAACTCATTTTGGAGATGAATGCTAATTAAAAAAGGGAACAGTAGTATTAGACACTATGAAGCATGCGCAGTGTTGCCAGCTGACTCAATGTGTAGCCTATATCAAATCAGGCTGTTTTATGGGAGCGTTCAGATGAAGTTTTACTGGCACAAAGCAACACCTCTGACCTTTTTTTATTATTTTTTTTGTTTGACCCTTTTCTGATCCAGATCAATCTTCAGACAATTCCCAGAGTAAAATGTTATTGCTCAAAGATTGCTCTTTCATAGTTCAGGACACTTAATGGGTATTTCATCTTCTGCTGAGCTCCAATGGGCCATGCACAGATGACCATCTAAGAAGACAATAACAAATGTTTAGAATATATAATCATATTTTGTTGAAATTTGGACATAAATAAGCTATGAATTTCAGGACATATTGCATTGGTTTCCTTACTTTGCATATTTTGCATGTGTTTAATTTTATTTATATTTTATGTATTTGCATTTATTAAATTTGAATTTATTAATTGATTGATTTCATGTTTAATTAATTAATTGTATTTGTATCTACCTATTGGCACTTAATTTATTTGAATTAATTTAGATATTTTTTAATTAGTGTATTGATTTTTTTTATTTAGATATTTATTTTCTTTCAGTATTTTTTCATGTATAGGTATGTATTTATAATTTATTTATTTTTATCCATTTAAAAATTTTGACTTAAATATATAATATTATATATATATATATATATTATTATTATAATTTTTTTTTTTTACTGTTTTTCACCAAATGGCTGTCTAGTATAAAGAGTTCATCTAATACACTCAAAAAATATTTCTTTCCTACGAAAAACTGTGAATGCCACAATTAATAGTTCGTGTACATAGCAGCAGATTTGCCCCGCCCTAAACAGAAGGAACAGCACTGATGCAGCGAGACACTAGGATTGGAATACTGATGACAGTTAGCATTAGCGGCTCCAGACCCTCCTTGCACAGATCATGTCACACTTCACCAGTGTTGGGAAGGTTACTTTGGAAATGTAATAAGTTACAAATTACCCAATTTAAAATGTAATAAGTAATGTAACTATTTCAATTACTTAAAGTAATGCAACTGATTACATTTGATTACTTTTCAAAATTTCTAATGAATGTTTTCAACTGTTAAATGGCAGGGTTAACCTTACAGTAGTACTCAACATTGATTAATGTCAGACTTTCAAAATCCTTTATCATTTGAATTAAGATTACAAAAATTTTATTTTAAAGCACAGCCACCACAAAATCAGACTTTAACAGCTCTTTTACTTTGAGATCTTTCTGAGGTTAAATAGCTACAGATTTAAAATCATAACAAGATATAGTTTAATAGCTATAATACCGTTTTTGAAATCAAATCGTTGCATAGCAAATATGTCAGGAAACACTGGTATCGAACAATGTTTTGGAAAAAACAGTTATTCTTAAAAAAATAAAGCATACACATAAACCCAAATAGAAAATAAAAGTAGTTATCAAATAAGCATGTGTCCTATTCTTTATCCTAAACTCATGAAACATTGGTGTCTCATATTTTAGAGCAGCCAATGCAATTTTGGAAAGAAATCAATTAAATCTGTTTGTGTGTGTGTGTGTGTGGGTGTACTGGTTTAACTAAATGTCCTCACTTATATAGTGAAAGATCATGACAACCCACTAGTGAGGACATTTAGCTGGTCCCCACTAGTTAAAAAGGCTTATAAATCAGCCAAAATATATTTTTATTTATATCTAATGTATATTTAGGTAGAAATTTAGGTAGATTTAGGGGTAGGGGTTGGGTTAGTGGAAGTCTATGCAATGTCCTCATTATGATAGCAAAAAAATATATTGTGTGTGTGTGTGTGTGTGTGTGTGTGGCTATGTGAAAATATTCAGATGTAACTCCCTTTGTAACTCCGTTACACGGAACTAGTTACTCCCCAACGCTGCACTTAACCAGATCCTGCTTCACTCCTCCATCTGTTGAGCGTCAGCGTCATCTCCGCTGCGCCGATCGGGCTGGATTAGGTCAGCACAGGTCACATCCTGTCAATTAAAATACGATTAGGAATAATGAGAAAAGTTGTCCCTGATTTGACTCGAAATGACAAGCAGGCGAAAAACGTTTTGGCATTTTTTGGCAAAATAATTTTGGCAGCTGCTCTCGCGATCCTGGGTTTGCATTCTACACACACCGCATGGGATAAATCCATTTCCATCATTATACTGTATTCCAGAGCACTTAAATAGGCTATTGAACCATCTCTCACGGCGTTCCTTAATGAAAAACCATCACACAAACTGGCTTTCCGAGAGTCTGGAGCCATTAGCTACTGAAATACAAGAATGTCTAAAAGTTAAATGTTCTGAGTGCATGACTGCTTAAGGTTGCTCTTTACTCAGAGGTGCAATCAAGGCTTATTTGCTTCTTGCAGGGAATTTAGGCTATTAAAATAGGCCTATATATTTATGTAGAACACACAATCATTCGATTTTTTTGCTAATTAAAGGGATTTCTATATTTTATTCATTCAATAGCCTAGGCACATAAACGTACATGGCACATCGAATCAGAATCAGAATGAGCTTTATTGCCAGGTATGTTTACACATATGTGGAATTTGTTTTCGTGACAGAAACTTCCACAGTGTAAAAGAATGACAGTGACAGAAAAAAAAAAACACAGATAATAATACTATTATATAATAAAACGTTAGCGGGCTATTTTTGTCTGATGCTGAACTTTGTGACGACCACCTACCAACAGACTGCAGCCAATGGAAATGCTTCTCTATCGGTGCGCGTCCTAAAACAGATCCTGAAAGCAGACTGCGTCAGGTAGGCCTAAATCATCTGGGATGATCTGTGATATTGCCGGAAACGGAAATATGAAAAAACCCCCCCACCAATCATAGTAACAATGTGATAACAGAAAATGTAATATTATAAAGCTGTGTAATGTCCGTGTAATGTTTAAGTTAGGCAAAGCTACTCACCAATCAAAAACACCAGGTTTTTGTTCAGTGACTGCGTATGCACGCCGCGATCCCGCTGTATAAACAAGAAAGTGTAGACACAACGTAAATGAGAGATTTATTGTACAGTGTAGAGAGCTTTGTTGATTATCTGGAAGATGTGGTCGTGATGAAGATAAGTGCCAGCTTTTAATAATTTTAAAAGGAGTTTGTAAATGTGATACTGATTTAAAACAACAGTTAAATAGACAATAAGTTAATATTAAGTGACTTACATTTAGGACCTGATTGTCTCTTTGCTCTATTAGCCAAAAGTTCCAAACAAAACAGCTGAGCCGCTGTGCATAACATGCAAACATTGTTTCATTTTTGAATGAATGTGCGTTTTGAACATATCTAGTGAGTCAAAGATGACACTTTCATTAAAAAACATTCACTTGGTTCGTTCCCGATTGAATCAGCCGTTTGAACGAATCGATTGAATGAACGATTCAGTAACAAAGACACTGACTTGCTGAGACACCACGTGGGATTTAAATCAAACTTTGCTTATCAATACATACATAAAACATGTGCGTATACACCTATAAATTACTCACATATACACATGTATACTATTGGATGTTCAAAAAATATATATGAAATACACGTGTACACTAATATGAAATCCATACCAATACATTTTGTTAGTAATGCATATACACTTGTGAATAACTTGAGTATACATATATACTTGACGCATGCATACAGAAAAAAAGATATGAAAGCTGTCACTAGGGCGGTACCTTTTCAAAAGGTCCACTTTTGTACCTTTTAAGTACTAATATGTAAACTTTAGGTACTAATATGTACCTTTAAGGTCCCAATATAGACTCTTTAGTAAAAAAGGTGGCTTTTAAAATGTAACCACACCAGTAGTTGACAGTTTGGATCTTTTTTTCTGGAGTGTAGACAACTCGTTAAGTAGAAACGCGATCCATGCATATAAACAAAATACAGAAACACACGGCACATAGACCTACAATAAAACTTCGCTTTGCATGCGGGCAACACCTATAACCTATACTGTATATACATATAAACTTGATCCATGCGTTATACGGACACCTAAAACAATCGCACATAAAATTAGAACAACTCGTGTGCGCATACACATCCATAAAAATTACAATATAGGATGTTTTATGGATTGTGTAGTTCAGTTATGTCACTTTACTGGCAATTAAAAAAACAACCTATACATTGCCAATAAAGTAAAATTACTGATCCTAAACATAGGAGCCTGATAAAATGCTAATTTTAGAAGAAAAATTCAGATTGCACTTAGAGGCTTTTGCATCTAACTCTTCATATATATATATATAAGATTATATACGTAGATATATATATATATATATATTATATATAAAATATATATGACTATGAGCTGTTAAATAGTCAATAAGGAATACATGGCCACAAAAACATTTGGCTGAAATTAGTATTTATTATCGAAGGCTTGATTTTAACACTATTGCAGTAAAATATGCACACAAAAAACTGGTTTGGATATGTTTGTCATTCCTTTAAACTATATATAATTTCCCTACTAATAGGAAAAAAACTAAATAAATTTTCAAAACCATTCTGTATTGGACTGAATGAAAAGACATTATTATTGCCTACTCCTCCAATCAAGCTTGCAGGGAAATGAAATTTTGCTCCTTCCTGCAGTTCCCTGAACTTTGCGTGGCTGCAGTAACTTTTTAATGCATAAGTCTTTGGGGAAAATTCTTGATCCTTTTTTTTTTTAAATAAATTTGTCCCTGACTCCAAGTTTTCTAGATTTTACTACATAGATGCAAGTTTTTAGCATAAACCTTTATAGATTATGGGGTTACTGACAGCTTTCCTCCCGTATCCATTCATAAACGAAGACATACAGTTACTCTGTTTCTGCTGCAGACAGTTTTTCACCTTTAGGGGTTTGCTGAAATCCCTAAAGCCAAGTATGAACATTAGTAATGCTAATAATGCTTGCTTTAGCACTGCAATGCAGAAAGCGCTCTTATCTTCTGCGATTCTTCTTCTGCCAGATCAGTTCTGTGTATGGTCTCAAAACGCAGCATGAACCTTTTTCAAAAGAATACAGGCAATATCTGAACATTGTCCATCATTTAACTCCAAGTGTAACTGACAGTATGAGTCAAAAATGCTGTTTAATCATTTTGGTTGAAAACAGCAGAACTTGCTGATAGGATGCAGGTACCATCAAACCGTTTTCCATGATGTCTGTCAGGATGCGAGATATTTGGATCAGACACCACTTGCTGGGGCCGCCAAAAAATCTGAACAATCATGAGAATCCAAAGTGAAATGTTAGTCAACAAGAAGAGCCTGATGGTTTGCTGGTTCAACACAGAACTGGAGGAATAAGGAAGTTTTGTGCTTTGGCTTGTGTTGAAGTCACTAATTTGGAAGACAACTTAGTGAATTAGGCATTGAGGAACAATAGGGATCAGCCAGTGCTGTGATGCCACTTGATTTCGGCCATATTTAGAATTTGAGCGGCACGATATCTGGAGCTCATTTGGTTCTTTTAAAAGTTCACAATAGCTTGTTGTTTATCTGATTGCTTCATACTGAAGACAGCTTGGAGAAAACCAGTACATAACAATCTCTTTTGATCATTTCAGTTAGTTTTATGCACCTTTGGTCTCATTTGTTGTCATAATTGCATAAATAGGGATAATGAAATTTCTGAAAGCGCAGTGTTCTTCTTGTCTGTAGCTCTTCCTCTGGTAATTTTGAAACACATTTTAATAATTATTAATAATAATAATAATTCCTTACATTTATATAGCACTTTTCTAGGAACTCAAAGTGCTTTACAAAAGAAGGGGGGAATTCCTAAACCCCCAACCAGGTGCAGCATCCACCTGGTGATGCGCGGTAGCCATATTGCGCCCGAACGCCCACCACACACCCACGAATTGGTGGAAGAGAGACAGAGTTATGAAGCCATAGCAGAATGGGGATGGTTAGGAGGGCCATGATGGTCAGAGGCCAAGGGCGAATTGGCCAGGATGCCGGGGTTAAACCCATACTCTTTTCGAAAGACATTCGGGGATTTTTAAGGACTGCGGGAGTCCCGGACCTCGGTTAACGCTCATCCGAAAGACGGTGATTTTGTCCGGATAGTGTCACCGCACTAACTGGGGAGTTAGGACCCACAAGGACCACAGGGTGAGCACCCCCTGATGGCCTCACTAACACCTCTTCCAGCAGCAAACTAGTTTGCCCAGGAGGTCTCCCATCCAGGTACTCACCAGGCTCAACCCTGCTTAGCTTCAATGGGCAAACAGTCTTGGGCTATCCCCTGCAGGGTGATATATTGCTCAATTCTATATAAGCCAAGTCAGAAGGGTTTAAATGTGGTTCCATATGTGAAATCCGGTGTGTGTCTGGATTATTATATACAGTAGATATTGCCATTTCTAAACAAAGTTAAGACAAAGCGTAAGAATTGCAGATTGGATCACGATTATGGTTTAATCAAAAAGGACTGCCTCTAAACCAGTAACCAGCCAAAATTTGATCTTAAAACTTACGATGAGTTGATTTTTTTAAATATTGGAGACATACTGTTAAAACTTTGGGGTCCGGAAATATATATATACACGCCAACGGGCATTAATTTGATCAGAAGTGACAGTTAAAACCATTTATAAAGTTACAAAAAAAAACTCTATTTCAAATAAATGATGAAATGATGATGATGAAATAAATGATGTTTGAACATTATTCAAAGAATCCTGAAACAAATGTTTCTTGAGCAGTAAATCAGCATATTAAAATTATTTCTGAAGGATCATGACACTGAAGACTGGAGTAATGATGCTGAAAATTCAGCTTTACAATCACAGAAATATATTATATTTTAAAACATTTTAAAATAAAAAGCAGTTATACTGAAATAATATTTTACAATATTACTGTTTACTGTGATCAAATAAATGCAATGTTGGTAACCAGTTTATTTGAGCAAAACAGATTTAAATATTTAAAAACTGTTCAAAGTGTGCATTTTTCTTTAAATGTGTTGTATGTGCGCTAATACAGACAGCATGATAACATCAAAAGGACACATTTAGGCCACTGGACACTGTTTACACCTGGTATTAAGATGTGTTTTTGTCAATCTGATCAGAAGTGATGCTAAATACAGGTATAAATGGGGTTTGAAATGTTTTAAGTTTGTCCACTTCTGACTAGTTCGAAAGCACATTCAACCATATTGCTTTCATAGTGTAGATGCTCATGTGGTCGAATGTGTTCGAACAGCCACTAAATACCGCCTCTTCTCTGCCTACTGACCTCATTCTTAAACATGACGTGTTGTTGAAGTGCGCTAGCCAGATGGGATTTAAACTCTGCTGGCTGAAATTTTAAATTTGGTGGCTCGGCTCCAAAATGTAAAAAGCACAAGCTCAGTCCTGATTCACAAACCCACTGCGTTGGGTGTAATTCTGAGGCTATCATTGCAGAAACAAAAGCTGCTGCTCTCTGCCCTGCTGAAAAAAACAGCTAAAACCAGCTTAAGGTTTTAGATAGTCGTCCAGCCTGGTCATAGCTGGTCAGCAGGCTGGTTTTAGAGGGGTTTTGGCAATTCTTAGGCTGGTCAGGCTGGTCTTAGCTGGTTAGGTTGGGAGACCAGCTAGCCAACCAGCTAAAATCAGCTTAGCCAGGCTGGGAGACCAGCTAAAACCAGCTACTTCCAGCTTAAACCAGCTAAGACCAGCCATCCAGCTTAGGCTGGTTTTAACTGTTTTTCCAGCAGGATAGTTGTTTACTTTCACATTCATATGTAAAAAGCTTATTTTGCAATATTAGATTGAAAGATCAGAAAAGGCCCATACATGTACACGACCATATACCGTCCCCTTCAAATAAATCAGGAAAGTGGTCAAAAGAGATGAGTATGCGTCTCCATCATCTACTTGTGATCCGATCGACCAGAACACATCTTCATACCAGGTGTAAACAGAGCTTTAGAAATTAACCTTAATTTCCTTTTCAGGAATAAGATAAAGAAGGAAGGAAGATATAATGTGCAGGAAGGCTACATTTATATTCACTTTCCCAAAAACCCGCAGACAGCTGTAGTGCAAAAGGTGAAGGTAAATTCCAGCTGTATGTCTTTTAAACTGTCAGAACAAGCTGCTACTATCAATATATAATTCATATTTCTGCCAGACTTACGCCTGTAATGTATTCTGATTTTGAGGACCGCCCGGAATCTTCCACACAACCAATGTGGCATAGCCTACATGACATTGGGGCGAACCGTTCCGACAGTTATGCCAAGCTTTTATCACGAGCAAAGTTTG
The DNA here is from genome assembly GCA_018155175.1 of Sinocyclocheilus anophthalmus. Classification (NCBI taxonomy): domain Eukaryota; kingdom Metazoa; phylum Chordata; class Actinopteri; order Cypriniformes; family Cyprinidae; genus Sinocyclocheilus; species Sinocyclocheilus anophthalmus. Next base: position 18,703 of record JADLZN010006616.1, on the reverse strand, counting down.
CTGCTTAAATGTTGTATATTTCATGTCCGCCGGGTCCGGCGTCGTAATGAATTCTGCCTTTAAACGTCACTTCTGAAAAACCAGAGAGTAAAAGGAAATTTTACAACAGCTGCCTGGCACTCTGGATGAAATGGCATCATAATGAGATGAATGTGCTGAAGTCTGAAGTGGAATGATGTCGCCTGTTTGAAAGTCAATGCAGTTGTTTGTGACTTCCCTCGATAGTTGTCAATACACAGACTTTGAGAAGGTCAGTCGAGTCTTATTTATAGTAAATAGAACTTGTCAATGTCAATGAGCATCGAATTATTTATTTATGTTTTTTACTTATTTATTTGTTTTTAGAAAAACATTGTTTTCCTGTAACCTGATGCTTCTTGTGGTGAATCCTCAGTGAATTAATTGTAGTACATACTTTATTTTTGGTTAGTGATTTATTTTTTACAATAGCACATTCTTAAACCCTATGTAAAAACGATATGATAAAGAAGTCATGGAAACATTTTTTCATTACTTTAATTCATCAAATCAGTTTGACCAATTTCAAACTTCTTTTTTTTTCTTTATTTGATATTCAAAGTCAGTTTAATATAATGCAAGTTGAAATGAGCTTTTATGTTGAAGTACACTGAAAAAAAGTGTAGAAACAATTTTCACTCTGTAATCACTAGTAAGTTTCACAAACAATTACAAAGAAACAGTAAGTAACACACTGAATTAAATGTGACATATTTAAGTAGAAAAACTTAAACTCCAATAATTTTTTTATTTATTTACAACTTCAATAACAATATTCTTTTGTCTTACAAATACAGTGGCATCCAAAAGTCTGAGACGGGTGTGAAAATATGTAGCCAAATTGGGGAAAAAATGCCCCAGCGCAATACATGGATAGTTAATCCAAAAATGACAATTTTCATCTTTTACTCACTCTCATGTTGTTGAAATCTGTATAAGTTTCTTTCTCTAGTGAAACATAAAAGCAACCGAGCACACTGCGGATCAAGTTGCAGGAGGAATATTGGCCATTGCACAGTTACTTCTGTCTCACCACCCCAAGTCCAAAATTATTGTTTTGGGCCTGTTGCCAAGGGGAGAGTTTCCTAACTAACTTGGTGTTGGTGGATGGAAGCCAGCGGACACCTGACGTCTCTGTGGCTGCATGCTATATACTAGAACATGCTAAAAATGCCACCAAAAAAGAACGAGGAAATCGAAGACATAAAGAAATCGCTTGATTTTCTGTCAGAGGAAATTGCGACTGTCTCGAAGCAGCAAAAAATTATAATGGATTTAATGAGTGAAATAAAAGAACTTAAAAAACTAAATATAAAAAATATATAAACGACAAACCTGTTACAATAATTCGCTTTAACAACAGGGAAAACAAAAATGTCCTGCTCAGACAAGGGAAAAAACTCAGGGGTACAGATGTTTATATAAATGAGCATCTAACAAAAAGGAATGCAGACATAGCGAGAAGGGCTCGCCTGCTAAGAAAGCAGAAGAAAATCCAGTCAACCTGGACAACAAACTGTAAGGTGTACATAAAGCTTAATGGGGCACCGGAGGAGGCCAGAGTCCTGACTGTAAGATATATCGAGGAGCTGGATAAGTACCAGTGACTCAGGAACATGCAAAATTCTAAGGTAAAGAACGTGTATATATCAATGCATGTGATTGACGTGAATTCAAATGTATATGGACACTATAGAAGAGCTTGACTGTTCAAACTTGATAACTGCTGGAAATGAGAGTGACGATGAGTGTGAAGGTTGGAACTTTAAAACATTTAAATTCACTGATCATAATTTACATGATTTTGAACAAGATATTGACCCTGAAAATAATTTTCTTAACAATATAAATAACAACTGCTGTTATTACTCTGAAGATAAATTTAATATGAACGTAAAATTTGTGCATGGAATGTCAATTATTCATTTTAATAGCAGAAGCTTATATGCTAATTTTCACAATATTAAAGAATACTTAAGTCATCTAAACAAACCATTCCAGGTGATAGCCATATCTGAGAACTGGCTTAGTAATGAGAAGGGAGTGGATTGTGAGTTGAATGGATAGGACCTGAATTACATTAATAGAGAGAATAAAAAAGGTGGAGTGGCCTTGTATGTGGACAGGAGATTAAATTATACAATTTTGAAAAATATGACTAATATTGATGATGAGATGGAGATTATAACGGTAGAAATTTTTCTGGAAAAAAAAATGTAATTACAAGTTGTGTATATAGAGCTCCTGGTTCCAATATTGAAATATTTAAGAATACTATGGAAAGGTTATTTGCTAAGAAATATCATAAAGATGTGTTTATATGTGGGGATTTTAATTTAGATCTCTTAAATCCCAACAACCATAAACTGATTGATGAGTTTATTGATTTAATGTTTAGTATGAGTTTTTTTCCACTAATAACTACACCAAGCATCTCACTGTGCAACTCTAATAGATAATATATTCACAAACAGAATGGATAATAGTATAAAGAGTGGGTTATTACTTAATGATATAAGTGACCATTTACCAGTTTTTATAATGTGTGCTTGCGATCATGTGAAGTTAAAAGATACTAATGTAATTAGTTACAGGAGAATTAGAACAGTGGAATCAATAAATAAATTAAGAAGTGAATTATTTAAACATAACTGGGAAAAATTGTATGAGGAAACTGATACTGATAAAGCATATGAAACATTCCTGATGATATTTAAAACTTTATATGATGAACAATGTCCTTTAAAACAATTTAAAAAAAGAAAGAATAAATTTATTGAGAAACCATGGATGACAAAGGGCTTACAAAATGCTTGTAAAAAAAAAAGAATACCTTGAATAGAGAATTTATAAAGCACAGAACTATTGAAGCTGATAAGTATAAAATATATAAAAATAAGCTGACTAGTATTATGAGGATAAGTAAGAAAGAGTATTATAATAAAATATTAAATGAAAATAGAAATGATATGAAGGGAATATAGAATGTGTTAAATAATATTATCAGGAATGGATCAAGGAGTATAGAATATCCTCAGTATTTTATAGATAGTGAGGGGACTGTAAGCAACATGAATGATGTGGTTAATGGGTTTAATAACTTTTACGTAAGTGTCGGACCAAGATTAGCAGAGGGAATTGAAAATTAACAGACAGTAATAGGAGAGGTGAAGGCTATGGATTTTTTAGACAACAATCCAAATTCTATGTATTTGAAACCAACTGACGAAAAGGAGATTATTGAAATTGTTAGCAAATGGAAGAATAAAAAGTCCACAGACTGGAACGACATTGATATGGCTTTAATCAAAGAAATCATTGGGGCAATTGTTAAACCGTTAACTTATATTTGTAATTTGTCTTTTAAAACAAGTAAACTTTTATTTCCAAGTAAAATTAAAATTGCCAAAGTCATTCCATTATACAAAGCTGGAGAAAGAAATCAATTTACTAATTATAGGCCATTGTCTCTACTCTCTCAGTTCTCTAAAATATTGGAAAAATTGTACGTTAATAGACTGGAAAATTTTATGGAAAAGCATGAATTGTTAGTTGATAGTCAGTATGGATTTAGGTCGAACAGATCCACATCCATGGCATTAATGGAGTTAATTGAAAATATTACTAGTACTATAGATAATAAGAACTATGCAGTGGGAGTATTTATAGATTTGAAAAAAGCTTTTGATACAATTGATCACCGTTTATTAATCAATAAATTGGAAAATTATGGTATCAGAGGGGTTGTACTTGATTGGATGAAAAGTTACATAAGTAACAGACTTCAATTCGTACAAATTGGGGAACATAGATCAGAGTGTTTAGATATCACATGTGGCGTCCCACAGGGGTCGATTTTGGGTCCAAATTTATTTATATTGTATATAAATGACATATGTAGGGTGACAAATCTCTTAAAATTTGTGATTTTTGCTGATGATACTAATATTTTCTGTGCTGGGGAAAATCTGCAGCAGCTTTTGGAGGTGGTCACAGCAGAAATGAATAAGATAAAAATGTGGTTTGACTCGAATAAATTATCATAAATAATATAGATAAAACTAAATGTATGCTGTTTGGAAAACTGCAAAACTGATAGTTTTTTAAACTGAGGGCACTAGTTAATTTACTCATCCTTTTCCGGTTTGGACATAATGGTTCCATCCATTGGTGGTCACAAGACATCGTGGTTTCTATATGTTGTGAAGAACCTTTTCAGTCCTTGATACAAAAAAAGCTTTGTTGTCTCCTGATTGAATTAATCTTTAATCACTCCTCTGAGTAGATGACGACAAGACCGGCAGGAAGTCGACCCAGAATATTGGAATCATGTGCTGGGTGATTAGCAAACCTTCATCTCCTCCCGTAGTCTCGCCGGGTTCCAAATTTCCCGCCTTTGTAACACCCACCGGGCACTGGGAGTACCGGGTCATGCCGTATGGGCTTTCCAACTCACCCTCCATATTCCAAAACTTCATGAATGAGATCTTCAGAGACATGCTCAACCGGTTCGTCCTCGTCTACATAGACGACATACTCATTTACTGACCCACTCTCGAAGCACACCGCCACCATGTTGTCACGGAATGCCAGGAGGAAACAAGGTAAGTTCCATGTGCAGTTTATTGAAAATAATAACAGGACAAAACAGAACGTTGCAAAAGGTAATCCAAAATCTGACACCGACAACACCAACTAAGAAGACAATACAATCCAGACGCAAATGACAGACAGAGAAGGCATGATATATATAGCTGGGTTAATGATGAACAGGTGTTACTGATCAGACCAGGATTAGTGAGCAGGGGACTATGGGAAATGGAGTTAAACACATAACAAGAAACTGGAGAGCGCCCTCAAGTGGCCAGTCCAGGTCACCATGACCAGACACTGTGACATTACCCCCCCTCTATGGAGTGGATACCAGACGCTCCACCAGAAACACAAAAGTTTAGGAGGGAGGTGGAATAGAGGCGGACAAGGGGGAGGGATGGCGGGCCAGGACCGAACAACGGAAGAGGACCAGGGGACAGAGCTAGACCAAGGCATGAGCATAGAACCGGCAGGGTGAAAGGCCAAGGCGGGACCGGCAGGATGGACCAGCAAGACCCCAACCACGCAGGACTCCCAGCAGATGGCCAGGACGGAGCCGGAGGAATGAGTCAATGAGGCTCCTGCCACACCAGAACCCAGGCGGGCAACCGGGACAGAGCCAGAATCCTGTCGGGCAACATTGGTGGGACCGAAATCCCTCTCAGCAACTCAGGAGTACCTGAAAACAAGAGCAGAGAGAATTTAGTCTCAGCTGACTCTGCGGGCTCCCGGAACGGAGCGGGCTCTGGAGTGGGCTCTGTGAGCTCCGGGACTGGACTGGACTCTGTGAGCTCCGGGACTGGACTGGACTCTGGATTGGGCTCGGTGAGCTCCGGGACTGGAACGGGCTCTGTGAGCTCCGGGACTGGACTGGACTCTGTGAGCTCCGGGACAGGACTGGACTCTGTGAGCTCCGGGACTGGACTGGACTCTGCGAGCTCCGGGACTGGACTGGACTCCGCGAGCTCCGGGACTGGCCTGGACTCTGCGAGCTCCGGGACTGGACTCTGCGAGCTCCGGGACTGGACTGGACTGGGCTCCGCGAGCTCCGGGACTGGCCTGGGCTCCGCGAGCTCCGGGACTGGCGCGGGCTCCGCGAACTCCGGGACTGGAGCGGGCTCCGAGAAATCCGGGACTGGAGCGGGCTCTGGAATGGGCTCTGCGAGCACCCGGACTGGAGCGAGCTCCCTGAAACCGGGACTGGAGCGGAAAGTCTCCGTGAACCGACTGGAGCTGTCTGTGGAGTGTGCTTTCTCCTGTCCTCCTTCTCACCCTCCGCCGCTTAGTGGGAGTCTGAAGGGCAGAGGTGGTGAGCTCCGGGGCTGGAGTGGGCTCTGGATTGGGCTCTGTGAGCTCCGGGGCTGGAGCGGGTTCCGTGAGATCCGGGACTGGAGCGGGCTCCGTGAGAGCCGGGACTGGAGCGGGCTCCGTGAGATCCGGGACTGGGGCGGGCTCCGTGGGATCCGGGACTGGGGCGGGCTCCGTGGGATCCGGGACTGGGGCGGGCTCCGTGAGATCCGGGACTGGGGCGGGCTCCGTGAGATCCGGGACTGGAGCGGACTCCGTGAGATCCGGGACTGGAGCGGACTCCGTGGGATCCGGGACTGGAGCGGACTCCGTGAAACCCGGAACTGGAGCGGGCTCCGTGAAACCCGGAACTGGAGCGGGCTCCGTGAAATCCGGAATTGGAGCGGGCTCCGTGCAATCCGGAATTGGAGCGGGCTCCCGTGCAATCCGGACTGGAGTGGGCTCTGTGGGCTCCGGGACTGGAGCGGGCTCCGTGAGATCCGGGACTGGAGCGGGCTCCGTGAAATCCGGGACTGGAGCGGGCTCCGTGAAATCCGGGACTGGAGCGGGCTCCGTGAGATCCGGGACTGGAGCGGGCTGTGGAGTGTGCTTTCCTGTCCTCCTTCTCACCCTCCGCCGCTTAGTGGGAGTCTGAAAGACAGAGATGGTAAGCTCCGGGGCTGGACTGGACTCCGTGAGCTCCGGGACTGGACCGGGCTCTGGACTGGGCTCTGTGAGCTCCCAGACTGGCGCTGGTTCCTGCCTCTCCCGGGGCAACTGGGGCAAGAGAACCAGACCGACATGAATCACCAAGTTGCGGTAACCAGTTATCTGAGGCCCCACAGTCAAGCATTTTAAGCCCCTCCATCTCCCGTAGGCCACGGGATTGTCTAATCACAATTAAAGACTTCTTTCAAGTCTGAGTCATGAAGTCCCATCCCTACCGCAAGGTTCCAAAAGGACTGAGCGAAACCTCCAATCTCCATCCCCCGTTGGCGAAGATCCGCCAACATCCGGAGCCGAGCCCTGCGCTCCTTCGAAGGAGGAGGAACAATCCGACCGTCCATGATCCACAAAAAGGAAAAAAAACAAACTGCTGGAACTAGTAGTGGCGTCTGGATTCTGTCACGGAATGCCAGGAGGAAACAAGGTAAGTTCCATGTGCAGTTTATTGAAAATAATAACAGGACAAAACAGAACGTTGCAAAAGGTAATCCAAAATCTGACACCGACAACACCAACTAAGAAGACAATACAATCCAGACGCAATGACAGACAGAGAAGGCATGATATATTTAGCTGGGTTAATGATGAACAGGTGTTACTGATCAGAACAGGATTAACAAGCAAGGGACTATGGGAAATGGAGTTTAACACAAAACAACGAAAAACAGGAAGAGCGCCCTCAAGTGACCAGTCCAGGTCACCACAACAAACACTGTGACACATGTCACCCAAGTACTCCAACTCCTCCGCCAACACCGCCTGTATCTCAAGGCCGAAAAGTGTGTGTTCCACCAATCCACCGTTCACTTCCTGGGCTACATCGTCACCCCTGCAGGGGTGCAAATGGACCAGAGGAAGGTGGATGCCGTTCGGAACTGGGCCCAACCGACTACCATCAAGGAGATGTAGAGATTCTTGGGGTTCTCAAATTTCTATCGCCGCTTTATCGCCCACTTCACCCAGTTGGCGGCACCACTTACCTCTCTCCTCCGGCGGAAGGCCAAATTACTCACCTGGACCCCGGAGGCACACTAGGCCTTCAGTCAGCTCAAAGCCGCCTTGTGTACGGCTCCGGCCCTTTCACACCCAGACCCCAATCTCCGCTTCGTGGTCGAGATGGACGCAGAGACCCTGGGAGTGGGCGCCGTCCTGTCTCAATGGCAAGGTGAACCCCCCGTGCTCCATCCATGTGCGTATTTCTCACAGAAATTATCCCCGGCTGAGCAGAATTACGACGTTGGGAATCGGGAGTTGCTGGCCATCAAGCTTGCTCTGGAAGAGTGGCGGCATTGGTTGGAGGGTGCCAAACATCCATTCGAAGTGATCACAGACCACAAGAACCTACAATATCTCCGAGAGGCCAAACGTCTTAACCCGAGGCAGGCCCGCTGGGCTCTGTTCTTTACCCGCTTCCACTTTGTGGTCACTTACCGTCCAGGGACTACGAATGTCCGAGCGGACGCGCTTTCCCGCCAACACCAGCCAGATCCTACCCCCGAGGAACCAGAGCCCATCCTGCCACCTTCCGTCTTCATGTCTCCTATTCAATGGGCACTCACCGACCAGATCCGTGCCGCCACTCTCACCGAACCCGCTCTGCCGGGAGGTCCTGAGGGGAAGAACTATGTCCCATCCACCCTGCGGATAACCCTTCTAGACTCGGTTCACACCTCTCCGGGATCGGGACACCCAGGCAGCCGCCGAACCCTCTCGCTCCTCCAAAACCGTTACTGGTGGCCCCACATGGCCCGAGATGTCACCCGGTATATCAAGGGATGTTCGGTCTGTGCCATTTCCACCACACCACGTCATCTGCCCGAAGGAAAACTAGTTCCGCTACCCATCCCTCGCCGGCCCTGGTCCCACCTGGGAGTGGACTTTGCCACTGACTTGCCTCCCTCGAACGGATTCACAACCATCCTAGTAGTCGTCGACCGGTTCTCCAAATCCTGCAAATTAATTCCCCTGCGTGGATTACCTACCGCCCTGGAAACCGCAGAAGCCCTCTTCCAGCCTCATAGACTGGGAGGGGTACGTTCCTGAGGAGAGGTCGTGGGCAGACAGAGAGGACATACTGGACCCATCTCTCCTCAATGACTTCCACCAGGCTCATCCTGACCGGCCCCCTCCCAGGGCCCGTGGTCGTCCTCGCCGTTGGTCTCTGGCGTTGGGAGATGCCCGTGGGGTTGGGGGGGGGGGGGGTAATGTCACGGAAACNGTGAGATCGGGGACTGGAGCGGGCTCCGTGAGATCAGGGACTGGAGCGGGCTCCGTGAGATCCAGGACTGGAGCGGGCTCCGTGAACTCCTGAATTGGAACGGGCTCTGGAGTGGGCTCAGCGAGCTTCCCGACTGGCGCGGGTTCCTGCATCTCCCGGGGCACTGCAAGAGACTCAGACCGACATGAGATCACCAAGTTGCGGTAACCAAGGTAATCAATGAGGCCCCAAAAGTCAAGCATTTTAAGCCCATCCATCTCCCGAGGAGGCACGGGACTGTCTAAACAATCATTAATGATTTCCTTTAAGTCAGAGTCAAAAAGTCCCATCCCTACCGCAAGGTTCCAAAAAGACTGAGCAAAACCTCCAATCTCCATCCCCCGTTGGCGAAGATCCACCAACATCCGGAGCCGAGCCCTGCGCTCCTTCGAAGGAGGAGGAACAATCCGACCGTCCATGATCCACAAAAAGGAAACAAAACAAACTGCTGGAACTAGTAGTGGCGTCTGGATTCTGTCACGGAATGCCAGGAGAAAACAAGGTAAGTTCCAAGTGCAGTTTATTGAAAATAATAACAGAACAAAACAGAACAAAAACGTTGCAAAAGGTAATCCAAAAACCTGACACCGACAACACCAACCAAGAAGACAATACAATCAAGACGCAAATAACAGACAGAGAAGGCATGATATATATATAGCTGGGTTAATGATGAACAGGTGTTACCGATAAACCAGGATTAGTGAGCAGGGGACTATGGGAAATGGAGTTTAACACAAACAACGTAAAACAGAAGAGCGCCCTCAAGTGACCAGTCCAGGTCACCACAACAAACACTGTGACAACAACTTTTCCATTAATGCTGATTTACATTCCACCAGGATCATGAACAAGGAAATGTCTACCAGGAAATATTGCCTCTGCTCACGTCTATCATGACTCCAGTAGAGAACATATGCAGCAGAGGGATTTATGCATTTGTGCATATACTGTGTAATAAAGACGTATCATTCACTTCAGTGACAATTATGCAGACATCAAGTTCATTAATGCCTAAATATAAAATTCTTAATGTTCAGTAATGTGGTTTAAACAATGTAACTGGATACAATTGCAAAGTTGTGTTTGTATCGACATGTTTAAACATCATACACTTTAAAATCTTGCTAATTGCTTTTAAAGCCCTGAATGGTTAAGCTCCTCAGTACTTGAGCAAGGTCTTAGCGCATTATGGTCCTCCACGTCCGCTGCATTCTCAAAACTCTGGCCATTTAATAATACCTAGAATATCAAAATCAAATGCAGGCGGCAGATCCTTTTCCTATTTAGCGCCAAACTCTGGAATAATCTACCTAGCACTGTTCGGGAGGCAGACACAATCTGTCAGTTTAAATCTAGATTAAAAACCCATCTCTTTAACCTGGCTTACACATAACACATCTCTATAATTAAAATATTGATATTGATTGTTTAGGGCGGCATGTTAAAATGAGGAAACCAGAACCGGGAACACTCCCATAGCACCAAGAGTACTTGTTACATCGTAAGAAGAATGGCATCTAGCACTTAGAGATGACAGCCCTGAATCTCAGCGGAGACCATAGGGCCTTTCGCACTGCTTTAGTTCCAGAACTAAATGTACGGTATTAAAGTACTGGGATGATTTTGCGCGAACTATTTTCCAGTACAATTTAAAGGGTTGCATTCGCTCTGAGAGTGTGTACTAAGAAGTGACGTAACCCGGTCGACAGCGTCGTCATTTGTGCTCGGCTTTCAACAACGGAAACAAAGAAGAACAACATCAACAACAGGAGGATGGAGGACGCTGTGATCGGAGGTGTGTTTTTTGTGTCTCGTGGGTTTCACAATAATGGACATGGAAGTCGACGTATACGTAAAAGCGATTGAAAGAACGGAAAAGGAGGACTAAGAATCTCCAACAAAAACCGGAAGTGCTACATTTGCTACAAGTGCCTGAACTTCAGCGTCCGTCCATCTATCACTGTTCTCCAAACTTGCGAAATAAGTTGACACAATGTATACAGTATGTTTACACGGCGTTTTAAATCCTGGCGGCGGTGAGGTGTTTTAACACGTTTGCCAAACAATGTTAAGACGTTCCATTAGTCCAGGTGTGATGGTTAGACCCTGTCCGGAGTTTAGGAGTATTGGTTCTCGAAAAAGCAGTCGGTAAGAAAATCGCACCCAGTTCAGGCGGGCGAACACGCCGAAAAGGGGTAGTTCCACAAATTAGTTTCTGGTTACTATGAAAAGGTTCCCCGGTGGGGAAAGTGCCCTCATGACAACTAGATGAGAACCAGAAAAGAAACAGAAGACATGTCAACTAGGATGGCCATTGGCACAAGACCACGGATACCAGAGTCCTATCACAGTTGATGTGTTGCAGAAGCCTGGAATTAAACTGCTGGTTTTGTCCAACCAGTGGAGAATGATGGAGTTTTGCTTCCTTCGACACACTATTTTCCTGTTAATACTGTTAAGCTGCTTTGACACAATCTGTATTAAATAAAGCGCGCTCTCTAAATAACCCCCCCCCAGTTGACTTGACTTAATTTCATTGGCAATGAATTCAACGGTTTAATTTGACATTATTCCTACGTAAAGTGATATTGGGGCTATGGTTGTCATTCTAACTTTGGATCCGCATTTCTGTTGTCAGGTTTCTGCAGGATTTAAAGCTAAAAATTGAAAGTTCTTAACCCTTGTGTGACCTTTTGGATATTTTTGTCCTTTTCAGTTTAGTTTTTTTATAATTTTGCCTGTGTTAATGCCAACTGCGTAAAGTTTGCCAGAGGTGTGTATTTTTATTGGAATTTTAATATTTTACCCTTATTTCCTTTTATAAATCTATTTTACACTAGGTACAAAAATAGTTCCTCTCAGGACCTTAAGGACAAAAATGTCCTTATTGAAACCCATTAAAATGGCAAATTTTAATCCCAAGGCCATTTAACTATAAAATGACGCAATATTTGCTAATAGGCTTTCATTCTGTTGGCAAGGCTTCAAAATAAAAAATTTTACCAGATGGTGCCATTTTTTCAAGTTTGGCATATAAAGCAAATACTCGCTTTATTCCTGTTTTCTGCTTATGCATATTATAGTCATAATAGAGTGTTAGGCTTGCCGCGATAGACGGTGCTGATGGTGATACTGTTGTTAAGCCGCAACACCGGTTACGTCACTTGCACACGCGTCACCAACCCCCACCGTCGTTTTGATTTTTTTATAGTAATAAAAATCATTTAGTTCTGTAAAAGAACAGACACTACAATTAAAAACTGAACGCGGCTGCTCAAATACAGCGTGCCGAACGACAGACGCATCACAGATCAGGCAAATTTTGGATTTTGAAAAGACGTTGACTTTTGCCTTTTATTGATTTGTAAGTTTTTTCAACATTAGTGTCTTATTTAATGGGTTCCACATGTTTGCTGATGTTTACTTTATTTAAATTTGTGTCTGTATATTTTATTTGAACTCAAGGTGTTGCCGTGCCTCCAGCTTTCTTACTCGTTTTGCTAATAAACATTCTATGTTTCTTATTTATTTGGTTATATATTATACACATTTACTTACGTAAAGTTTAAATAGGTATACAAAACTGGGGAAATAGTAGTTGGTTATTTTATATTAGAATAGCTTGTCCTACAGCATGGTGTATTTTTATTTGTTTTGTTAATAAAAGTTATATGTTTTATATATAAGCTAAAGTGAGTTTGACGTTGTATTTTGTTATTCCAAATTGCGCATGCCGCTTTTAAGCTATTTAAAAGCGAAAAAAAGCGAGGAAAAGAGGGAAAATTAAAAAGAACTAAAAACGAACAATTGCTTTACTCCGAATTGCCGCTATTTGAAAGTGAAAGTAAAATGCGCACGCCACTTTTACAAGCTATTTAAAAGCGAAGGAAAGCAGTAAAAGAGGGAACGCCCCACCCCCGCGGTGATACCGGTATTACCGGTGTTGTCAAACGTCGATTAACCGGTGGGAAAATTTCCTAACCGTCACAACCCTATTATAGAGTAATTGGATTAAACTGATTGCAGCTATAGCGATTAATTGTGTGGGTATGTGGTATGGATGTCAGACTGTGTGTGGAAATAGTTTGAAAGAAAGAAATTATACTGTACTGGAAATCAAAAATCCCACCCCTTGTATATGAGTCACACCCTTGGCAGGGTCATAGGGCCATGTGAAAACTATGAATAAGGTAAAAGAAGGTCACCTGTGACGTCACAACATCCTATGCATGGAAGATGCAAATCTACACGAAGATGGCCCTAGTCGGTACAATTCGCAAGCACAAGCCAGAGCTTCCTCCACAGCTGCTGCAGACATGGCAAAGAGCACTCCTGTCCTCCCTCTTTGCTTTCACTAAGGCGCACACAGCTGTGTCTTATGTACTCAAATGTGGGAAGAATGTGCTGCTCCTTAGCACCAAGCACCGAGAGCCGGCTGTGATTGACACAGAGAAAAAGAAGCCAGTGATCATTACAGACTACAACCGCTGCAAAGGAGGTGTCGACAACCTGGACAAGGTATGTGCCATTACGCATCAGCTACACACACATTGATTCTTACTGCATAGTGCTTTTATTATTCAGTATTTCTAGCATTTATATAAACAATGTTATAATTTTGTGAATGATGAGAATAGTGAATGTCTTCATAAATCAGTATTTATATACACAATGTTATATTTTCGTGAATGATGAGGAGAAGAATATTTTGTTTATTTTCTTTTTTTCTTTCGCAGGTTGTTGGCACCTACAGCTGTAGGAGAAGAACATGTCAGTGGCCAGTGGTTCTCTTCTATAACCTTGTGGACGTCTCTACCTACAACTCATTTGTACTGTGGTCGGTGGTGGACCCCTCCTGGAACCAGGGCAAAACATTCAGACGGAGGCTGTTTTTGGAGGAACTGGGGGAAATGCTGGTAATGCCACATATGTCACGGAGACAGCGCATCCCCCGCCAACCATCTGCCTCCACCATGGTGGAGGATCAACAGCAGGTAGACCCAAACACCAAAAAGAGGAAGTTCTGCAAGTTCTGCACTGACAAAAAGAAAAAAAAAGTGTGGCAAGCATATCTGCAAAGACCACACATTCACATACTGCAGCTCCTGCTGTGAGTTAATTTTTTATCTGACACTGCATCAAATATGAATCATCCAAATTAATATTGTTTGTTAAGCATTGCATAGCCTACTGTAATAATCAAAGAAAAAAAAATCTGCGTTGAGCCTTAGTATAGTGAAAATAATAATAATTATTATTATTTTTATAAAAAAACAAGTGGCATTATGTAAAGAAACTAGCGTTTAAAGCGTTACAATTCTGAAAATTAATGAATGTTTGGTAATTATGATTAGAACTGATGCTGATAAAAAAATCAAAGTCAGTGAAAGTGGAAAAAAATATTAATATATAATATTTTTATGACAGTTTTTGAACTGACCTATTTGTCCTTTATGGCCCTTAGTGTTTTTTTTTATTTAAATCTAACATTGCACAAAAAATATGAATGCATCCAAATTAATATTGTTGTTAATCATTGACACATCCAGGACTGTAATAATCAAAGGAAAACAAATCTGCTTAGCATTTAGTATATGGAAAATAACACAATTTTTCACAAAACAACAACAACAGTGGCAGTGTGTCAAGAAACTGGCATTTAAATGTTAAAATTCTGCAAATGAATGACCGTTTTTGGGATTGATGCTTAGAACTGATGCGCTAAAAAAAGATCACAGCAGTTGAAAATGGGAAAAACATTTAACTATATAAGATTTCTATGACGTTATTTTGACATGACATTGGTCCTTTAATGGAGCGGAGTGGTATTTTTTTTTAATCTGACACTAACATATAATGCCTCAAAATTAATGGTGTGTTCTCATTGCCAAACATCCAGACTGTAATAAACAAGAAAAAAATCTGCTAGAATTAGTATTGGAAAATACTACTATTTTTATTTTTTTTCTTAAAAAAAATCCCTGTTGCATTAGGTAAACATCTAGCCTTTAAAGGGTTACATTATGAAATTAAATGAACATTATGATAGAACTGATGCTGGTAAAAAATAAATTGACGTCAGTGAAAGTGGAAAAAAAATTATATCCATAATATTTTTATTCAGTTTTGGACATGGACATTTTTGTCCCCTAATGGACCTATTGTGTATGAGCTTTTTTTAATTGACGCACAGGGTTTAAGACCTGCACGAATAAAATTAATACCATATGAGCGGGTATGGCAATGTCTATAGTACCATATTAAACTGTAAAATTACTTTATAAAGCATAATTTACAGTTCAGATACAGTTTTATAAAATGATCAGGGTTCGTACACATTTTTATCAATAAATTTCCATGACTTTTCCATGACTTTTCCATGACTTTTGAGAAAATATTCATGACCTAAATGTTCCATTATTTACAATAAGAATAAAAATCTGTTCAAACTTACCATAGCAAATCTTAACTAAAATAAATGACTGACTATTAATGCTACTTGTTTCTTTCTTGTTTTAGGATAATTACAAGCTGCAACTAGCTCCAGACGTTTACGTCCACCTAGCACATCACTGAATTTATCATTTTATTTAACTGGTGGCCAGAGGCCATTTTTTTTTTTGTGTGTATTTTTGCTGCCTAGAATTCAACAAGCTGTGCTTTAACAGCCCTGCATTTCAGCCTGACCCAACTGCCGCCAACTTATTTATGCTTCAGGCACTTTTCCCACGGCAGAGCTCAACCGGGCCAGGCATCAGGCGTCTTGCCTCCATATTTTATATTTTAGATAGCCTCATTATTTATGGGGCTGTACAAAGATTTGCCCGCTGGTGGAAACACACGAGACCGGTGCTACCGCTAATGTCAGAGTGGCTGACGGTGTTTAGTGTCCCACAGCAGCGCGTTCTGGAAGAGTCCATGTTAAGCGCACTCAAAGGCTGCGCTTTAAGCATATGATGAATCAGGTTTTCATTTTTTGTGAAGAGCGCCTGCTCACGAACCGAGACCGCAGAAGCGTATCCTGTTGTTTTCTAAAAAGCACGAACGTAATGCTGATATTGTGAGTGACAACAATAAAATAATGAAACCCTACCCAGTCCCCGAATGATGTGATTCTCTTACCTTATGAGCCAAAATGACTGGTTGTTTCCATGTTATAAAAAAAAATCCAGTGATCGGGCTGGCGACTCACGTCCTGCAAAGTGCGCTTTTAAGCTTCTCTACAACAAACGATTGGATACGCTCCTAAAGCACACATTTATCTAGGTTAACCATTTAAGCTAACATTGTTTTTTAAGCATTTTATATAGGCCTATAGATTTTATTTTAGTCAAGTGGTGATGATTTGAGAAGGCTAAATTGATCAAACATAGGCTATGATTAATTCACTGTCTGCCACTGGCCGCTTGGTCGTTACTTTAACAAAACAAAAACTTGAATTTAACAAACAAAAACATTTTCCAAACATATTTCTAAATTAACGTAATAAAGAAACGAAAATATATATATAACCACTTTTGCCATTAAAAACGAAACTGAACTATTTGAATGGCTACAACAGCAGCTGTGTAATTGGGGAAGAGAGAAAGAGAAAAAAGACACAGGCCAGTAATTCTGATAATCTGTAGGATAAGGGCCGGACTAGGGCATATGTTTGAGGCCCGTGCAGGGTTCTGATGAGCTTATTTGGTAGCAAACTCAATTTGGTACTGGCAAGGTGGCTTTATATACGCACGAGCGCACTTTGAATGTGACTGCGCACCGCCTCTGGAGCGCGCGAGTACCGAATGGCTTAAAAAGACGCGCAAATAAATAATAAAATTTTCTGACGATGCAACAATGACCCGATTAGGCAAGTGACTATTCTGTCAACTCTCCCGAAACGCGAGTGAAAGTCTTGTATCGCAGCGTGCAGCGGCTCTTGTAGCGCAAACGAGATGCGCCGATGTGAAGCTGTTTGAAGAGAAAGCCAAAGAGAGAAGACGCGTACAGCTGAATCACTCACGCTGTTTTCAAATGACTGATTTGATCAGTCTGTGTGGACTGGACTCAGTCTGTAGGTTTGATTATTTACTCATCAAACCTACATGCTATAGGCTATTGAATAAATGTGTGAATATCCATCATTTTAAAGTCAAAAGCTGCGGGAATGAGTAAAACTATGCGTAATCCCGCACCAAAATTCAGGACCTGATTAAACACAATTCTATTATACAGAGTTTTGTGAAATAGATTTCAATGACTTTTCCAAAACTTTCTGGGTTTATTTATTTTTCCAAAACCTTTCCAGGCCTGGAAATCGCCGTTTTAAAATTCCATGACTTTTCCAGGTTTTCCATGACCGTACGAACCCTGAATGATAACGTTACATCACCTTTAAAACCATTTTAAAGAAAATGTGATGATTCAGAAAGTAGTACTCATATATTCATTAAACAATTATATCATATTTATCTAAATTAAATACCATAACTTAACACAAAAAAAAGATATCTCGATTTTTCTGGATTGATAACGATATTAGATTAGATTTTGCTGAGTGTGTTATTGTGCTGATATCTTAAGGACTACCGTGGATAGCTGACTCCTGAATTTTTTTATATTCTTCATATTCTGTGTGGTCAGTTCACAGCAGGGATAGAATTGGAATCTTTTCCATCTTTTTTTGATCTTTCTCTGGAGGTTCTACAGCAGTAACATCAGGAAACAGGGAGAAGTCAGTAACGGTCTCTTCGACCACAACACAACAGGCTGAGAGTGCATCGCTGGGCGCCACCACCATGCAAGGAGCTGAAGCGAGCGCCTCCGCCTCAGGAGGTTCTGTGGTGGTGTATGCAACCCAAACACACCATAAAGCGATCCCCATTAAGGGAAGCGCTTCAGACAGGGGAATAAGTTCAGGAACAGAAGGGTTAGAGTGAGTGGGTTTGGGGATACCAGCTGTGCGTGCAGACACCAGCAGTGCATCCCTCACACTGGATACCAGACTGGGATACTGAAGGACTGACCTTGATAATCTGGGTGCAACAGACAGGACGTGACAAGACTCTGGATGATCAGCTGAGATGTGACGAGACTCTGGACGATCAGCTGAGAGGTGACGAGACTCTGGGAGATCAGCTGAGACGTGACGAGACTCTGGGAGATCAGCTGAGACGTGACGTGACACTGGAAGATCAGCTGAAACGTTACAAGACTCTTGGAGATCAGCTGAGACGTGACGAGACTGGACGATCAGCGGTGACGCGACTTGATTCATGAAGATTGGCTGTGACTTGACTCGACTTATGAAGATCAGCTGTGACTTGACTTGACTCATGAAGATCAACTGTGACTTGACTTGACTCATGAAGATCAACTGTGACTTGACTTGACTCATGAAGATCCACTGTGACTTGACTTGATTCAGGATTGGCAGCTGTGACATAACGGGACGCTGTTGTGTCCGCCATTTTGCGATCAGGCTCCGTGGCCGCCATTACACGAGCGGACGCGGTGTTGCATTCCTCCGTGACACCCACAGTGAATGATGATCCAACAGTCAACAAAGCATAATCCATAAACTGAACGAGTGACGAACACGGACCCTCTCGAATGAGCTTTGACTTTAACGGCTGATTAATGCCCTCATGGAAAAAGTATATCAGGACACAGTTTGGCAGATCAGAGAAATAAGATAGATCTAAATACTCTTGTACATAGTCCTCGAGCGTTCGCGTGCCCTGCTCGAGGGCTAATAATAGTCTTGCCATATCCATACCTGGCCAATGTCCGCGTGAATAGCTGCTGGATCCTTGTGGGGCCGAGCATTCTGTAACG
>JADLZN010006615.1:0-30996 GCA_018155175.1 Sinocyclocheilus anophthalmus | reverse complement strand
TTCAATGTATAACATTATTATTAAAACAATTCAACAAACATTTAAAACATATATTTTCTAATGAATTAGAAAAATGCAAAATAGAAAGATTTACACTATACTTAGGTTGTATGCATGCATGTTTGTATGTATGTATATGTATAAGACGGTATTCATATTTTAAAATTCCAAAATTTCCTGTTTGGCAAATTACTGTTTTTATTCTTCTCCAGGGTCTTGGGCCGACCGCTCTGCTCTTCATGATGCTGTCAGCCAAGGACGACTGCTGGCTCTCAAGACCCTCATTGCACAGGTAGTTTCTCATTTAAATGACCTTTAGTTGAACTGTAAGATAAGAAATACGTAATTGTATTAATATGTGTAGTATTTATATATTGTAGTCACATGCACTCTACTGGATAAGTAATGTAATACACATTTGGTGTAGAGTTGAACGCTGTAATCCACCATGCACCCTATTGAAGGGCATTGCTGCCACCATCTGGAATAAAAAAAATCCTACACATTCTAATGCAGTATTAATTTCTCTTAATCTGTCCTCAGGGCCACAGCGTGAATGTGCTGACAATAGACCACATTAGCCCTCTTCATGAGGCGTGCATAGGGAGCCATGTTGCCTGTGCCAGAGCCCTGATAGATGCCGGAGCCAACGTTAGTCTCTGCAGGGCTGATTGGTAACACTTTCATTTCACAGGTCTTGCTAAACAGCCTAGGCTTCGGTTACTGAGTCGTTGTTGTCATTATTATTTTTATATATTATATTATATTTATATATATATATATATATTATAGATGATGATGCTGATTATTATTATTATTATTTATTATTATTTATAATAATAATAATAATAAGAATAATAATAATAATAAGATTAATAAAGATTGTCTACTGATTTAGTCTAGAAATATAGTTTGATTTTACTAATCAGTATATTTTCAGACATAGTATATTATATGGTTTTTTTTTATCTTCCGTATTATTTAACTGATCCAATTATAGTTATACACCGAAAAAAAAGGTGTACATTTGAAACCATTTCACAGAAGTGCTAGAATTTTACATTATTACAAGAGAAATGGCAACACAGTAAATATGCACATTTCTTTTTTTTTAACCAACCCCAATTATCTTGGTTTAAGGTAAATCTTTGCAACAATGGTATCTTATTTTGTATAACTATAATATAATATATATATTATATATATATAGATATAGATTTATATTATGAACTATTATATCATTATTTTGTATACTATTATACTGATTATCTTATGCTATTGTTTATTTTTATTTTATCTATTCATAATTCTAGAAAAATTTTATCTTTCTTTTTATTTTTATAATCAGTCTATTTTTATTTTGAATTTATATTATATTTTTTTATTATTTGTTTTTTTTAAATTATTTTGTCTATTCGAATACATGAGTTACAGCAAACCCTTATAATCTGGTAAACACTTAAGCCATAAAACAGGGGATAAAACATTTTGTAAACATTTGTGTTCAGCTGTTGCATTTTTCATATAATTTCATGAAACATGCTGTTTGCTTGCCTTGTATTTTATGTCTGTGTGTTCAGGTTAATGTGACAACTATAGATGGGGTGACTCCATTGTTTAATTCCTGCTCAGCTGGCAGTTTGGAATGTCTAGAGCTGCTCTTGCAGAGTGACGCCAGACCACAGGCCCTGGCTGTATGCCAGCCTTCACCCATCCATGAGGCAGTCAGCAGGGGTGGGTATAAGACTGGCACTAAAGTTCCATAGTCTTACACAAATCCAAATTAGCCCTACTTAGCTGACTTGCTAATAGACGCTCTAAGTTTTTAATATGACATGGTTTTATGGTCTCGTTCAAAGGCCACAGTAAGTGTGTGGAGGCACTGATTGCGTGGGCTGTTGATGTGGACTATGAAATCCCTCACATGGGCACTCCTCTCTATAGTGCTAGTCGATGTAAGGAGTTCTTTTGTGCCCGCAAGCTGCTTGATGGAGGTAAACAAGTCGAAATTCACACCACTATCTAACTGTGCTGACAAGTGCGGACAAACAAACAGCAGTTTCATGACAATCTAACTTTTAATTTTTCAACTTTAGCAGAGGGTCAGTTCGGCACAACCAGCCTGTATTACAGTTAAGTTTAACAAGCCTAAAGTACATAAAAAGTAGATTCATTTTGAGATGGACAATGCTGAAAGTAACAATAAGGGGGAGTTCATTAAGCGTTGATTCAGTAACCACTCTAACGGATTCAGTGAGTTAATTCAGTGTCAGACTGATTTAAACCAGTTAACGTGAGTGAAAACGGTTCATAAAAAGAATCGACTCAAATGACTCTTTTTATCTCATCACAGAATGCTAATTCATGTTCACAACTCGGGTTCAGTCAATCAAACTTTATTTCAACCAAACTCACCTTTCAGCAAACCCAATGCAATTCAAAGTGCTTTACAGGCATAAATCAGCAACTGACACAAAATACAAGTTATGAAAATAAAATAGTTTATAATAAAACAGTAAAATGTTAGAATGGAACAAAAATTGTATATTGATCAAATAAAATACAGTAGAAATAAATGAAAATGATGTTAATAAATAAAATAAACATTAATACTAGAATCATATAACTGTAAAACACTACATAAAAGCCAGATTAAATAAGTGTTTTTAATTTACATTTAAAAAAACATGTATCGTAATATGATTTGTTGTACCATGGCACCATACCGGTTATTACATTTCTACCAATTTATTGTTTTAACTGATATATCACCCACTCCTACAGGTAGGTCACACTTAAAGTTATGCTTAATATTTGAAAAATAACCTATGCTATGTGTTATGTTACTGAATTTTCACCATCACAGGTGCAAATGTGCAGAGAGGTACAAATTTGGAGACTCCTCTTCATGCAGCAGCCCAGAAAGACTGTATAAGCATAGTGAAGCTCCTGCTGGAATTTGGGGCAGACGTAAATGCACGCAGCCTGGAGTATAAGCGTCCCGTAGAGGTTGCTCCTCCTGGGAGCCTTACAGAGGGATTCCTATTGATTTATGAAGGTGAGTTAAATGTGCAGCAGCATGATAGGCTCAAAAGTTACTGATATTTAGACTTTTCCATGTTTTACTGCATCAGCCTTTATCAGTTTTCTTCCTTTTACAGCGACACCCCGTTCTCTACGTCAACTGTGCCGTCAGCAAATCAGGGAGAGTTTGGGTCGTTCCCGACTACATCTTCTGTCACATTTGCCACTCCCCAAAGCTATGAAGAACTTTCTACAATATAGATAACATCATTATGTTTGCGGACAAGCCATCTTAGTTTTATTGTGTAGTTTGACTTAGTATAACTAATAATTTTAAATAATACAATCTGTTTTATCTTTTTCTATTTAATAATAATTGTCTCCCATTTCTGATTTACCATTGATGTCCCTGGTTTTTAAATAAACTTGTGACTGGTAGCCCATCTTGATTATCTTTAATAAATCAATTATACTTCAGCAACATTTTAGACTTAAAACTAATTCCAGTGACTCATTGTCTCTTTAAAGGGATAGTTCACACAAAAATGTAAATTCTGTCCCGATTTCCTACCCTCAAGATGATGTTGGTAACCAGTGAAAATAAACAATAGTTGGCGGTAGCCTGACTTCCCATAGTAGAGAAAAAATTCATCCGATCAAAATGTATTCTACAATCAAACAATAATTGCCCGGTGAAGGCCCCCTCATCCAGCGTGGAGTCACGCGTGTTCCATGCGCTGTAAACAATGAACAGAAAGGTATGTGTCTCTTCGTCACACAAAGTGGGGCTCCTCATTCTGTGTTATCTTAGTTAAAAATGGCTTTACAGTCCCCTATTTTTTTTCTTTCTTTCCTTCTCCCCTCTTCTAGTTAAGACGGTGGTCTTACAAGAGAGTTTTGAACTGGCTGCAATAGGTCTGATTTATCGTTTTCCCCAAAAACGTGTGCAAGGTGAGTAGAGAAGATAACCGCCTTTATACAGCCCCATAAACTTTGAGCATTTTTAGAGCGTCTTAATAGTTGTGCCTTCGCTATAAAAGCTTAAAAGTGCATTATATAGCTAGTCGTTTAGTTTTCGAATCAAGCAATAACAATAAACATGAATTTCCAGTTTTCTTAAGAGGACTCTTTCGTATTTAATAAAAATTCAATTAAATTCAAGTTTTTTTGTATAGCGCTTTTTACGATACAAATTGCTGCAAAGCAACTTTACAGCAAATTAAGATTCTACAATATTTAGTGATACCTTATAAGTGGTGACTGTCAGTTAATATACATATGACAGAAATGTACGGAAAAACCAATTAAAGACATAATCAAACAGACGACGAACACTATTAACAGCAATTATTATATGATGCAATCAAACTTATAGTAAAATGTGGTAGTTCTGCATGTTGTTTCATGGTTGACATCATCTGAGGTCCTCTGAGGAGTTACATCATCTCTTCTCAGGTGTTCTGGAAACAGACTGAAGCTTGTGTAAATCCGTGGCAAAAAAACAGAGAAACAAATACAAACAAAATTAGCGTAGCTGCTGTTCCAACCAAACAAAATTGATTTGTTTAACCCAAGCTAAAAATAATGTGCATTTGATCAGATATAAATAGCAGTACAAGATTATGAGATGCATTAATTTGAATGCTTGGCTAAAGAGATGCGTCTTTAATCTAGATTTAAACAGAGCGTGTGTCTGAACCCCGAACGGTATCAGGAAAGCTATTCCCGAGGTTGGGGCCAGCGAACCTGCCCCCCCGCAAAAAGCTTTACCTCCTTTAGTGGACGTTGCTATCCTAGGTATACCAAAAGTCCAGAGTTTTGCGACCACAGGGAGCGTGATGGATTGTAGAGTGGTAGAAGACCAGTCAGGTACGCAGGAGCTAACCCATTAAGAACCTTATAGGCAAGTCATAATATTTGTAAAATGATACCGCACTATAGGTAGCAGGCAGGAGACTGTAAAATTGGGGTAATATGGATCTATTCTTGACCTGGTACGGGATTAGCCGCTGCAACATCTAAATGTAATGTTGATCTTAAGTTTCACGAAACACAACTCAGGGAACCCCTCACCATTGGGATCAAAAATACATTTTCAAAAATAAACTCAATTTTAAGCATTATTATTAAATATGAAATGTGCTTAAACGTGCCTTGCTGTCTTTTTTGACTAAAGAGACTTTTCCAATGGGTACATAGTGGCGGAAATATTTTCCTGGTACTTCCCAAGGGATTTTCAAATGCACTCCTATGATAACGGAGCTTCATTGGCTGCCAAACTATCCAACTGGTCCCAGATTGAGAGAGTGAGTTTGATACAAGAAATGATACAAGTGACATGAAATAACTGATCATTTATTTTCATGATATGTTTATTGTGCTTTGGCCTATTTTTCTTAAACCATGCCAGCTTAATAAAGATCTAGCCGTTTAATAAGGATATTTTCTGTAATACACCTTTGGTTGTTTAAAAGTTTTTTTGTGAAGCAAAACATCAGTCTGTTGAAAGATGTCATCGATGGCACAGTCCACTGTAAACCTGGAGCTGCAGAGCTTCTCGTGCAAGAGATTTACACCTTCCTGACCAACAGAAGGTGAGCTTTCATATTTACTTTATGCATTTTACATTCCCATCAGATAATGTAAATCAAATATTAGCCAAATAGCACTTTAGGCATTGTTTTCGAATACTCACATTTTGTTTTTCTCCATTCTGGTATATAAATCCCACTTTTCATGATACAATTAATTTCCAAAAGATAAAATTATGTTCAAATGAAAGGGAGGATACGTTTTGCAGGATATGTACTTCCCCTTCACCTGCAATGTACATGCTTTGTAATATAAATACACACACTGGCTTGCAGCCATGATTTCATAATGAGCCACATATGCTTAACCCTCTGGGGTCTGAGGGTGTTTTGGGCCCTGGAGAAGTTTTGACATATCCTGACATTTGTGCTTATTTCAGTTGCTAATAAACATTTTAATTACTAAGTTTAGTAGCACCATAATCAGAACAAACTGGGCTACAATAATATGTGAGCAGCACGTATGTATGTGATTGTGTTTTTGAGAAAACAACGTTTATGCGTGCTTAATGAAAAACTAAAATTTTAAAGTCACTAAAATAAGGCCACAAAACACATACAGAACATTTGTTCACAGGAATTGGGAAAGACACATCTTGAGTTAGAGTTTGGCATCAGACTGATGTGCAAATATCGTGTTACCTCCCAGAAAAACAATATATTGATTAAATTTACTAAGACACTTTTTGTGTAGAAAAAGGACTATGTGAGGGCGATGACCCCATGTCATGTACCACGACTGATGCTGATTCACACCTGAGAAGACAAAGGATAAATCTAACACTGAGCTGCTTAACTGCGCTGTCAGCGCGTTGATGAGAGGGAATTGCTACCAGAAGAATGAGGCAAAAGAAAATGACCTATATACTTTTTGGTACGAAGGGACAGCTATTATTTAGAAAATATATATAAATCACATCATTTGGGAGTGTGTGCATCACATGGTCGTAGCTGTGGCCCAGGTTCCTGTGCGGGCAGGAATCTCAGAACCTGTGGAACATGTCAACATCAGTCTCTGTATTCCATGACCGAGTGGGCTGCTTTGCTTTGGCCCTCTTTGCAACAGGTTCTTTTACACTATTATTCTCACATCTGAAATAAAAAAGCAAACAAGCTGTTTACACAAACTACATTATTAACATTATTATGATGTCACTCGCAAACCAAAAAAGTACTAAATTATCTAAACAAAGAACACTATTACCACATAGCAAACATATTTTACCACAAAGTAACTAGATCAAATGAAAGTAACATCTGTAAAATTGTGAATGCACACTTACTCTAAAATTCTGTAGTTGAAAACTGAATGAGTGCCCCCTTCCTATGAGAGATGCAGGTGAAGGCAAGAGTGGTGTACTCCCCACAGTACTTTAGTATAGTATGCATACTTCATGAGAAAACAATGCCAATTCTAACATTTTAACACCATCAACCACAAATAATATTACCACATATTCTAATAATTAAAGTAAAATTACTATACTGTGCACTTACTCAGTATGATTTTTCCAGCGAACTCAAAACTGAACGATGTGCGTGTGCCTTTCTTGTGCAAGATGGCGGTGATGCAGCCACAGTCCTAAACGAAAATAAAAACAGTTTCAAACATTTCAGCTTCATTACTCCATAAGACACGGGTATAACACATTCACAATATTTACACCAGAGCAGATATTCATGAACAGAAGCTTAGTTACATTCATAAACACAAGCATGCTTTGTATGTAGGCCTATACAATCCAAAAACTATCGTTATAAACATATATGGCTATATTCGTGAACAGAGAATATCCTATCACAGTAAAGTTTTGACTAATCATTCTTACTGACATTAGACTAGTAACATTATAACTCATATTACTTTTATATCGTATTTCTGTCTGTTATAGAACATAAAAAAACATCCTGGCATCGTGACATTTAGATGCTGTGAATGAAAATTCATAATGTTTCACTTGATTATACAATTAGTCAGGAATTATAGTTTGGAGAAAGTCTGACTAGTAAAATGTGTACAAGTTAAGTGAAAACTAATACAAGTAGGTTAATAAAAAAGACTTACGCATGTTTTTTCCTGAGGTAATCCAAAGCTTCTTGAGGTGAATTCTGTCGTATTCCTCTCAGCGCGATGCGAACAGTACAACTTGAGGTCTTGCTGCTTTTGTTGTGATGTGGGTGTTTACGCGCCGCGCGCTTCACGTGGATGATTATAATATCAATAGTGCGCTCAGCGCGTGGGCGTGGTCACATTAGAGATAATGAAGGTAGATGTGAAAAACTGGACATCGCATTGGTTTCATACGGATTACTTTATCACAGAATATTTGTTTTCAATAAAATTGCTTCGTTTAAAAGTAGACATGTCAAGCTTTCTATAGATATATCTCTCATGTCTCTTTGTTGAGTATTTGCTGAGTTACAGTTCATTTTAATGACGCGTTTCTAAATAAAGATTACGCAGACCAAGGCGGCAGACAGCGCTCCCTGTTTGTTTTCTTTATTTTATAATTGCACAAAGTTCTGTTGTTATTATGTGTGTATACAAATAAAAGTAGACCCTTTACATATTCGATTGATGTATTGCTCTTACCTGTAAGATCAAAACTGAAAGTGTAATATAAGTTATTTTCGGTGTGATCAGGAGAAGATACCACAAAACGCGTATCCGCATTAGTCGACCCCAGAGGGTTAACTCAACGGTAAGGGACGAATTAATCTCACACTTATCTTCTTTGTCTGTGTTTGCTCCTGCAGAATACAAACCAGCCAGAGGGGGAGCAAGATTCACAATAAACAACGGCTCTCCAGACATTTGCCCATGGGGCTCCAGCCCAGCCTTCAGGGGCCATAAAGAGCAGATGGTCTCAGCTGAGGTGAGCAGCGAACAACCATCATCACACAACAGCGCAAGGTCCTGCGAGCCTACACAGGCCATCGAACAGAGAAGAGAGCGCAACCGTACCCAAGTGAGATAACCCACACCGTGCATCTTTCGGTGTTGAGATCTTGGATGTTTGGGAAGGATGTTTTACTGACATTTTTCTTTTTTAATAATTATCTGCTTCTCCTAGCCGATTCAATGTAGGTCATGGCGCACAGGCTGTCCGGATTGCTCACTGTTAGCCCCCGAGGCGACACACTGAAGCTGCACACCCACAAAGTCACCGCAGCTTGTTCAAATTGACAGTTGAAGCACGCCAGACCCCACACACACACCAAACCAAGCAGGCACCCACTGACGAACCATCCGTCCGCCACAGTCTCAAGACTTATTTAAACAACCCAGTTTTTTTTTCTCCCCCACGGCGCAGTCATAAGCAGTGTTGGGTAAAGCTCCTACAATTTTCTGATTCCAAACAGCTGACCGAAAATACAAGACACAAACATAGAAAATATCTATGGTGTTGAGCGGCTCCAATTTATATAGACGTCTGGACATCAAAACCACAATATATATTTTGTTAGCAGAGTTAACAAATACTCTGGTGATACACCAGGAAGCAGAACAGGCCCCTGGTCATAGCAACATACACAGATACATTTACGATCAACGAATGTGAGCGAGACTTCACTGCATTTTCAAGCAAGAGGCAATTGCACAGTAGAAATTGACTTTTCTACTTATTAATTCATAGGAAACCCTTTCTTTGAATGAACACACATATACATCAGATCATTGTGTATATTATGCATCGATTATCCGTGGTCTATGAGTGTATACTGTTTATGCAGGGCTTATGACGACTACTCATATGTAAAGCTAAATTACAGTGGGGCAAATAAGTATTGATACAAAATGAAATTAATTATTTAAAAACATACAATGTGTTTCTGGATTTTTTTTGATTCTGTCTCGCCCAGTTGAGTGTACCTACGATGAAAATTACAGACTCGCATTCTTTGTAGTGGGAAAACTTGAAAATTCAGAGTGTATCAAATACTTATCTTGCCCCACTGTATATAACCCTACCATGTTTACTATCTATGAATTAGTATTTGGGTGATCTAATTGAGAGTGTATATTGTATGTTTACACTTACGCAACATATTAGTGTTCTAAGAGCCTTTAGTAATTTTTCATCACCCCCCACTCGAGTTCCATTTGCAAATTACCATGCCCTCAAACAAAAGGTCGTAAACCCTCCAGCAATTGCAACCTCCCGCTTGGAATTCCTTCCTTTCTCATTGGACATGCCCGCCTTGAGAGGCGTGACTCTTCCGAGACCTTAAAAGCCCCGCTCCAGGGACCCTCCGAGTCGGTGGTTTGCTTTAATTCTGAGAGGATGTGAGAAAAACGCACCGGAAACCCTAAGCTCGTGCCAGGCTTCTGCCTTGTCCTTTCCATTCATCAAGTTTCTCTGACTCAAACTGGTTCTTTTTATCAACTAATTTCAGCAAGATCTTGGTCCTTAAGATTGCATCAGGAATCTTTTCAGACAGACCGCGACTTGCAAGTATCAAATTAGTCTTATTAATTGAGACTTCCCGTTGCACCTTTTTACCAAGGTGTGTTTGAAATAAGAATCTGACGCTTCCCTCAGGTGTAGATCTGCTGAATAGGCAAATGGTTCCATAAATTTAATTCCTTATGTCTCTTCTCTGTACCGAGTTAAGCTTTAACCCTTCTTACCAAATGTGATGGTGTGTGTGTGTGTGTGGGTGTGTGTGTGTGTGTATGTGTATGTTGGACTAGTTTATGGTTTATGTAGGATGTTAGACCAGTTTTATGTGTTTATGTAGTATGTTAGAATAGTTTAAGTGTTTATGTAGTTAATAAAACTTACTTGTATCACACTTGACGTGGTGCATTGTTTGCTCATAACTGGAATCATTATCATGCAGATGTATGCTGACAGCTTTTTAGATTGCGTAAGACAGTTTGCCCGAACACCCCAACATCCCACAAAACCACCCAACCAACCAGGAAATTAACGTTCTTAGATTTGACAGACAGTTGACCCTGAGAGGTTAAGTAAATATTTACAGCGGATCTAAATATTCATAATTAATTATAAATAGTTATGATTAATCATTCATATTTCTCATGAGCGTCGTTACAGTACCAACATTAGTGAATAAGTTATATTGCAATCTGTTAAAAAGGTTTAGATTAAACACATGCTATGTCAAAACTGCAAACTAATGGATAATTGGTCAGTAGCAAGTGTGTTAAGTAACGTCTCGGTTACCGTGTGAACCCTAGTCCCTGAAGGACGGAACCGGAGCGTTACGCTCCAGTCGTGACTGCCGAATGGGATCTCGCCCGAGCGGCACTCACCGTCGAGTGTTAAACTAAAAAAGCCCATGACAGTGGGTGTGGTGTTTCGCCACGCCAACCCTATAAAGGAGGAGCGCGGCAAAATGCACCTCAGTTTTCGTGAGGGCGAGACTACGTTCCCGGGTACAGCGGTGGTCCAGCACCTGTGGCGACAGGACGTAGGACTGACGAATGGGCCTCCGTATGGCACACAAAACACCACAACTATTGCTGACCCACTCCAGTGCCTGCGGAAGCTGCACGTTCCCCCCACCAGCTGGGGCGGCAGCATCGGACGGGCTAGGGAGGTGTCCGCCACTGCGGTCCTACGTGGTACATGGGATCAACACTGGGAAGCGTACCCAGTTGGGCAGCTACGGACGCCACCTCCGGCGCATAGGAGGTTATCATGGAATACACAACTAGGTGGCCAGGGCAAACATGATCACCATCTTGGAAGTACTGCGGTAGACTCACCGCTGGGGGGAGACTGACACACAGCCGCGGATGGAAGAGAACAACTGCAGGGAAGAACGGGCTTAATGGAGGGGAAGCACGTAAGTGGGAAGAGAAGAATACAAATTTGGGATCACCCGAAGGGGGAATCACTACACAGGGGCACCTAGCCCAGCACAAGGGCTGAACTTGGGCATGCACACGAGTGCTGAGACTGGCGTCTGGAGCTCCACCACGCCTGACCGCCGAGGGTACGGGAGGAACTCCACAAGGGTTCGCCAAGGGGAACTGAACTGAGGAGCAAAAAAATGCACGTATCCGGTCCGTAGAGGGGAATGGCGAAGCAAGCGTGATCGACACCGAGCAGGTACGGTGTTACTGCTACTGAGGCGACAGTACACACACGGAGATTATAGAATCTAGCAAACGTGTTAGGAGTCGTCCAGCCTGCAGCTCTACAGATGTCTGCTATCAAGGCGCCCCGCGCCAATGTCCAAGTAGATGACACTCCTCTCGTGGAGTGTGCTCTCACTCTGAGGGGGCATGGTAAAAGTTGGGCCTGGTATGCCAAGACCATAGCCTCCACTAACCAGTGGGCAAGACTTTGTTTGGAGACAGCCTTTCCCTTCAGCTGACCTCCAAAGCAGACAAAGAGCTAGTCTGAGGTCCTGAAGCTCTGTGTACGGTCCACGTAAACGCGCAGAGCGCGAAAGGGACAGAGCAGAGCAAGGGCTGGGTCTGCCTCCACCAAGGGCAGCGCTTGCAGGTTCACCACCTTATCCCTGAAGGGAGTAGTGGGAACCTTGGGCACATATCCAGGTCGGGGTTCGGACAGTGAGAGTTACCTGTTCCAAATTCTAGGCACGAATTGTTGACCGAAAATGCCTGCAGGTCCCCTATCCTCTTGACCGAGGCCAATGCGGTGAAGAGCACTGTCTTCAAAGACAGAAATTTAAGCTCTACCTACTGCAGAGGCTCGAAGGGCTCCTCCGTCAAGGCCTCAGGGGAACGACGGGGAGATCCCCAAGAGGATAACAGGTGAGGGCGCGGAGGATTTAACCTCCTTGCTCCTCTGAGAACCCTGATGACCAAGTTGTGCTTCCCCACAGACTTACCGTCTACTGCATCGTGATGCGCGGCAATGGCGGAAACATACACTTTCAGGGTGGAGGGAGACAGCCTTCGCTCAACCCATGCTGCAGGAAAGAAAGCACAACTCCAATCGAGCATCTCCGGGTGTCTTCTCGGTGAGAAGAACACCAATCAACGAACAGGTTCCACTTCAGCCTGTAAGCGTGTCCAGTAGACGGGACCCTGGCTGAAGTGATGGTGTTTACTACCGCTGGAGGTAGCCCCCCTAGAACCTCCGCGTCCCGTCCAGGAACCATAAGTGGAGATTCCACAAGTCTAGACACGGGTGCCAGAGGGAGCCCCCTCTCTGAGAAAGGACATCCCTCCTCAGAGGAATTCGCCAAGGAGGGGCTATCGCGAGGAGCATCAGTTCGGGGAACAAAGTCCGACTGGGCCAGTATGGCGCCACAAAGAGGACCTGCTCCTCGTCCTCCCTGACCTTGAACAGTGTCGGTGCTGGGAGACGGCTCACTGGGGAAGGAAGTGGGGGAAACGCGTATTTGCGTAGGCCCCTCGGCCAGCTGCACGCCAGTGCGTCCGTGCAGAGGGTTCCCTCAGCCAGGGAGTAAAACAACTATCAATGGGACGTGTCCGGGGAGGCAAAAAGGTCTACCTGAGCGTCCCCAAAGCAACTCCAAATAAGCTGGACTATCTCGGGGTGGAGTCGCCATTCTCCAGGAAGGGCGGGCTGACGTGAGAGCTCATCTGCTGCACGATTGAACTCGCCTGGGATGTGAACGGCGCGAAGCGACATCAGATGCTTATGCGACTCCAGAGGAGAGGAGGAGGTGGCGGGCGAGTTGCTACATGCGACGGGAGCATAGACCGCCTGGTGGTTGATGTACGCAATGGTCGCAGTGTTGTCCGTACAGACCAGTACATGCTTGTCATGTAGCAGCTATTTGAAGCGGCGCAGAGCCAGCCATACTACTTGCAACTCGAGGCAGTTGATATGCCACTGCAGTCGGGGACCCGACCAGAGCCCCGCAGCCGCATTCCCATTGCACATGGCCCCCTAGCCCCTGGCAGAGGCATCTGTTGACAAAACAACATGCCTGGATACTTGCCCAAAGGACACCCCTGTCCAAAGAAAGGCAAGATCTATCCACGGGCTGAGGGTCTGACGGCAGAAAGGGGTAACAGAAACCCGGTAAGTGCCTGTCGCTATGCCCATCTATGGAAACCCGGCGTGGGACAGGCAACGCTGAAGGGTCTCATATGCAGCAACTAACCCACGAAGGAGACGGCACAGCGGCTGCGGATGCCGGGATATGCACCAGGAGCCTCTGAACACTGTTTCAGAGTGGAACCCGCCGTCTTCGCTGGTTACAGGACGTTCAGTATGTGCACGGTTACCTGGAGAGAACGATGATGCGAGAGCTTGAGCCAGGCTCCATGCCGAGAAAAGAGACCTCTGCACGAGGAGACGTTTGCTCTTTCCCAGTTGACCCGAGTCCAACTGGCTGAGGGTGACTGAGCACAGTCTCCCGGGTTGACAAACTGCGCAGCGCGGGCCGAGGAAGAATAACAAAAGTCCTGCTTTGTGCAGTGTAGCAGTATTAGCAAAATGAGCAAGGGGTTCCCACATTCATTGATTCGAATTGTGAGCAGCAAACAGGACAATCCATCTGTGAATATACGGGATTTAAAATTAACTACATCTAACCACTAAGCAACACACTTTATATACACAGAAGAAAACAAAGTAAGAAAGAGAGGAGCATAGAAAACAGAATGGCAGTCGTTCATCATTAACCACACTTTGAAAATATAAAAGAACTCCCCACAATCACCTTAAAAAGGGCCTGAAACTTAAACACGCTGCTTATTTTTAAAACATAATTTTTAAGCGGTTATTGCATTGTTTCGATTGCTGAAGAAGAGTCCTGATGCGGTAGATAACGGAAGTCTTTTGATGAGTTCGTGAGGAGTCAGCTGGAAGTTTTTTACTTCTGGTTCTTCTGAAGGAAAAGTCCACAGCGACTAACGTTACCTGAAGATAAAAACTGCCGGAAAATAAAAAACTCAAAAGGAAAATCTTGAGAGTCTTGGAAAATTGTTGTCTCAAACGAAGAGGGTTTCTGAGCAAAGATCATTTCGGCTAATCACTTTTGAGG
Source organism: Sinocyclocheilus anophthalmus (assembly GCA_018155175.1). Lineage (NCBI taxonomy): Eukaryota > Metazoa > Chordata > Actinopteri > Cypriniformes > Cyprinidae > Sinocyclocheilus > Sinocyclocheilus anophthalmus. The sequence goes on along the minus strand of JADLZN010006615.1, from coordinate 16,417 downwards.
GTTCCTATACCCACCCCCTTTTGGGTGGAATGGCCAATCAGAGGCATGAATTTTGAACGGGAGAAGTTTCCTTTGTTTACCTTTATGGCCCATTTGCATGCTTTATGGCCGGTCTGGATTGCTGCCGTTTTCACAAAATCTAGTATAAATGGATGATGACGTTTCACAATCACAAGATACATATGGTTGAGGATAAAAGAGATATATTGATACCAAAAAGAATCAAAAATTTAGAATAGATTCACAAAGATCCATACATACACCGAAGATCCCCAGTGTTTCGGGCTTTAAATAATCAATAAGAGTGGTCACTCACTAAATCTAATAGGGACAAGTACAAACAAACATGAAATATACAGATATTTTGTAGAGGATAACCTAGAGCTAAGGTCTTTATGGTTTGGGGTGTGTGTGGTGGTGTGTTGTTAGCTGCTTGGCCGCAGCCCAGCGGGGTCATTTACAGCTCTGGACAGCTGTTGAAGTCAGTGGGGAAGATGTAGTGGGGGGGGACTGGTGAATAATCCGTGATGGCGCAGGAACCATGGGCAATTAAACCCCTACAAGTAAAGTCTCTGACCGAACTGTATTTATTATGAAATGCTCAAAAGTAAGGTCTCTTAAGCCAACTAAAACCAAGATATGAATTGATTATACGCAGACGCTTACACCTCCGCACACAGATTCGGGACCGCCCTGTCAGAGGATCCAGCAAATTCGTCCGGGAACACCAGGTGGTGCGACATGCCAGATGAATGAGAGGCCCGCGGAGATGTACTTGACGGGGAAGCTCTCACCGTAACCCTCTGTTCTCCCTGACCATGAACCGAAGTAGCTCTCCGAGAACCGGAGGAGCTAGGGTGGGGCATGGCAAGGGGGATACCCCCCGGTTAATGAGGACGGTTCTAGGACCGCAACGTGGAGGTGGTATGTTCCGCACTGAGAACATGACTCATCCTTGAGCGCTGCTTCAGCGTGCTGTAAGCCTAGGCACGAGACACAGCGATCATGACCATCGGATGAAGCCAGGAAGCGACCACATCCAGAAACGAACGAGCGGGGAGCCATCTTTAAAAAGTCGCTCGTCGCTCGTGAAGCTCTTTTAGAAACTGCTCTTTTTTTGAAAGGAAAAACATTCTTTTAGAGAGAGCGCTGAAACGCCCAGGGGAGGTCATGGCGAGACCGCAGAATGGAAGCTGCAGCCCTGCCGATTTATAGCAGCCTGGATGGCAACCCCCGCTGACACACCGTGACACCAACACCAGCTGTTTTCTGCAAACACTCACGGAGATTCGTCTTGAAAGGCTCGGCTCTGAAGCGAAAAGCTGATGTGAGTTTGCACATGCTCTCCTTTTATACCCGCGCTGCGGGGCAGGGTGCGCGTGGCGAAACACGCACTCCAACTGTCATTGGCTTGTTTAGTTTTCACTCGAAGGTGATTGGGCTCTCGGGGGAGATCCCAATTCGTCAGTCACGACTGACGTAACGTCGAATGTGACTGACTGAAAGGGAACTAAAACTATTATAAATTTATTTTAATTAAAATAAAAGCTAAAAACTAAATGAAATATAAATACTAGATAAAAACTTAAAAATGTAAACAAAAAATAGAAATGTTACCTTGACAACTAACTGAAATTAAAATAACTTTAAAGACTGGAATACACTATATGACTTTTAAAATCTTTGCAGATTTTAAAACATTAGGCATCATACACTTGTCGATGAGGATCCCCAACTACCCGAACGCCACCGACACGTGCCGTGTAGGAGCATGGAAATAAAAAACAAAAGTGTTGTTAAATCGCCTAAAAACATCAAATGTTCCATAGCTCCAAGCGGAGGGTCTGTGATCTCGGGACTAATTGAAATTTGCTTGGGTTGGTTGGTTTGGTGCCAGTAATCGCATACGATGGTCGGGCTTACAGAGGGCGCGCGTTCCCCGGTGACGATCACTGATGAACGCGGATTGAGCTAGAGAGAGAGAGATTGATGAGAGAGAGGAAGAGAGAGGATGAAGGATGAGCACGGGGCGCGTCTGCGGACGATGGCACCGGTGACCCTCTGAAAGCCGCCGGGCGTGCAGCGGGTGGCACGAGAGAAAGCCACGCATCTTTATGGGTTCCATGCGAATTACCCGCTCCACAAACATGTGCTATTCAGTACAGACACGACCTTTTTTCTTTTGTTTATCTGTTGACAATTCAGATCATTTTTACGGGGCGAAATAAAGTTTATAGGCATGCAGTTCAAATGGATCCATAAAAACAAAACAATCCTGTCGTTGGTGCATATTATAAAATTATACTTAATGTATAATATTAATAAATCAGTACATTATAATAAACAAATGCATTTAAATATGAACTCATCATACTAATTAAATCGTCTTTTAGTTTCCGTTACAAACTAGGCGACACACAATCTAAAATGCCAATTTTATTCATTCGTTTCTGCGTTCGCGTATTCGTTTTTTCTTTGCTTTATTTCGTTAATATGCATTATATTCTAATATTCGTTCATTTGCATGCCATATTTAGTTTGCTTTAAAGAAAGCTTTTAAGGCCTCAGCGCGTGTTCCGTTTGTCTGGAGATGCTGAATCTCGGGATCCGTGCGTTCCTCGTCGCGTCCCGGTACAGACGTTAATCCGGACGCTGATGGATGGAGTCTGAAAGGCGCGTCAGCTCCGCCGCTCAACAGAAATCAGCTAAACGCGCCGCGACGCGCTCCGGGTAACCGGGTAACCGGCGCAGACTCCCGCTGCTCGCAGGGTCAGAAGCCGAAAGTCGAACGAGCACCCGAAACGAATCCGTGTTCTTTAAAACGACACGTATGGCTGAAATATGGCGTGTTTACATACAAATCTATTTTGTCCCAGATTTGGCGACAGAGGTTTCCGGTTAAATGCGATTATTATTGCATAATTCTGCATTTGAAATGTTAATTGTTTTTTGATTAAATATGAACATGTTATAACGAAACAATCTGATGAAGTAAACAAAGATAATGTGGCATCGATAACATGCGTCTAATTATTTGGATTATTATTGTTTAGTTGGGGAGGGATTTTTCGTGGGTTCACCACATTTAACTCTCAGATCAAATCATTCCTGGAGAGTTCTGCTGCGTAATAGCGACTGACAGCAGACAGATGCAGGTTTCCATCCAGAGACGCGCGCGTCATTTCTGATCAAACCAAACCAAATTAACGCGTTTAAGTCGACGCATGATTAACATTTACGCACTCCTGCTTCGTGGTCTTAAATAAACGCCATTGTTCCTGCAATCAAATTAAAGCTCATCTCACACTACCAGCCAGAGCCACATTAAATCTAAAACAATCCCACAATTCATTTAGCGCGAGCTCGAATGCGTCCATTTAGCTGCTCTTGAAAACTCGCCCATTCTCGCCTTAATGACATTAGTCTTAATAGCCATTAATAGTCATTTATTTAGAATTATATTTGCGCTGCGCGCGCTGAACGGAATAAACGCACAAAGAGATTCCAAAGCAGCAAATATAAAGGAGCTGAGGAAACTGAGCAGGAGGAGGAGGAGGAGGAGGAGGAGGAGGGAGGGAAGAGGTGAACGCGGAGGTGCATTAGAGATGAATGGGGAGCAGAGGGGAGGAGGCGTTCAGCGCTGAGACATTGTCATGCAAACAGAGACCACCGCCTCGCCATTGTCTCCCGGACACCAACTTTATTATAAACACACCGCGAGCCGCCCGTCGCAGCAGAGCACCGGAACACCGCCACCGAGAGACACGCGCTGGATACCGCGAGAAAACCACGCGTTCCGCTGGAGTTTGACGCCGCAACCGGAGCTTTCGCGTCTCCGTCCACGCTCCACATGTACAAAATGGATTACTCGTATCTGAACACGTATGACTCGTGCATGGCGGCGATGGAGGCGTCGGCGTACGCGGACTTTAGCTCGTGCAGTCAGGCGAACACGTTCCAGTACAACCCGATCCGAACCGGCTTCAGCTCCGGCCCGGGGTGCGCTCCGCTCGGTTCCGCCAGCTGCACTCTGGGCGCGCTGAGAGAGCACCAGCCCGCGCCCTACAGCACAGGTAACACACACACACACACACACAATCCACACACACACACACACACAAAATCCACACACAGATCAAAACATGTCACAGATGGGGGGGAAATACGCACAAAAGCTCGAAGCTTTCCATAAATACAGTGACTTATTAAATATAACAGGTGTCAAGACGCACCACTGAGCTCCAGAAATCCGCGAACAGCTGATCCAAAACCCCCCAAAAACTATTTTTTCTTATTTTAAAATGTAAAGCTCATTTTGAATGATTTAATTATGAAATAAAGGAAATTTGGATAGCCGACGCGCAGTTGCAAATTCAAACTGGAATCCTAGTTAAATGTGACTGCATTTAATCATTTGATGCGCGTCAAATTCATTTAAAGTAATCAATTTAATGATGTCCTACAGATCTATAATCAAACAGAGTCTCGGCTCATATTTCTGTGCGGGGAATAAATCATTAATTTCACGGAATTCACACAGAAATGCACTTAATTTAAAACTAAAACGTTGTAATTTAACAGTGGTATAAATGTTATTTGTATTCTTCATGGCACTGATTTTCTAGACGCGCGCGCTTCTGCAGAATGAAACGAAGAAAAATAGAGTTATATATTTATGAGTACTCTTATAAATAAGGAGCTCATCTCTCTTTCTTCTCCTCTCCTGCTCTGCCCGTCACTGACTGGTCCGCGCTCCTCTTTCAGTTCCGTACAAGTTCTTCTCGGACCCCTCCGGTCTGAACGAGAAGCGCAAGCAGCGGCGGATCCGCACGACCTTCACGAGCTCTCAGCTGAAGGAGCTGGACCGTGTGTTCGCGGAGACGCACTACCCGGACATCTACACGCGTGAGGAGCTCGCGCTGAAGATCGACCTGACCGAGGCACGCGTCCAGGTGAGACCGCACGCGCGGAGCTGACTTGCAGGGGCGTTTTCACTTTTATACTTCTTAATATCCGTATTAAAACACAACACACTAAATAGAATCGTGGCTGAATTGAATATCTGGGTCTCGCTTTTTTTGTGTGCCTCCAGCGCTGTTCGCAGACGCTTCCAAATCTCATGAATTCAGATGATTTTATTAGATTGATTTATAGCAGCTGCATTCAGTCTGCGCATTTCAAAATAAAGAGGCTTTTCGTTCTCAGCGATGCCACAGAGGAAGCATTCCTGAGAAGCTTTCAGTTCTTAAAAGCACTGCAGCATTTCTTCTCTCCATAAAATCGGTTTTTTTATTTTTGTGGCATGGAAAGGTTTCAGGCTCTTTATTGGCTTCAGCCTTCGACGTCCACGGAGCCACTGAAGTAATGTCACGACTAATGCAGTTAGAAGAGCTGGAACCAAATATTCGCTACTGATTAATGATCCATTCCTGATGGCCAATCTAATCCTGAATATTAGTATTCTTAATAATGTGTTTTACTCGCTAAAGATATAGATTTAGTCAGGAACATCCTTTCAGTTTCTTTCAAAAGAGAAAAATCTAATAATAAAGTTGGGAATAGATTTGTTAGATACTCTTCAATCTAAGAAAAAAAGGTTATTTTAAGAAGACGTGTTTTAGAACTGAAATGGTTCTATAAATAAAAAAGCTCGTTTTTGGTGCACGCCGTCTCGCTTCCTCCCATGGGTGCAGGTTTTTCTAGTCTGGAGATGCTTTTAAACTCTTTTCCCACTAAAGACTCTTGTGGAATATAAGGTTCCACACTCTTAAATAAAAGTTCTTATGGTTGAGATGAAGAGCTTTTCATATCGTTGGACGCTTTTCCATTGCACAAAAGTTCCTTAATGTGGAAAGTATTTTAAAATGTTTTTCATACTAAGAAAAAATGGTTCTTTTATGGCATCAGTATTAGAACTCATTTTCGGAAACGTTAGTTTGAAGAGTCTGCAGTGGAACTACACTAAAAGGCGTTTTGGGTTTCCCAGAGAACCTCTCGGTGATCAGTTCCTAAAAGAACCATTTTCTCCGTAGAGTGAAGAATCTAAAGAACCTTTTCCGCAATAAAGAACTTTTTGTGCATTAAAAGGTTCCACGGATGTTAAAGGTTCTTCAGTGCCAATCGAGAGCCTTTATTTTAAAGTCTGAAGATTCAAATGTTTTTCATATCTGTGTCCCCCGGCAGCACAACAAAGCAGTGGTGAGTCCCGCTGGGGGCTATTTGTAGTAATAGCCAACAATACATTTTATGGGTCACAATTATACATTTCTCTTTTATGCCAAAAATCATTAGGATATTAAGTAAAGATCATGTTCCATGAAGATATTTTGTACATTTCCTACCGTAAATATATCAGAACTTAATGTTTGATTAGTAATATTCATTGCTAAGAACATCATTTGGATAACTTTAAAAGGTGATTTTCTCAATATTTAGAATTTTTCTTTTTTGCACCCTCAGATTCCAGATTTTCCGATATTTGTATCTCTGCCAAATATTGTCCTATTCTAACAAACCATAAATCAATGGAAAGATGATTTATTCAGATGTATAAATCTCAATTTTGAAAAATTGACCCTCAAGACAAGGGTCACAAATGTATCTTTTAAGGAGGAACCCAAAATGATGGTTTGCTGTAGATGTACATGCTCATGCTCGTCACTCTTCCTCAGGTTTGGTTCCAGAACCGACGCGCCAAATTCCGTAAGCAAGAACGTGCCGCCAACTCCAAAGGAGCTAACGCCGGCGCCAACGGCTCCAGTGCCAAAAAGTCTGGCGAGAACCGCTCTTCCTCCGAGGATGACGAGTCTAAAGAGTCAACCTGCAGCCCGACACCTGACAGCACGGCGAACATGGGCAGCCCCGGGGCCAGCAGCCTCAGCCCCAGCCCGGTCTCGGGCTCCTCGGCCGGCTTCACCAACGCCTCCATCTCCCCCTCCATCCACCAGGGCCTCAAGAGCTCGCCGTGGCCCAGCATGGGCTCCGCCGGGCCGGCCCTCCAGACCCAGGACCTGCTGAAGGCCTGGCAGCCGGCGGACAGTATGGCGTCTGGGCCGTTTGCGGGCGTTCTGTCCTCGTTCCACCGGAAACCCAACACAATCAAGACCAACCTGTTCTAGAGACTCCGCTTCGTCGCGTCTCCGTCGCTCATCTACTGCTAGTTCTGTTCTGTTCATTGATTTGTGTAGAGCTGGACTCCTGATGGTTCGTTTATTGTCATGTTGGCGCTTCTGATGTGTGTGTGTTTGTGTTTATTCAGGTCTTGTTTTCCTCTTTATGGAGGGTCTGAATGCTGCAGAGACGCCTTAATCAACATCCCTTGAATCGTCAGTAAATGAGTTCTTCATTTCCTCTCAAACGAAGGTCCAGAAACGTTTGTCCTTTCGCAGGAGCTTCAGAACCAGAAATCAGTTCAGGTCTTCAGGACGAGACGATGAATGAGAACGAACTGTGATGCGATTAGACGAGCTGCAACCAAATATTCACAACAGATTATGGGTTTATTAAGGATCTGTTTCTGAATGACCAATGTAATATTCCAGATTGTCCGTTTTTAATCTTCAACAACTAAACGTCCAAGAGTTTCCGGGAGAATTTAAGGATTCAGGATCAGAATGATGTTGAACTTGTGTCTTGTTGATGAATTTCTCATGTGGTTCTTCACTGAAGCTCTTTGAAGATGTGTGTGTGTGTATAGTGTGTGTGAGTGCATGTGTGTGTCTGTGAGAGAGTGTAAGTGTGTGTGTGAGAGAATGTGTGTGTGAGTGAGTGTGTGTGAGTGTGTGTGTGTGTTATAGTGTGTGTGAGTGTGATAGTGTGTGTGAGTGAGAGTGATAGTGTGTGTGAGTGAGAGTGTGTGTGTGTCTGTGTGAGTGTGTGTATAGTGTGTGTGTGTGTGTACAGTGGTGTGTGAGTGTGTGTCTGTGTGTGTGTTGTGTATTTGATGTGTGTTGTGTTTGGTGTGTTGTGTTTGATGTGTGTGTTGTGTTTGGTGTGTGTGTGTCTGTGTGTGTGTCCTGTGTGTGTGTGTGCGTGTCCTGTGTGCGTGAGGAGTGTTGTGGCGTGTGAGTGGGTATGGGGGTGTGTGAGAGTGTGTGTGTGTGTGAGTGAGTGTATGTGTGTGTGTGAGTGTATGTGTGTGTGAGTGTATGTGTGTGTGAGAATGAGTGTGTGTGAGAGTGAGTGAGTGGGTGTGTGTGTGTGTGAGAGAGAGTGTGTGTGTGGACCCCAGAAACAAGCATAGTTAAGCCACTTGTAGTTAATTTATTGAAGGAAAAAATAAAAAAAAAGTTGGGATGATTTTTTTTAAGCTAGGCTTTTATTGAAAATATTTTGTAAATAGTAATATATGTAGTTTCTCTCTTTTTTTAATGTTTCCTGGCTCCAGTGCACGTCATGTGTTTCATGAATGATCTGCTGTATATAATCCATCAAAATAAAGAGTGAAAATAAAGACTTCTCCAGTCACATCCATCTGTTGTTCTAGGACCCTAAGCGTATTATCATTTTTGTTAAGGTTCTTTGATTCCATGTTAATTTATTTAGTTTTTTTTTTGTTTTTTTTGTTTTTTTTTTTCCCCCTTTTAAGTTCTTATTTAATATCTATATGTTTTTTTAATTTCAGTTTAGTATTTTATGGAAATGACTTGAAACTGAATGAAAATGAGAAATGTTTGTTTTGTTATATTTTAGTTCAGTTATTTACATTTTAATATTTAGTTTTAGAGCACTGTAATAACTTTGGAAGGAGTTCAATGAAAGCTCAGAATAGTCCAGAAATTCCTTGCATTTAGATTTTGATTAGAACCAGAAAAACTCCTTTATTGTGAAGTTTAAAATGTTAGGTTAGAAATGCTATGTACAAAACTTAAAGAACGTCTTAAATTTAGAATAACCTACAACTTGTCTTAAAGGCCTTCATCTTCTTTTTAAAAATGAATTTATTTGGTTCATTCAAATATTAAGCATTAAAACACTTTTCGAATCCAGCTTTTTTCAACAAACGCAGACTTTGATAATGAAAAGTGACATTAATGAAGAGAAACAAATCCTGCAGTATCTTCAGAAACACAGCTAGACATATATTACTGAATATATAATAATATTACTACATACTATACATGAATACATAGTATTTATATATCTATTATGTGTGTGTATACATATCATCCCAGAAAATGTTCAAATGAGACACACTTTTCTTTACTGAACATGGCAGGCACACTCGATTTTAATTTTATTAAATGAAAAAAAAAAAAACATTAAAAGGACAAACTCAAACACAATATTAACTTATGACAACAGAGTTATTTATATTCAAAGGATTATGATTATGACTGACGGGCGAGAAACAAATAAAGTTAAAACGTAATACACAGAACACATATGCAAGAACATATACATGCATTTTAGGAGAAACACCCCAATGATAATAATATTAAAGACTCTGTTAAATAAAACGAACAGTTTTCCTGCTAAAGACTACAGCGGTGTGATGCATTACAGAACGAGGTCAGACTCCAGCTTCCCAAACTGAAGCTCCTCTGAAAGACACAAACACTGAATCTGCAGCAGGGTGTGAACTCATCACATCTTGAATGAACGAATCAGACTGCATTTGAACGAACGAACGAACAAAGATTCACATCTGTATCTGCAGCAGTCAGATGAAGCCTGATCATCCAGCGCCACCTGCTGTTACAAACCTGATGAAGATTTCTGACAAACCGACTGATCTCCTACAAGGTGAGCTGCTGATTTGGGCTTTTCCCTTTCCTTTAAACTCATAAAACATGCAAGAAAAACAAACCGTTCATAATTAACACTTCAGTCACCAAAGGTGAGGAATGTTCCGATGACTCACTTCCTCCAGAAGTCGTCCTTTCTGACTTGTTTAAATAATATTACCAACTAAAACAACCAGCTTTATTACATCGGATTAAATTAAAACCACTTTGTCTACCAGTGCAAAGTTTCTCTCGGTTCAGTCCGGTCTGGATCGGCTCATTTCTGCTGCTGCTGTTGCTTTAAGCTGGCCAATAGTATTTTCTTGTGGGCGGGGTCATGAACGCCCGCCTCCTCCAGATCCTCCTCTGTGATGTCACTGCAGGAAAGAGACGTGATTGGATGAGAAGCTTGTATTCAAAATACATTTATGGACATTCTAATCACAATCACTATGATTGATATTTCTGAGCAGCGCTGAGAAAACATAAGAAGTATCATGTGTAATAGGAAACTTGCTAAAAATAGGAAAAATGACTTTTTAAAAATCGCATATCTACATGATTTACTACATTTGTCAAAGTTTATGGTACTTACACCAAAAACATTTTTTATTACATTATAAAAATTAAATCAATAAAGAACTTTACTACTATAGTAATAACACTAACTCTACTGTACTGCCCTAAAATACAAAAAAGTTTTAAAATAATAATATTATATTATTTTACAGAACTGATAAAAATACAATACTAAATAAATAATAATTATATTTTTAAATAATAACAATGTTGCGAACCCACAAGACGTGCACATTTGTCCACCGGCTATGATCCTTTTAGGTGCTTTACATGTTGCATTTTTAATAGTTTTCTTACATTATAAAAAACAGTGTTAGAAGAACACGTACCATAGTGTTCAGTAAAAAAATAAGAAAAATATGTACAAATGTAAAATAAAATCATTATTATTAAAATACTTTTTTATTTTACAGTACAGTAGGGTTATACAGTAGTAATATATGATATGATTACATTTTCATAATTTGCTCAAATTTAAATAAGTTCTATGGTTTAATGGTTGAAAACATTTACTGGGTCCGATAAATTTATTAATTTAAAATTTTTTTTTTACCATACATACGTTAGTATTATAGCCAAGTAATGTTCATATATGATTTACATTTAGAGTTTCATAAAAGACAAAATATTTAAAAGGCGCAAAAATGGAAAAAAAAGACCATAAAGTATCATAACTGACAGGTGTGTGTTTAACCCCCGCGTGACTGCGCCGAAGACCGACAGGTGTGTGTTTAACCCCCGCGTGGACACTGCGGCGCAGGACGACAGGTGTGTGTTAACCACCGAGTGATGTGCGCAGAACGGACAGGGGTTTAAAACCCCCGCGTGACTGCGCCGCAGGAAGACAAGGGTGTGTTTTTTAACCCCCGAAGTGACTGTGCCGCAGACCCGACAGGTGGTTTAAACCCCGCGTGACGCCCGCAGGAACGACGGTGTGTTTACCCCCGTGACTGCGCCGCAGGCCCGACAGGTGTGTGTTACCAGCGTGACTGCGCCGCAGACCGCAGTATGTGTTTAAACACACGGGACCTGCGCCGAGACTGACAGGTGTGTGTTTAACCCCCGCGTGACTGCGCCGCAGACCGACAGGTGTGTGTTTAACCCCTGCGTGCGTTACTGCACAGCAGACCGACAGGTGTGTGTTTAACCCCTGCGTGCGTGACTGCACAGCAGACCAACAGGTGTGTGTTTAACCCCTGCGTGCATGACTGCGCCGCAGACCGACAGGTGTGTGTTTAACCCCCGCGTGACTGCGCCGAAGACCGACAGGTGTGTGTTTAACCCCTGCGTGACTGCACAGCAGACCGACAGGTGTGTGTTTAACCCCTGCGTGCGTGACTGCACAGCAGACCGACAGGTGTGTGTTTAACCCCTGCGTGCGTGACTGCGCCGCAGACCGACAGGTGTGTGTTTAACCCCTGCGTGCGTGACTGCGCCGCAGACCGACAGGTGTGTTTAACCCCTGCGTGCGTGACTGCGCCGCAGACCGACAGGTGTGTTTAACCCCTGCGTGCGTGACTGCGCCGCAGACCGACAGGTGTGTTTAACCCCTGCGTGCGTGACTGCACCGCAGACCGACAGGTGTGTGTTTAACCCCTGCGTGCATGACTGCACAGCAGACCGACAGGTGTGTGTTTAACCCCTGCGTGCGTGACTGCGCCGCAGACCGACAGGTGTGTGTTTAACCCCTGCGTGCATGACTGCACAGCAGACCGACAGGTGTGTGTTTAACCTCTGCGTGCCTGCGCCGCAGACCGACAGGTGTGTGTTTAACCCCCGAGTGACTGTGCCGCAGACCGACAGGTGTGTTTAACCCCCGCGTGACTGCGCCGCAGACCGACAGGTGTGTGTTTAACCCCTGCGTGCATGACTGCGCCGCAGACCGACAGGTGTGTTTAACCCCTGCGTGCGTGACTGCGCCGCAGACCGACAGGTGTGGTGTGTTTTAACCCCGACGTGAGTGACTGCACAGCAGGGGGGGGGACAGACAGGGGGGTTAAACCCCTGCGTGCTGTGACTGCACCGCAGACGAAAGGTGTGTTTAACACCTTGCGTTGGGTGACTGCGGCCGCAGAACGCCAGGTGTGTGTTTACCCCTGCGTGATGGCCCCCTGCGCAGCAGACCGACAGGGTTTGGGTGAACCCAATGCGGCGTGACTGCGCCGAAGACCGACAGGTGTGTGTTTAACCCCTGCGTGACTGCGCCGCAGGTGTGTGTGTACCTGAGGAACTCCAGGTCGTCCCAGCCGTTGTGCAGCAGTCCCTCCTCGTAACGCTGCAGACCGAGCTTCTGAAGCCACTCGCCGACGTTGCACTCCACCGAAAGACTGCTGCTGCTGCTCTCGTCACGCCACAGGCCCTGCATTGCAGCAGCAGCATACAGTATACCATGATAACAACAACAATCATCGTAATAAATTATTCATTACTGTTATCATATGTGACCCTGGAGCACAAAAAAAGTCACAAGGGTCAAATAAATAGCTTTCCTGATGTATGGTTGGTTCGGATAAGAAAATTATTGTCGGAGATACAACGATTGAAAATTTGGAATCGAGGGTGCAAAAAAAGCTAAATATGAGAAAATATCTTGAACGTGTTCCAATATGAAGTTTTAGCAAGCATATTACTCTATCAACACTTAAGTTTGATATATGTACGGATAGGACATTACTAATATCTTCATGGGAACCTGATCTGTACCTTCCTATCTTAATGATTTTTGGCATAAACCAGAGAAATGTATATTTGGACCCACACAATGTTTGTTGGATATTGCACAAAATCCCCGCGACTCAACACTGCTTTTGTTTGGTGGTGCAGGCTCACATTATATATTATAAACTTAGATAACTTTTAAACATTTATTAATACAAGAGGTTAGATCAATATAGTACCAGCCCCAAAAAAAAAAGTAATTAGTGTTATATTTGGAATCATTATTTCTAATGTAATTAAAAAATTAGGTAATAACAACTATTAATAATTTGTTATTCAATAATTCATTAATAATAATAAACAATAAATTTTCATTATACTTTTGATCTCATTATTTAAAAAATTTATTAACAAATAATGAAATTATTATTCAACCATCATTAAAATTACATTGGACAATTAAAACTTATTAACATATAACATAATAATAAATTATGATTTTAATCGTTATTATTAATTAAAAATATAATATATGATTGTATTATTTAAATATTCCGTAATATACCTTCCTCATTTATAAAATAATATTATATAATTGTTATTCGTCATACTAGTTTAATAACAAACTTATTCTTAATAACAAAAATAACAAATATGATGTATATTATTAGCAAAATTTAAATTTTTAATTCATTATTAAAATACTAAATATCCATATAATAGTATTATTAATTATGTATTATAACCATGTATATTAATAATATATAATAATATATATTAATAACCTTATTTTCTTAAACTTAAGAACAAAAATTTATTCTTATGCTAATTGACAAAATAACAAATAATAATTATTTATATTATTATATATTATATTATCGTCATCTCAATATATAAAACTGATTCAAATCATAAATATAAAAACATTTACATTATTAATTTATTTTTACTTACACATTTAGAACTATAAACATTAAATCACTAAAAAAAGATTCCAAGGACACAAGCCGCTCTCCGGACACACTGAACGCCCGATCATGAGCTGCTCGCGCGTAAATGAAACGTGCGTGCTTGTATTGTTGGTACCACTCGGGCCAGGTCTTCTGCGAGTGTCTAATCCTGTATGGAGAGAGGAGAAGGTCGGCCTGGGATGTGAGGGCGTTGTCTTAGACGCCTCTACCGAAGGATACTGAACTTCACTCAGCGTCTTGGCCATCCGTCAGGCACCGAACACGATTGGTTCGTCCAGCCCGAGGCCCCCGCCCCACACGACGGAACAGGGCTCGGGTTAATGGGCGGTTGCCTCAGCGAAGGCCACGCCTCTCCAGTGAGGCTGGCTTGTGAAGATGGGCGACGGACAGCGGTTGGACGGAAACTAAAGGACCGTGGGGGGATCTTGACTGCGGCGAGGTCCGGAACATCCGGTTTTCCCAGAACGAGTTCTACGGAATATCCCACAGCTCCTTGGGTCTGAGCGGAGCGAGGAGGGACAGTCAGGCGGGGGACGGATTCAAGCGACGACGTGAGGCCCGCTGTTCAGTAGTCCTAGGATGACCCTTCCTCGCGATGGGCCGAACCGGGCGGTCCAGAGTTCTGACGGCGGCCAGGACAGAACTCCGCTGGGCTGGCTTGTTTTCCATACGCCGCTATGCAGGCGGAGCATGCTTTTTTGGCTGTAGCGGTTAGGTGGAGGGCGGAGCTTGGAGAGTCAGGGCCACGAGCAGCGGATGGTTGGGAACCCTTCTAGAATGAGTAGGCGGGGGGGTGCTATTGTAAGCGTTTTGTGCACGTGTGGCGTCGCCCTAGAACGGATCCCTGTTTGCCTCTGACAGAACGAAACGTTGACAAGAATTTACTGGTGAGTGAAGTCAAAGCAAAACAGTTTTATTGATTAACTAGAGCTAAACTAACCCATAAAAAAAAAACACATTCTAAAAAAAGTAGACATTACGTAAGTGTTCACTGAGATTAACTCAAATTATAATAATAAAACAATAATAAGATTAGAATAGTAAATTATTTATAATTTAATTAAAAATAATAAAATAAAACGTAAAACTTTCTTTTATTCAACTAGTTATCATGTCAACAATTTCTGTTGTTTAACTTGAGTACTAAAATGACAACTAAAACTTATAAAAACTTAAAAAAATTAAATATACAAATACCTGCAATAAAATAAATGTAAATGTAAGGAAATAATATATTATCTAGATATATATTATAAATTATAAACAGTATAGATAAACTTAACTACGTTATTTCAGCTAGTTGCCAATGCAAAAATTTCTTATTTTCGGGTTAACTTGAAGACTACGATAAATAAAGGTTAATCGAAATTATAAACAAAGGACAGAATATTTTGCAAAAAAATAAAAAAATAAAATACGTGAAATAACGTGTGTTAACAAAGTTTAAAAATAAGAGGGAAGAATAATAAGAAAGGAAAACTAATAGCATATAAAAAAGTAATTTAAAATATGTATTATTATGTAATGTAACAAAAGATAGACTAATAATAATAAAAAAAAACATGTTAAAACAGTTGGCATGCCACAGTTATTATGTTGTTAACTTGAGGTAACAACAAAAAATAACGAAAACTTAATCTGAAACAACATTTAGAACTTTCACACGCATATTTTGTAGATAAATACATAATAGTTATATATATAATATATATAATCGATTAATATAGGATCGATATATATTAACTAACTTAATAAAAATGAAAACAAAGATACAGTAATAGTCTAAATACTATACTACTAAACAACACGCGGTTTGTGTGTGTGTGTTCACCGTTCTGCGTGCTCTCTCTTTCAGGAGGTGTGGGTGAGTGAGTGTGTGTGTGTAGTGGGACTGGTGTGGTGAGTGGTGTGTGTGTGTGTGCGGCCGGTGAGTGAGTGTGTGTGTGTGTGTGTGGTGAGTGAGTGTGTGTGGTGAGTGAGTGTGTGGTGAGTGAGTGTGAGTGGTGGTTGTGTGTAGTGAGTGTTTGGTGTGTGTGATGAGTGTGTCAGTGTGGTTTGAGTGTGTCTGGAGTGTGTGTGAGTGCGTGTGTGCCTGTGTTGTGTGTGGTGGTGTGTGTGTGTGTGTGGTGTGTGTGCGTGTGTGTGTGTGTGGGTGTTGTGTGAGTGTGTGTCTGGAGTGTGTTGTGTGTGTGTGAGTGTGTAGTTGTGTGTGTGCGTGTGTGTGTGTGAGTGTGTGTGAGTGAGGGTGTGTGTGTGTGTTGACGGTGAGTACTTGGTGTGCGTGTGTGTGAGTGCGGAGTGTGTGGTGTGTGGTGTGTGTGTGGTTCATGTTCTGCGTGCTCTCCTCTTTACAGGAGTGTGTGTGTGGATGTCGTCCCGTGACGCTCTTCTCTGCTTCCTCTGAGACCTTCCCGAGGTCAGCTGACCCCAACTTCCTGCTGGTGGACGTTCTGAAGGAACAAACGCATCAGAATGAAACTCCTC
>JADLZN010006614.1:0-10320 GCA_018155175.1 Sinocyclocheilus anophthalmus | reverse complement strand
GAAGCTGTACACACTCACAGTGATATAAAACCCGTTCATCATTAAAACCAGCAGATGTATTAAAAGAAGCAGCATTAACTTGCTTTGTCGTCATCTTAAAACACTCTTCTCAACACAGCGTTAAAATCTTCAAATGTTCCCCGTACGGGCCACCATATGTAACGATCGGCCTTATTGGAAGATGTTACGTTTGTTAAAAAGGGGTCAGATTATACTATGTGAGAGCTTTGAGTGTTTAAAAGATGAGATAGACAACAATGTTAAAAGTGAAAATCAAATATGTATTTACAATATTCACAAGAGACTTAAAACAACACAATAAAACTAGAATAACTTAGGCTGTTAAAAGTACAGAGTCTTTCAGTTTCATACCATTAAAACAGTCCTTAAGAAATCCAGTGTGTTGCTAGTCCCAAAGTGAATGTCCCCAAAAGTGTCCACCGGTGTATATACAAAAGTCCACTGTAGTGTTAATCCAAAGTGCTGGAAAGTTAAGTCCACAAAGGTAACGCCACTATTCCAGTTTTCAGGTGATCACCACTTGGTCGTAATGAGAGCAACGACCATGCTTGTTTGACATGCTGCCTCCTTTATATTGTCCATTTCCTACTTCCTGTCATGTGATCAGTCACATGACAGGCAGACCCAAACTCATTTAAAGACATACACACATTAAAATGGTTAAGAGGAATAAAATGGCTAAGACAACATGAAAACCTATTAAAACTCAAATATACATAAAATAATAAAAAGTATATTGAGCAGGTTAAAAACATCTGGTGTCAATAGCAAATGTAGATTCTACAGCGTATAAAACTTTAGCTTCATTCATCGCACCAAAAGATAAACTGCAGTGCTTTACAGCTATAGGACAGGAAGAGCTAAATAAACTTATCACTGCATCTAAACCAACAACATGCCTGTTAGATCCTGTACCCACTAAATTATTGAAAGAGTTGTTACCTGTAGCCGAAAAACCGCTTCTCAATATTATTAACTCATCGTTGTCTTTAGGTCACATCCCAAAACCATTCAAGCTGGCGGTTATTAAGCCTCTTATTAAGAAACCACAACTAGATCCGAGTGAACTGGCAAATTACAGACCCATCTCAAATCTTCCTTTTATGTCTAAAATTTAGAAAAAGTTGTGTCTGC
This sequence comes from Sinocyclocheilus anophthalmus, assembly GCA_018155175.1. Classification (NCBI taxonomy): domain Eukaryota; kingdom Metazoa; phylum Chordata; class Actinopteri; order Cypriniformes; family Cyprinidae; genus Sinocyclocheilus; species Sinocyclocheilus anophthalmus. The sequence goes on along the minus strand of JADLZN010006614.1, from coordinate 9,165 downwards.
TCAATTGTGCTCCTTCCTGCAAAAAAAATGATCTCTATGAAGAATTTCAGTAAGGTTTCAGGCCCCACCATAGCACAGAAACTGCACTTGTTAAAATTACAAATGACTTGCTTCTTGCGTCAAACCAAGGCTGTGTTTCATTGCTAGTTTTACTTGATCTTAGTGCTGCATTCGATACTATAGATCATGACATACTCATAGATCGATTACAAAACTATACAGGTATTCAAGGGCAGGCTTTAAGATGGTTTAGATCCTACCTGTCCGATCGCTACCACCTTGTTCATTTAATGGGGAGTCATCTCAATTATCACCAGTAAAAATATGGAGTGCCACAAGGATCTGACCTAGGTCCTCTGCTATTTTCAATATACATGTTGACCCTTGGTAATATTATTAGAAAATACGGATTAGTTTCCACTGTTATGCCGATGATACCCAACTATATATCTCAACAAGACCAGAAACTTCTAAATTATCTAAGCTAACAGAGTGTGTTAAAAATGTAAAAGATTGGATGACCAATAATTTTCTCCTATTAAATTCGGATAAGACAGAGATATTACTTATTGGACCAAAAGACAGTACACCGAATCTCGTGGATTACAATTTGCAACTAGACGGATGTACGGTTACTTCTTCTACAGTCAAAAATCTAGGTGTTTTATTAGACAGCAACTTGTCTTTTGAAAATAATATTTCCCATGTTACAAAAACAGCATTCTTCCATCTTAGAAACATTGCCCAAGTTACGAAACATGATACCTGTTTCTGATGCAGAAAGCTAGTTCATGCATTCATGACCTATAGACTGGACTATTGTAATGCACTGCTAGCTGGTTGTCCTGCATCTTCAATAAACAAGCTACAGGTAGTCCAAAATGTAGCGGCTAGAGTACTTACCAGGTCAAGAAAATATGATCATATTACCCCAATTTTACAGTCTCTGCACTGGATACCATTATGTTCTGTATCAGTTACAAAATATTATTACTTGCATATAAGGCCCTTAATGGGTCAGCTCCTGCGTTTTTTTGTTTTTTTTACCTAACTAGTCTTCTACCACGCTACAATCCATCCCGCTCCCTAAGGTCGCAAAACTCTGGAATTTTGGTAGTACTTAGGATAGCAAAGTCCAGTAAAGGAGGTAGAGCTTTTTCGCATTTGGCTCCCAAACTCTAGAATAGCCTTCCTGATAACGTTCGGGGTTCAGACACACTCTCTCTGTTTAAATCTAGATTAAAGACACATCTCTTTGGCCAAGCATTCAAATAATGCATCTCATAATCTTTTATCGCAGTTATATCTGATCAAATGCACATTATTCTTCTTTAGCTTGGGTTAAACAAATCAATTTTGCTTGTTTGGAACGCAGCTACGCTAATTATGTCTCTATTTATTTTTCTGTTTCTGCCACGGGATTGACATCCGTGGTAACTAGGATTTACACAAGCCTCAGTCTGGATCCAGAACACCTGAGAAAGAGATGATGCCAACCCCTCAGAGGACCTCAGATGATGCCAACCCTGAAACAACATACAGAACTACCACTTTTTGCTATAAGTTTGATTGCATCATATATAATTGCTGTTAATAGTGTTCATTGTCTGTTTTTATTATGTCTTTAATTGATTTTTCCATACATATCTGCCATATGTACATTAACTGACAAAGTCACCACTGATAAGCTACCACTAAAAATTGTAGAAACTTAATTTGCTGTAAAACTGCTTTGCAACGATTTGTATCGTGAAAAGCGATATACAAATAAACGACGACCATTTTAGCGCCCAAAACTATGGAATAACTACCTAACATTGTTCGGGAGACAATCTCTGTCAGTTTAAATCTAGATTAAAGACCCTTCTCTTTAACCTGGTTTACACATAACAAACACACTAAGACATTTTTAATATTCAAATCCGTTAAAGGATTGTTAGGCTGCATTAATTAGGTCAACCGGAACCGGGAACACTTCTCATAACACCCAATGTACTCGTTACATCATAAGAAGAATGGCATCTACACTAATATCAGTCTGTCTCATTCTTATTCCAAGGTCACCATAACCACCCGGATCCAGTCCGTATCCAGACCAGATGGTCACTGCAGTCACCCAGATCCAGTACGTATTCAGACCAGATGGTGGATCAGCACCTAGAGAGGACCTTTACAGCCCTGAAAAACAGTGGAGACCAGGACAACTAGATGAGCCCCAGAAGCAGATCCCCTGTAAAGACATTGTCTCAGACGGCCACCGGGACAAGAACACAGGAGCCTGTTGAGTCCTCTGCACAATGTGACTTGCTGCAGCCTGGAATTGAACTGCTAATTTCGTCTGGCCAGAGGAGAACTGGCCCCCCCGACTGAGCCTGGTTTCTCAAGGTTTTTTTCTCCATTCTGTCACAGATAGAGTTTTGGTTCCTTGCCGCTGTCGCCTATGGCTTGCTTAGTTGGGGACACTTCATTTCCAGCGAATTGTTGACATGATTGCAAAGATACTATTTAAAATGAACTGAGCTGGATGATGACATAACTGAATTAAATGATGAACTGTCTTTAACTGAAAAATGAGTGTTTACTATGGTCATTTTGCATTATAAAACCCTCCAGATACGGTAGCCCAGTCAGGGTAGCATGAAAGCGTAACCCCCAGCCCGGACGTCCAGGAATTTTTTGCAGTGAAGCGCCGGGGGCCTGATGATCACGAAGGCTCTCGCAGAAGCCTGTGTTATGGCAGCATGATCCAGGAAGTATGAAGCCCGAAAACCGGCTTTACTTACCGTCTTGACATATATCGACGAGTGAAATAAACAACTGCAAGTCGAGCACCCGGTTTCTGAACACAGCAGAGGGGGTGCCCACCGAGGACCTACCCTAGAAAAGGGGACAGAAACACACAGGTCCCGGGAAAACACTGCAAAGAAAACTAGCAGAAAGGTTATACACACAACCACCAGCACATTAAATACACACATATATATATATATACAAGATGTATACATGGATCGTACTCACCCACCATGGTTCCTGCGTTGGAGCCCTGTCCGAAGAAGCCTCTGGTCCGTACCATCAGTAAGGTGGTCACTATGAAACCATAGAACCAACCAAACATCATAGGCCCAGCATAGGAGACTATAATGCAGGAAAATCTCCCACCTAACCTCGGTCAGGTGGAGAAATGGTGGTTACAGGGAAGGGGAAGATAAGGGCAGATGTAAAAACCCCGAAGGAAATGAGTAGATACTGAGGTATCAATCTGATCCGGACAAAAGCGCTGACGCCCTATCTGGATCACATCCCTTAGGTCTTTTACCTACCTTCCTTTGACCCGCGATTAATCCTACCCCTACCTGTGGGCGAGGGAGGAGCGCGAGCCGCGACACTAGCCTTCTGAGCCAGTCTCTGATCCTCAAACCGAGAAGGGCCAGGACCCCTGGGTTGTTCGGGATCAGACCTGGACTTCGTGAAGGCCGCTATACCGGTCTTTCAGCAGGTCAGCCTGATAAGCTTGGAGCATCACCATCGTGTGCAAATGAAGCGCCAGCTCGACCTGCTGCAGCTGCGTATGCCCTGACATTCGAGCGAGATGTCAAGGAGGGGAATCTTAGAGGACGTCTCACCCATAGAGAGATACTCATAACCGCTTTCGCGCATCGCCTCGATGTTGGCATAACTCGTATGCTGGAATCGATGGATGCATGAGGAAAAAATGGCCTCTTCCATTCCTTCTCAATCTTTATATGAAAAAAAAAGGAAGAAAGGAAGGCTCACCTGAGCTGGAGGGGTATGGCCAGAAAAATAACGTTCATCGAGACAACCGGCTTCCATGGCAAGTAAACCCTCGCCCAGCGCGATCAATCATTTCCCAAAAAGGATAATTATAATTCAATTCATACGCAGGGCAGGAGGATTGGGAAGGCTCAGCCTCAGCTTCTTTGCCCTCCTCAGACATTTCCTGCTTTTGCTGGGCTGATCCCAGCACAGCACTGGCCCCTGAATCAGACAATGTTAATGAAATAACATCATCCTCCAGCGGCTCACTCTCGTGCACAGTCGACGATCGCAAAAGGGAAACCCCCCTCAAATTCATCGGCCAGATCCACCTATGATCCCCATGAGCTCATTCCCTTCCGTACCTCAGCAGCGGGTCCTGAATCACGGGAAGCAGATGGCTGCCCCTCTTTCCTTGATAAAAGAGACAAACGAGAGCGGAGCTTTTCCCTTGGAAAAAACACTCGCAGTGCACACCGATTGCCCCCTCGGAGGCATCGCGTGCGTGCTCTTCGCCAAAACAAATAACGCATAGATCGTGTGTGTCATCAGATGTCAAACAACGTCAACACTGATGCACACATTTAAGGATGTGTGCATCAGATGTCAAACAACGTCAACACTGATGCGCACATCCTTAAGTGCTTTGCTAGTTCTCGCCATAATGAGATGAATAGATCGCTCTTACCACAGAAATGAATAGATCGCTCTTACCACGCTTCAAACAAAACAGGACCCATGAGACGAGAAGAGACTGATGTGTGCTTCCCGGCGCCATTTACTATAGTCGCACCGGTGTGGACGTCATGGTGTTTTTTTCAACGTGTATGTATGCTCAGACAGGGTACACGACGAGGTTTCTCCATAGCGACCCCTAGAGGACGCAGTTCGAAGTTCCCATGAAAGGGAACCCATGTTAAGGATGCAATATTTAGTTTTTGCTTAGTTTTGTTTTTTTGTTTGTTTTGTCAGCTTCAGAGCTGCGTTTTCTGAGCACCGCGCAAAGATCAAAGACATTCTTCTTGCGCAGGTTCTCATTTCCAGTCTTCGCGTACCACCGCTCTGCACAATTTGTATGTTTCTTATCACTTCTTATCACTTATCACTTCATAAGCGCCCTACGAAGTGGACTTTACATGATATTCAACCATGATTCCAGTTCGAAGGAAGCGTATGTATATGTTCATAATGCAAATGATAATAGTAAACACTTAATTTTCAGTTAAAGGCAGTTTATCATTTAAATCAGTGATGTCATCATCCAGCTCAGTTCAGTTTAAATAGTATATGCGCAATCAAGTCGACGATATCGCTGGAAATTAAGTGCCCCAAACTAAGCAAGCCAAAGGAACCAAAACTTCATCGGTGACAGAATGGAGAAAAAACCTAGGGAGAAACCAGGCTCAGTCGGGGGGCCAGTTCTCCTCTGACCAGACGAAACCAGCAGTTCAGTTCCAGGCTGCAGCAAAGTCAAATTGTGCAGAGGACTCATCTGGTTCCTGTGGTCTTGTCCCGACGGCCGTCTAGGAGACAAGGTCTTCACAGGGATCTGTATCTGGGGCTCATCTAGTTGTCCTGATCTCCGGGACACACCTGAACAGCTAATCAAGTTGTTCAGGGCTACTTGATAATTACAGGCAGGTGAGTTGAAGCAGGGTTGGAGATCCTTGGCTGCGTTCCAGTCTGTTTTTTATGCCCTTCACTCGCAAACTTCCCTCCGTCTCATTCACTCGGATGTACGTCATTGATTACTTGCAATGAGTGCCACTACATCTGAATTCAATGTGAAACGCCTGAACGGAAATCGAGTGTACTTTTTCATTTGCATGATGACACCATATTTTCGAATTAATGCTGTAAAGTTGACTTGAACACATTGTATAGTTAAAAGCGCTATATAAATAAAGATGACTTGACGTGACTTGACTATGCTTGAGCTTTTATAAATGTTTTTAAAACTCCTTTATATATTATAGAGTTGTTTAGGGTGCGGATAAATTAAGTGCGATCTGCGATGACGTCACAATCGTGTTGCATTGTGGTCTGTGGAGTGGCCTGAAGTGTGCATATGAAAGGGTCGAGGGTCTGTCCATATTAACTTCCCTCGTTCACTTCACGAAGTGGAACACAATTAAAAGTGGTAGCAGGGACTCCCCCTATGGAAGTGCTTAGGGAAGTTCGCAAGTGCGTGTCTAAAAGTGGAGTGGAACGCAGCCCCTGACATAAAACAATAGACATCAGTGCAGTGGAATGGCGTGTGTACGGTGCTCATGAAGGGACGGGTTTGGTTCGGTTTGATTGAATGACACACTAATAACATAAAAGACCTATATAAATAAAGTAATAGAGTCAAAATATTTGTTGGCGTCATTTTCAGACATTTACAGTATTTACAAATCATACACAGTACTTTATATAATAAAACAGATAATACAGAATGCTAAATTTATGGAAAATAAATATATATTCCCCCAATATCACCAAAACAATAGTGTGTTCAATAGGAAAAATTATATCCATTAAACAATGGCTACAGTTATTGAAAGTTGATGCTGCTAAAGACAGTCAGTGATCACTGGTCAAATAATGCACAAATTCACACAAGCTCTTCACAAAAAAAAAACTTAATTTGGTTTTCTTTGCTATGGCTCATTGTGTTTTAACCCTATAAAACATCACAAAGATAAGTACGCTACCAACTTAATGTGATAAGTGAAAATGTGATAAGCAGATGATCATCTGACTCTGAAATGCAGAATCTGAAACTTTTTGGAGAAAAGTGTGATAGTAGAAATAACACAAATCTGAGAATGCAAATGAAGTCATTTTTGCTTTGATGTCTCTCGCTTTCCAGAAATTCTTATACCACAGAGGAGATTTCAACAGTATCTCAAACTGATCTGCCAAAGTCTGCAATCAAAACTTTTCTCATCAATTTCTCCCAAGAGCAAATGCTCTGAGCTGCTCAACACTCATAGTCTATTAAGTCAATTTAATTCAATTCAGTTCTATTCAAATTTATTTGTATAGCACTTTACAGAAAATGCATATGTCTACATTACAATTTAGATTGATCTGTTGTCAGAAGTGAATGTGTCCAAGTAATGTTCATTTGACACATTAACAGTTCAAGATAATACAGTTAGCTAACATGAATTAATTTCAAGCAGAAGCTCATTAAAGTGATTATTACAGGTGTGATCATGATTACAATATGGAGAAATTTTGGCAGTTGTGCATATCGATTCAAGTTGGCGTCATCTGGGGTCCTCGCAGGGGTCAGCACCATCTCTTCACAGGTGTTGGGTCATCTGAAGTTTTTCTATGAGGCTGGATCCACGCTGGAGCTGGTGTAATCTCTAGAGACCTCGAGATGGGCATCCCGGGGTAGGAACAGAAAGGCAGATAGGAAAGAATTAGCGTAGCTGCGGATCATAACGTTTGTTATGAACTTTTAATTTATAGTCTAGGGATGGAAGTAGTAACATTGAGATTGTGACCAGCTTTGCAGCAATGCAGGTGGCAAGAGACAATGCACAACCAAAAGTGCCAACAAAAGATAATTTTTTTTTACAAAATTAAGGTAAAGTAAGATATAACAACATTAATGACAGCAACAATAATAATAAAGGTAATAGTAACAATAAAGAAGTTGGATTAACAAAAGATTAAGTAAATTATATACAATATTTACATAAGAAAATCAAAACAAAATAAACCCACAGGAGAAAAGGGCGCAAGTGGTGCTAAAGAAAAGAAAATAACAAAACAAAACCAATCTAACTCAATTTCAACCTCTAACCTAACTAAAGGGGAAAAAACAATGAAAGCAAGTCTTCTGCATTTACAGCCCCTTACTTACCTACTCTAAGCTAACCAAACAGAAAAATGCATAAACAGCGCTCCCTTCTAACCTGATGTGTCTATACATGGGAATCGCTAGATGTTTGTAGCATGTATGTCACGTGACATATTATCTGTCCAAAGCTCCTAGGGCAAAGCGAAGGTTGTCATCAGCAAACATCAATACCGAAAAAAATCTCAAGATTAAACAAGATGACACCTTAAAATATAACAGGAAAATATGACACAAAACACCACAACAAAAAGAGAGAGGCAGATTAACAAACACTAGAACGGAGCAGGAAACCAAAGTAGCCTCTGCTTGGCGTTCATCTAGACGTCTCTTTTAAAACACTGGCGATGGCCCAGATTGGCAGCGGAGGCCATGACGTCACAAGAGTTAATAAAGATTGACAGCCTCCTAAGCCAATAGCAGTCCCGAGGAGTTGATCCTAAGAAAAATGACAGGGAGGGAGAAAAAACGAGACAGAGAGAGAGCGAGAGAGACGAAGGCACACCTGCCGAGACATAACAACGTTTCAAGCTAAAAATATGTTTGTGACTTATCTGATCTAAATGAGAACAAGGGTGAGATTGAGATTCATTATGTGAATGCTTGGCTGAAGAGATGTGTATTTAATCTAGATTTAAACAGAGACAGTGTGCTTGAGCCCCGGACATTATCAGGAAGACTGTTCCAGAGTTTGGGAGCCAGATGAGAAAATGATCTCCCTCCTTTAGTGGACTTAGATATCCTAGGTACTACTAAAAGTCCAGAGTTTTGTGACCTTGAAGAGCGTGATGAATAAGGACATAGGGCATAGTGATAGTGCATAAGTTAAATATACAGGAGCTTAACCATTTAGTGCCTTATAGGTCAGTAGCAATATTTTGAAATCAATACGGAACTATTGATTTCCGTATTGATCAATAGTTCAATACGGAACTGCCATCTTAAGTGGTATTGGAACATGACCTAGAGATAGAGAGGAATTAATAATATTGAGAAGAGGCTCTTCTGCTACAGTTAACAACTCATTCAATAGTTTAGTGGGGATGGGATCTAGTGGGGAGTGTAGGTAAAAATGTGTTGGTTTAGATGTAATGGTTAGTTTATTTAGTTCTTCTTGTCCTAAATTTGTAAAACACTGCAATTGTTCTTTAGGGGCAGTAACTGAGGCTGGATCATAAAACGCAGTCAAATGTTGTACATTTACAATTGTATTTCTAATAGTTTCCGCTTTTGGTACGAAGAAATTAATAAAGTTATTACTACTAAACTGTGATAGAATATTCAGTTCAGGTGATGTCTGTTTATTTGTTAGTCTCTAGAGACTGTAATGAATAAATACCTTGCATTGTTTGTATTCTAGGAATTTGCGTCCGGGACACTAGTCTCGACCCGTGGCTGCTTTTAGAGCCTTTTTGTAGCGGGATATGCTTTCTTTCCATGCAATTTTAAAGACCTCTAAATTAGTTTGTTTCCATTTACGCTCCAGGTTACGAGTATCTCTCTTGAGATCCTGTATATTACTGTTGTACCATGGT
>JADLZN010006613.1:550074-579725 GCA_018155175.1 Sinocyclocheilus anophthalmus | reverse complement strand
TAAGCTTATTCTGTAGAAATACAGCAAGGCCATTAATTCTATTACCCTAAGCCTCTTAAAGCCAGAGATACTGAGGAGGGACATGATATATTACATTTATCCCAACTGTAGGCCTACATGCGTATGTTTACTGATTTTCTCCTATCAGGTCATATGGGTGTGTTTGCAGGTATACAGTAATGTTATGGAGCAGTAGAAGCCATAATAATACTGCTCTGAATTCTGCTCCTGTATGGCACTGTGAACTACATCGCTTTAGGGTCCTTGAACTTACCATGACTCGATTGCCTGCTAAATAATTCATATCAACATCAACGGCAGATATAAGAACTCTCCTTTTTCAGATTCTTGTCATTTTTTGTTTAGGTGTAGATGGATGGATGAACCTAACAGAGATTGACCCAGATGAGGAGGTGCAAGGGGAGATTCACCTCCAGATTTCGGTGCTGGGAGATATAGATATTCCACGAAAACTGTGCTGCCAAGTCCTAGAGGCCAGGTGAGGAACTGTGAGGAGCGGCAAATGATTTGTAACAGAAACATATTTAGTTATTTGTTTGTTTTCGTGCATCTTTAATGATTGGTATATCCATTTTATCAATCGATGGACAGGAATTGTAAAGTATATAACAGTTCTGGTTCTGATTCCTTTAAGCAGTTCCGGTTCCTTAATGATTACATTTACATTTCTTTTAGTATGATTCTTTTAGTTATTTTAGATGTGAGAAATAAATATTTAGATTACAAAAAAAAAAAAAAATAGTTACTAACTTTCGATGCCCAATATTTCTACAGCATTTATTAAAAGTTAATGTTAATTTCTACATTTACTATCATTTTAAAATCAAAAGTTGTATCTGTTAACATTAGTTAATGAAGTTACTTTTATTAACAACATTAACAAGGTTATAAATGCTGTAAAAAAATATATACACTATTGGCATAGTTAGTTCATAACTAATGCTTTAACTAAAGTTAACAAATAAGACCTTGTTATAAAGTTTCACAATTTGCTTTTTAAGGTTTTCAGGCGGCATAAATGCAATACAACAATTGGCCTTAACTATATATTAAAATATAAAAACAATACAAAATCAACACAAAATACAAGTTCAAATACTATGCTGACAAAATGTTAATGCTGTTGAATAGGAAACTCTTGTTTTATTTTTAGGGCAGTGGTTTTTTCGTGGTGGTCACACTTTATTTTAATGTCGAATTCGTGCTATTAAAAAACCATTAACTATGACTTTTGCCTCAATAAACTCCTAACTTGCTGTTTATTAATAGCTAACAAGGTAGTTGTTAAATTTAAGTATTGTGTAGGATTAGGGATGTACTTTAGAGCAATAGTGAAAATTGGTCCATATACTAAAGTGTTCACTTAGTATTTTATTTTAATAGAGTGTTTCATCTGCATCAGTGAAAGAATGCAAGCCATTTAGCATGGCTAGTGCCACAAAAATACTGAATTTTAGTGCCAAAGGTATACTTGTCTGAATTAAAAATGGAAACAAGATACTCTAGCATCACATGAAATTTAGCCTGGGTTAGCAATTTGATGTGTAAATACCATTTAGGCAATGTATTTAAAAGATGTTGAATCAAAAACAAAAAAACATGTCAGTGTGTGTGAATCAGGCATTGACTGCTAGAATGGGGATTCAGAGATTTGATCTTCATAGGCTACATTTGGATTTGCGTCTAATAGCTTTATGTACTTTCGGCTTGGTTTCTAGAGATCTTGCAAAAAAGGATCGCAATGGGGCTTCTGATCCTTTTGTCAGAGTGAGATACAATGGCAAAACGTATGAGAGCGCGGTAAGGATGTGTCTGTATATTTCTGATTTCATCTGCCACACACTTAGATCTGTCTGTCTGTTACTGATTACCATGACCCTGCTTCCTCCAGGTGGTTAAAAAGTCCTGTTACCCACGGTGGAACGAGAGTTTTGAGTTTGAGCTGGACGAGACGCATTCTGACACTGGCCTTTTGAGTGTGGAGGTGTGGGACTGGGATCTGGTCAGCAGAAACGATTTTCTGGGAAAGGTGACTGTACAGACATTTTCTTGAGCATTTAGAGATTTGGTTTAGAGGATTTCCTCATGTTCTAAAGCTGACATTTGTCTCAGTTTAAAAGAAATCACAAAGCATTTAATTAGTACGACATTGTGTGTTTAAAATATAAACTGTCATTATTTTTTCACCATAATATTGTTAAATAATGAGTGTGGCACTTTCGTGGATCACAAAAGTGATAACTTTTTAAATGGTCAGACAGCGCTTCTTCATTCAAGACAGTTCATAGTAAAAAAAAAACTGAAGAAACATATATAATGATGACAAGCGTCCATGAACTATGCATATATTCCAAGTTGCTTTTATTTCATCACGAAACTGAAAGACAATACGGCATTCACACACGTCACATGCTATATATGCAGCCATCGGTAGCCACAGGAAGTCTCCCGAAATCAGGAAAACAGCCAAGCAGACACACACAGACAGCTTGCAAAAGACAGAAATACTGAAGGAGAATCACAACATCTCTGTGTGATGAATGACATGAAAAAAAAAATCCAGAGACATTTTGATTTATAAATATATTTACTGCAATTCTTACTGAGAAATCTAATTAAACATGGACCATTTTAACCAAAATATGTGTTTTTTTTTTGCAGTTAATCAGAGTCAAGACAGTGGATTCAGACAGTGTGGATCAGTGGTTCTTAACTAGGGGCACGGACTCCACTAGGGGGCCTCAGCTTATCGGAAAGGCCCCGATAAAAACAACAAGCCAGGATTCAAACTCCAAAGCTCCAACAAATGTTGTTTTTTATGCTTATTAGAGTATCACAGTATTAGCTTAGCGTCATGCTAATGTGAAACTAATGGAATCAATTGTGTGTCTAGTTTCAGTCACTTATAAGGTTCCATTTTGGCTGGGGTGTTCCCTTAGAATGCAGCTGTCTATGTAGGCAGTAGACAGCAACTCAGAAGGTTTTTAAACAGTGCTAAAATGTCAATATAATGACCAAGCAAATGTATGCAGGAATCTAGCTACAGGAAGCCTGCTGAGATCAGGAAAACAGCCAAGGAGACACACATAAACAGCTTGCAAAAGATACTAAAGGGCAAATCAATGTGATTATCAGAGCACAACAATGCCTTTGTAAAAACTGTTTATTTGAGGCAAACTTGCAGTTAATTTGTGGCAAATTTATGACTAATGAAACATATTGCTGCAAGTGTTTGGCAGAAGCTTGCAGTTCTTCAGCAGTAATGGCCACTCACTTCTAGCAAGCAGTTATGGCGACTACAATTATTTCAGTATTAACTGTGAATGGAAAAACATTTACACCAAATTAAAGTGTAAAACATTACACAGAAAAAGGTTTAAATGTCTGTGCAGTCCAAAAATGGTAACAAAAGCTGCTGACTGATGCATTTAGTTTGGCTGTACACATACGCTGTCGTGTTCGGTGTATACTGGGGATTTAAAGGGTTAGTTCACACAAAAATGAAATTAGCCCATAAATTACTCACCCTCAAGTCATCTTAGGTGTATAAGACTTTCTTCTTTCAGACGAATCCAGTCGGAGTTATATTAAAAATAGTCTTTGATCTTTCAAGCTGTTTAATGCCACTCAGCAGGTGTTGCATGCTTCAGTCCAAAAGAAGTTAAATAAAAATCGACCATCCATAAAAAAAGTGTCTCACAGCTCCGGGGGGTGAACAAAGTCCTACTGTAGCGAATCAATGCATTTTTGTAAGAAAAAAAATATCCATATTCAAAACTTAATAATAACTTTAATGTAGCTTGCGCTCACTGTTGTACACGGCAGCAGCTCCGGGCGCAGAGGGGATGAAGATATGAGGTCAGTGCCCCGCGCAAGAGCGTTCAGAAGGACGCCGTGGCAGCGCCAGCGGCAGAGATCCAAACAACGGTCACTAATTAGAAGTACAAAAAATGAGGATTTGTAAAGAAGAATGTTGGAGGATTTCGAAATAAGCCAAGAGGAGACTGATTTTCCTTTATTAAACAAAGGAAACTTTGCTTCCTTTGCTCCTGTTAACAAACGTTGGTTTTAACGAGACTCACCGGCGCATGCGCAAAGCCGACCTCATACGTAATCAGGGAACTTAGGGGGTGTGCTGTGTGATATTTGTAGTCTAAATAATATTGTAATTGCTGTTTTAACGATGTGCGATTTGACATAATCGAGTATATCGCAAAAACCAAACAAAACACATCTTGGGAGTCCAAAAGCATTCACTGCATGATGAAGCCTGTTAGAATGCCCATATAATTCAAACTATGAAAGCAAAAAATATCCCTGTATAGGTTTTTGTATTTCATATTAATAAAATATGATATAGTTAAGTAAAAACACACAAACAAGAATGATGTTTTCCTGAATATCAGCACAAAAATGGGATATTGGTTTTATACAAACAAGTTAAAAAGTTAAACAAAAAAGAAGTTAGTATTGAGTGAGTAACATTTTAAACACAATATTATCTGTTTTTTGTCAATGCAAACAGGCTTGTTCCAAACAAAGCTGAGCAGAAATTTGTGCATCTCGACAACCACTGCGTGTTGTTTGAATGAATGTGTTTTGAACTAGTGAGCCAATAGAGGGTTTCCATCAACGAGTCGAAGAGGAACAAAATTGTCGACTTCCTGATAAACTAGCTGTAGCTTGAATTAGCATGGTAATATTGTGGTGTGACACAGCATGTGGGTGTTCGCTTATTCGTGTTGAGTTTTAGCTTAGCAACATGCGAAACAATAAGTCAAATGTTCTGCCTCCTATCTGTTATCTAGAATTGTGTCGGCAGGATGCAAATCACTGCATTACGAGGTCCATGACTTGTACAATACTGTTCAAGGCCAAGTCTACTGTTTTTTTACAGGGTATGACTAGCATAAAGTTTACGCATTGCAAAGTATAGTCCATTGATGTGTGTGCGCACTCAGGCGGTCGACCAATTGTGCTCTGGAAAAAAGCTCATCTTTGTACAGCGTCTGCTCTATTTTTTCCAGGAGTTATGACGGATAAAAATATAGTTGTATTCTTTTAAACTAAGTGACGGACAATATCATAACCCTCTCACTAAGTTTTGTCAGGCAGCCATCTGTGGTTGTTGCGTTGCCACTATTGTGTGCTTGTTGTTGTTCCATCTCTTTGTTTCGTGTTTTTCATTTTTTTGGGTTCTACTGTGAAACCACAGCTCGGGCCCAGTGTGGCCACCTTGTGGAAGAACTGATTAGTGCAAAACCAAGTCAACGCGCGTGTGCGACCTGTGCATACAAAGTATTCTCAGTTACCAAAATCGGATGGTATACGAATAGTACACTCGTACTATTCTGGTGATGAAATTTGCGTCACGTGCACTGTACACGGACCTTCGCGTAAAATCCCAAGCATACTTTGGCCTAGGAAGCTGCCTACTGTATGTAGGCACTAAACAGCTCATTAGGTTTTGGAACAGAGCTAACGATAACACACATTCTGATGCACACTAATGCAATCAGTGCATTGTCTCACTGAAGATCTGCTCTGTCAGTAATATCATACAGTGACTGGGGGGTAATGTGGATATTTTGTGTGAAGAACATTTATTATGCACCAGTGATGATTACTGGCCTTGATTCAGTCTTCTATGTGGCCGTGCTCTTTTATGAAGTTAAATGCAGATAATAGGATCTGTGCGGTGAAGGTCTATTGGTCGTGTGCGGTGTTATCTGTAAGGGCTGGACGATAAGCCGCGACTCTGTTAAACCCCCCGACTTTGCGGAGCGGCGCATACAACTGACCTTGAGCCGAAGTGATACTTCATAGAGTAGTATGTGTAACTGTCTAATGTGTGTTAGAATCAGTCAGGTGTGGTAGTAATCGATTGGGATTGTGATAGAATTGAAGCAACATGCTTTTGACCGCTACATGCTAACTCCAGTATTCTATATATATATATATATATACTGATTTCAAACGAAATCAAAGAGGAATTTCAGCATCCTTTCGTCTTCAGCGTCACATGATCGTTCAGAAATGATTCTAATATGCTGATTTTGTGCTCGAGAAACATTTCTGATTAGTATCAATGTTGAAAACAGTTGTGCGGCGTCATGTTCTGTAGAAACTTTGATATTGTTCAGGGTCTTTGATAAAATTTTAGGAACAGGATGTTTGAGGACAGCATTTATTTGAAATAGAAATCTTTTGTAATATTAGAAATATCTTTACAGTAATTTTTGATCAATTTAATACATCCTTGCAGACTAAAAAAATATATAATTTACTTTAAAAATCTAATCTAATTTAATGTAATTCAATTAATTAACTCTAATTTAATCAATTATGTAACTGTGCATCCTAATTTTCTAATAAAATGGTTTGTTTTGAGTTTTTAGTGCTTTATTTTTAATGTTGACAAATTCAAATTTGAAATTGATACTCTTCTCATTTTAATCTTATAATTTAAGATGATCTTTATCGATCAGAAATGTAATAACTGTGCATCCCATACAGAGCTAGGTTATCCACTGCTTGATACCATTGGATACAGGAATGTTTAATAGCTACCAACAGTACTGCGGCATTGTGACTGCATGGATTAAATCGCTGTCAGTGTGAATGCACCGCAAGTGTAGACAGCTTAGTTTATAATGGGAACATTGGAGTTTGCCGCACAACATCGATCGCTCACAGAAAGTGTGTTAGAGGTGAAAATGAAGGTGGGAAGAATCTCCCTTTTGACACCTTCCAGAACAGTCTGCCTTGTGCCCTTTTTTACTCTCCATATCACCTCATCTGTCCTCATCCTCACCATCCCTCCCTCTCTGCCCCAGTTTTCCCACTTCAATCTTTATCATCAACATATTTAGCTCTGAATGCAGCTGTGTGCACCAGTGCCTCCCAACAGTCCGTCTGTTTTAGTGGTTTAATAATTCATTCATTCAATTAACTATGCACAAAGCACATTTAACAGCACATATAGAGTAGTTTTAATGGGAGCCATGCGAAGTGTTAATATTCTGCAGCTGTTAAATCCCCCCCCCCCCCAACCCCCCCCCCCCCCACACACACACAAAAACATGTCGTCAAAATGGCCTTCTCATTAATGAATATCTTCAATCTTTCTTAATCTGTGGGAATATTGTGGGAATCTATTGGGAATAAATTTTGCACAAGATGCTCTGAGGATGATTTTGGTAAAGATTTGAGACCTAATGACCCTATTTTTATGAAGACACCAAGTCATACCAGTTTGACAATGTGAGAGTGAGTAAATGATGACAACTTTTATTTTTGAGTGAACCTGTACATTTTAATGTACAGTGTAGTTATTTTTATTCAAAATGTTCTTATTAAGTGCTTATTCCAAAGTCACCCGCAAAGTCATGATAATAATATATTCAGTTTCTACCTGGAAAAAACACAACCATGAACTGTGTTCTGAAACTTGTGATTAAAAATGTATGAGCTCCAAATTTAAAAAAAGCATTAAACAAGGAAATAATAAAGATTCAAGATTTATCACATGTAGCTATAAAACAGTAAGTGTCAGAAAAGTGGTTACAATGTAAGTCATAAAAAATTAAAAAGCTGCTTGTCTATATTCTCTCTCTCTCTCTCTCGGTTTCATTTTCTCAAGATGAGCAGTAGGCACTAATGACTCTCTGGAGATGCGCCGAGACCTTGAGGAATCGGTCAAGGTCAAGCCCTGACGAGATTCTGATAAAGAGATAACCAAGATAACCAACACATAATAAGGAGACAGAGTTTGGCAGAGAAGGTGGAAGAACAGTGGAACAGTAATCAAATCCTCCAGTCTAATACATTTTACATGAGACTGTCAGAAATACAAGCACTAGGCTAGCAAGTTTTTTACACCCTTTGCATGGTAATGTAAGAATCTATAGTCTGCCCCGACCAATTCCTCCACCAATATGTTTGATCCTGCTCTTTCCAAAAAAAAAAAAAAAATGGCTTATTATTATAGAGAGAAGAAAGTCAACAGTTATGTTGTTTGTAGATCACTTGGGATGATCACATCCTGAGCAAATGGTGACCAATTGTAGAATGGGAGCAGGTGTGGGACACTGAGAACCACCTCAGACAAAAGGGGTGTCAGAACTTAATTAACATACAGACCACAGCTGTAACAACAGGAGCAACTTCCTTTACATTGAGGGTAAACTCTAAGTGTATAAAATGTTTGAGCTTAGGATGTTTGGGGTTCAGTCTGACTCTGTTGAACCCAAGGTACTACATGTACTTTGTTACTACTATTCTGTAATAAAAGTTATTATTCAAGATCTTCGACGTCTTCACTTTTTTCTTACATTGGCGAGCCACCCAGCGCAGGAGTTTCCACAAAGCAGGAAAAAAGGTAAGAAAAGCGGTTTCTTTCTTTTTGCTGGATTTGTAAGGGAAACCCCTTCGTTTAAAAAAATCTAGAAAAGAAATTGTAAGGATAGAAGATAAGTTTATTCAGTATTAGCAGGAGGAGTTATTAAGCCTATTCGGTACAATTCTGTTTAAAATTCTAACGGAACTGAATTAACCCGACGTAATGTGGTGGCAGAGCTGTATTGGAATCGTTGTTTCTAAAGTAACTGAAGCAAAGTGCTTAAGTTTAAAGTTTCTAAAATAACTGAAACTTGTTGTTGGTCTCTTATAATTCTGTAAGATTCTAAAGTAATTGAATCAACCCAACACAGTGTGGTGGCAGAGTTGTATTAGATCCATTGTGTCTGAAGTTTTAAGTTTCTAACGTAGTTGAAACTGACTATGAAGATGTTATAATTCTGATTGAATTCTAAAGTAACTGAATTGACCCGATGCAGTGTGGTTACAGAATTATTTCATAACTATGGTGTTTTTGTGTTGATTTGCCCGACTACTGTGGCTAAGTAAACTGTTTTAAAAATATAACATAAAACCTGAAGTAGTGTGGTTTTGTCCGACGTAGGCTAATGTGACAGTGTTACATTTTTAACAGTTTAATGTAGAAAGGTTTAGAAGCCCGACGTAGTGTGGCTGTTTTATTCATTTGCGTACAAAGCACAGGAGCTGTGAATAATTAGACTAACAGGTATCTTAAAGTAACTAAATAATGTTCAGTCAGTGAAGGAAAAGAAGCCTATTGAATTGCTGAACACAATTCAATAAGATTGTGAAAATGGCAGAGTTGATAGTTAAATACATCGCTAAGCACGGCTCAGTGGGAATGTTTGATGGGATAGAGAAGGCAGATGACCCCTACGAGTGGGCTATGTCTGTTAGACAACTGTCTTTTATGGACTTTCAAAGTCTTATTACAGCAGTGGGTTCGTTTGAGCCTGATAACATGGATCCAGTAGAGTTTTTGTCAAAACTGGAGAAGGTAGTGGAAGTTTATAGTGTGTCAGACGAAGATGCTTGTAGACTTCTTATGAATTGCATACCACGCTCATTAACCAGTGCTCTCTCACAGGAAGTTCGTGACAAAAGAGCAGACAAAGGTGCAAGGAGAGAAACTGTACTTAGACTTGCTGGGACTAATTTGGTTAACTTGAGAAAGATAACTGAGGTGACAATGAAA
This sequence comes from Sinocyclocheilus anophthalmus, assembly GCA_018155175.1. Lineage (NCBI taxonomy): Eukaryota > Metazoa > Chordata > Actinopteri > Cypriniformes > Cyprinidae > Sinocyclocheilus > Sinocyclocheilus anophthalmus. The sequence continues at coordinate 570,130 of JADLZN010006613.1, read as the reverse complement.
ATTGGAGAACATCCTCTACCATTTGCATCCAGGTTGTGGGAAATGATTAGCTGTTACAGAGTGGTGTGCTAAATGCAACTAAACAAAACCTCATGTTTAAGTCTGCATTAACTGCACATGTGGGAAGCCATTGCTCTGCAGACAGATGTAAATACGCCATACGAACAAATCATTTCCAAAATGACACTATTTCAATGCAAATATTCAAATGAAAGCTGCAGAATCTAGACATCCAGATGCTGCATTCGGCAGGCGAGAATGTTCTAGATTATCTAACGGTTTCCATCAGAGACAAAAGAGATTAGAAAGAGTAAATTCAGAAAGTGTTACTCTCTGTTATGCATGTGGAAATGCTGGTCACATTGCTCGACATTGTCAATACAACGAGAGACCTCATCAAAGCTTTGTCTGCTATGCATGTGGAAAGGATGGTCACATAGCAAAGCATTGTTTAGAAAAAGTTAGGAAAGATCAAGAAGTTGTTTGTTTTGCATGTGGAAGTTTGAGACACAAGGCAAGACAGTGTCACTTTTCACACAAAAGAAAGATGAGCTATCGTGATTTGCTTAAAGGGATAGGCAGTTTTAGAAACCAGTTGGCACTGTGAAGGAATAAGGAAGACGTATTACACCTTGCCAGAACAGCACGCATGCACAACATGGACTGTAGCCTCCAGTCACAAGCAGAGTGATGTGACTTGTAGGAAGTTTATATGCTAGTATGATATTTAGGAAATTATGTTTACTATCACAAAAGGGGGATGATTCTTTTATAATTTTTGGGAAGTGTTAATGGCAGTAATATCTTAAATTTAATCATGAGAAATTATTGAATTGCATTCTGTGATTACATTTCTGTAGCTTTGGTTTTGAATGTGAAAAGATTCTTGTGGGGGAAAGGGGGGGGGGGGCTCTTCTTTTTGATTCATTAGGTAAAGCCTCGAGATGATGGAGAAAGATGATCCGGTCATATGAAGGACAAGAAGGCCAGCAAAACCAGTGGAGCCAGGGGACTTCCACAAGAGAAAGGACTTCAAGAAGGCCCGCAGGGCAGTGGAGCCAGGGGCTTCACACGAGCAAGGGACTTTAACGCACGCGTGATCATCAGACCCAGAAATTGCGAGCTTCCCCGCCCTCCAAGATCAGAACTCCAAGCTTAAAAGATCTAGAAACCCTGAGACCCACAATGGCATGGATGGACCTGATGAAACTTCACAAACTGCAACAACAGCTAGAAGGACCTTTCCAAATAGAAATGAATGGGCAATGGAAAAGAGAAACAAAGAAATCAAACTATTTTCATAGACTGTGGACAGCAGTCTTCTCACCGAGATGGAAAACAAGAAATGAGAAATGCAAAGACAGACTCTCAGCACATGACACCAGAGAGAGACAAACATATGCATACTCGAATGTAGAATATTGTCTACTGAATGCACACATTTGGGCAAAGGACGTCCACACCACACTGAGAGAATGGACACAATGCAAGTGACAAAATGAAAACACAAAAAAAACACACAGACACAAACACACACACTATGTTGCCTGTTGACTGATGTTTTTGCTCTTTTGGCCTTTGGCTAGGTTTGTACTGTCATAATGTTTAGTACATTTAGAAAATCTCTTTTGCTGTTATGGTTCTCAAGTGCTCCTCTCCCAAACCCCAAAAAAATATTTGTGTGTCATTTTGCCAAATTTGAGAGAAGTCCCTATGATAATTTTGCCTAATTGGATGGAGCGACAACCAGTGTGCATGAGGTGTCGACTCAATGACGGGTAAGATTCTCCTTTGGCCAGAGGGGGGCAACCTAAGGTAGGGCTTCACTGCCACTGGGCACGTGCCCTGTAAGAGAGGTGTAATCTGTGTAACGGGAGTGAGTGTGATGCTTCTTTTGGGCCAAGAGCATCAGAGGGGGGACTGTAAGAATCTATAGTCTGCCCTGACCCAGATTCCACTCCACAATATGTTTGATCATGCTCATTTCCCCAAATGGCTTAATTATTATAGAGAAGAAAGTCAACAGTTATGTTGTTTGTAGATCACTTGGGATGATCACATCATGAGCAAATGGTGACCAATTGTAGAATGGGAGCAGGTGTGGGGACAGTGAGAACCACCTCAGACAAAAGGGGTGTCAGAACTTAATTAACATACAGACCACAGCTGTAACAACAGGAGCAACTTCATTTACATCGAGGGTAGTAAACTCTAAGTGTATAAAATGTTTGAGCTTAGGATGTTTGGGGTTCAGTCTGACTCCGTTGAACCCAAGGTACTACATGTACTTTGCCCCTACTATTCTGTAATAAAAGTTATTCTTCATCAAGATCTTCGACGTCTTCACTTTTTCTTACAACACAAAAACAGCAGCAATATAGGGTGGTTTCGTAAGCAAAATCACATTCAATTTCTCCAAAAAGAAAGATAACATATACACCTTTCAACACATTGTAGAAGCCACAAGTCAGTGTGATGTCTCTTCAACAAAAAGTATGTTTAAAGGGATCATTTACCCCAAAAAAGAAATTTGTAATTGACTCACCCTCAGGTCAACCAAAATGTATAGGTGACTTTTTATCTTCAGCAAAACAGTAAAGAAGATTTTTAGATGAAACCATGGTCCTTGGTGATTCATAAAATTGCAGTCCGAGGGGGCTTTACTTTGAGAGGGAAAAAATATAATACCAAAGACACACAATTAATACCCGTGGGTCCTGATGATATTTTGAGGTCTTATGAAGTGAAACGGTTGGTCTGTGCAAGAAACTGATCATTATTTACAACATTATTACCTGTAAACCAGAGCCTCAGACAAACGGGGAAGATTATTTTTTTGTAAACTAGTTCTTCCGGACAGTTAGCTTTAATAAACTGGTTCAGATAATCGATTCACTAGTTTGTTTACATAATCAAGCAATGATGTAGCATATATGCAATTATGTTGTTAAAGCACCCATTAATAATGTGAAACGCATATGTTTTAGACATCTAGAAATAAAGTGTGGTTGAGGTAATAACACATGTGTATGTTTGTGCGGAAATTATACTACCCATAATCCTGAAGAGAGATCCACCAATCAGAGAAGGCTCTGCTACCTTGGAAACAAGAATTGTCCACAAAAAATTTGAATCAAGTTCCTACACTCTCAGAATACTTGCACAGATGTAGATATCTTTACATTTTACATCCTTTGAAGTCAAATTTAAGTTTGTTTAGCAACAATATAGGCTTATGTAGAAGCCTCAAGTCAGAGTGATTTCAGATTCTTTTTAAATATAAATTGTTTAATGGTTGAATTTCTGGTGAATAACTACACTACCCATAATCCTGAAGAGAGATCCACCAATCAGAGAAGTCGCTGAAATGACATTTGAGTTTGTGGCTTTTAATCAATGTTTGTTAACTTTGAGGCTAACATCTATATGCTGATATACTCAGAAATACCACCAGAATTAGCTTTTAGCAGGTATATGCATTTAAAATGAGAGTCTGTCTAAAATATAATATCATCCATCTTTGCAATATATAGTTTTTTATTCATAATATCTTAAAAACATTAGTTTCATTATATTTTTTTATTATTTTGTCATTCATAGGATTCGTGGGACGAGTTGTTCATTTCCTCATAAAGGAAGTTAAATGCATTTTTTCAAGATTTTGAAATACTTCAAATCAAAGTTTGTTGTGTTGTGATTCACAGCTTGTTGGTTTGGTTCACAGCTTTGAACTATTATGATGAAAGAATGTTTTGGAAAATATGTATAGAGACTATGAATGGGAAAACTACTAGCAAACCAAGGCAGGAGACAAAGTGGGCGGATAGTGTTGCACATTGAATGTCTGTTTTCTTCATTGCCCTCACTGGAATTTATTTATTTATTTTTGTCTTGCCTCTTTGCAGATTTTTCACCTCGTGTTTTATGAACTCCAGCTCAATCACATCCGAGACCTTTGCCGAATCAGTCCAATCGATGCTAATTGTGTGAGAGTGATAACATTGGCAGAGAGCAATGAAACCTTAGACTTGAAGAAAAAAAAAGAGAATCGCGAAAGGCGCAAAATTCTGCTGAGCGCTGATATTGAAATAAACCTAATGAATTTAAAGCAAAATATCATCTGCTGTTCCATTGGCTCACACCTTAATGTGTGAATAATGTGTTGTGTGGGGCTATAATTAGCCGTCTCACCTCTCTCTTCCCACTCTCCCACGATAAGGAGGGCACAGCTGCACTCAGACTGGATGAACAAAAGCTGTTCTCTGACTGCTCTCTTCACTCCGTCTCCCCTGCAGCTCAGTAGAGGACTAGTTCAGCCAAAAATACAATTCTATCATTATTTCTGCTATGGAGCCTGAAAGGTGAGATTTAGCAGAACAAAAAAGTAAATAAAGACTTGAAAAATGACAAAAAGCACCATAAAAATGGTCCACATGACCTGAACTTTTCACCTCCCAAATCTATCATGTCCCACCTAATTCAGAGTAATGTCATGTCAATAATTAATAATTAATAGTCGTATACCAATTGTTGGCAAATAATTCCAACTGACTTTGGTTTTCTTAACTGGAATAGTGGCCAACACTAATAGCGAATAGTTTATTTAAAGTTGTCATATCATGAAAATCTGACTTTTCCATGTTTTAAGTGCTATAATTAGGTCCCCGGTGAATCTACCAACCAAGGAAACATGAAAAAGATTAAACCAGTAACTTTGTTTAGGTAAGCCTTTCTCTGCAAGCGTCTGAGAAAACCAGTGCATCTGATTTCGCTCCCTTGGTGACATGCAAAGGGATCTCATTATAATATTAACACCCCTTAATCTGTAAACTTCCACTCAAAGCACCGTCATTTTGATTTCGCAAGCGACAACAATGTACCAGCTCTAATGCCATGTCGAAAGTTTTGAGCAACCATGCTACTTCTTCTGCCTTTATCTCAGAAACGAGCCAGAACCGATAGAGTCCCACCGCAAGAGACAGAGCATGGGATGTTTGATTTTTATCTATAGTGCCTTGTTGCTGCGACACGATCTTAAGAAACATCATTTATTGCTGCTGTTTACCTTCACAGACATAACTGATTGTTTTTTGTAACTCGTGTGTTTTTAAGGTAAACTTTTGTGTGAATGAGAACTTCGTTTAGTACTCACATGCTGTGACAGCCGCCGTGTGCCAGGTGTGTGCACTCAGAAAACCGTATATAAGAAGTTTAAACTAATATGGTTTTAAACGCATGAGTTCATCAGCGCGATAAACATGATAATCAGAACCAAAACTGATTTTTTTTTTAGCAGGTCCGAGCTGTAAAGGTGTAAAGGAACAGCTGCTAATTTGCATTTAAAGAGACAGGCCCGAAAAACAGCTTGTTTCTGTTTCCACTCAAAATAGGCATTTTCAGAATTATGTAATAAATGATCTGTGGGGTATTTTGAGCTGAAACTTCACAGACACATTCTGGGGACACCAGAGACATATATTACATATTGTAAAAAGGGGCATAATATGTCACCTTTAAATGAAAGGATATTAGGGCTATGGCAGAAGGGAAGATTTTTCAGTGTTGTTCCTCACACAAAGTTATAGTATCTCCTCAGAGGAAATGGTACTTTTTCACTTTCATTTTATGGACATGCTTGAACCAGGGTTATTATCGTTAGCAAAAAAGAAAACTATAAAGCATTTGTGTTAATTGAAATAAAGCTGAAATAAAAAAAAAATATTAGTGAATTATTTCGGTTACTTGCCAGCAGCATTTCTAAATTTTCCAAGTTTAGAGCACTAAATTCCCAACTGGAAATAAAATAAATTTAAAACGAAACACCCGTAAAAGAATATAAATTAAATCCTACAATATGCTGTAAATAAAATTAAACCTAATAAGAGCTACTTAAAATGACCAAAAAAGCACATAACAAAATTAATAAAAATCATACTAAAATTAAAACAAAAACATATAAAGTATAAAACTACAAGGCAATCTAGATAGACATGCATCAGACAGGATTGGAAAATTATTATTTGTTCATGTATTTAAACTAATGATTTTTGCAATTCGTTTATTTTTGAATTACAGTTATCCAGAATTATCAAAAGAAAATCATAAACACTTTTCTTAATCACACATCCTCACATTCCTCTTGGTCACATCACTGGCATACGTCCGCATATGTCTTCAGTGAAGCTGATTTCTTTCCCATGATGCCACTCTGTAAACTGCCGCCGTTTCACCTTAATGCTAATATAGCACGTATGATATACAGCCACTCGTGAGTTTGTTTCTTCATTCTGTCATTCTTTCTGTTCTGTGTCCTCATCCGCCCTTCCACCTCCTTCCTCTCACTCGTTTTGAACCAAGCGTGTGTTGATAATAAAAATACTGTCTTATATCTTTTTAAGTGGAAATATTTATGTAGTAATATATATATAATTAATATATTAATATATAGATAGTATAAGCTAAAATCTATATTAGCCATGTATTTATGCAATTTTTATATTTTATTTTATCTGAAAATATATATATAATTTACTGTAGACAACGTATTAGCAACATGCATAATACTCATAACAGCATTATAGCACTGCCTTAATTTGAATTAATAGAAACAATAGCAGTGCTTTATAGGCTTGTTATGGGGCTTATAATATTGCTATCACAAAGAATATGCCATCATTCAATAATGACGTGCATATGCCAATTTATTCTTACCATGCAAACAGCTTGTGTATAATGATTTATGTTTGGTTGCTTCAGACTGTCAAAACACAATAAAGATTTTATTTCTATGTGCCAATATGCTTATGTCATATTCTATGCTTCTTGTATGTTAGCTGAACAGATCATGTGAAACTAGATGGCCGCTTGCTACTGTGGCGTGATAGCAAAAGCTGTAAAAATAATATTGGACCTGCTCACACTTCCTGTATACTGTCAGATCTGACGTAGCTTTTGCTGTTTGACATTTCGCACAGTGAGGTCTGGTTTGTGGCACTGTTGACGATCAGTCAGGTGTGTTTCACTGGTCAGAAAGAAGACATCATATAAACTTGTAAATGTTGAAAGCACTGGATGCATGCTGAACTTTTAATGCCAAGGAATTCAATCAATACTGTTATGTTGATTTCAAGCAGATGGTTATGGTGTCTTGGGTGTAGCAGCAAATTACTCTCTGTTCCCTATACAGAACAGTGTAGTATATGTGTCAGCCCTTTTATAATGTTTCATTGGACAAATACTGCTTAGCTTCAAGATTCACAAAAAAAAGTAATCAAATGTGAGCAGTGCTTGTCTGTGTAAAACTGTTCTCGGTGGCTCAAGTAGGCCTATCTCTCCTTCAATGTAAGCATATGAGTTATTTTTTCCCCAATGTTTTATATTTTATTGTTTTATTATAGCCCACTTGTTGTGAGGGGTTTGTTCAAATCTCTAACCCTGTTTGAGGAATATTAGTGATGCTAATATTCCTCAAACAGGGTTTTTGTAAAGAGTCAATCCACTGAAGGAGAGCGTAGTGAGAACCCAAGTGCAGTTCATTTACCTTTACTTGAAATGGTGCCTAAGACTGACGCCAACCTTCATAATCATGACATGATACCTACATAATCATGACATGACACATTCCATGAATATGAAGGTTTTTTATGAATGTTTATGACAACTGTCATTAATTGTCATTCGCTCAGTTATGTAATTTTTTTATGCAAAAATGACATTGTTTGAGATGTCTTTGTATTGGGATATGGTTAGGGGTAAGGGTAGCGGTAGGGTTAGTTTAGGGTTAGGTCAAATAATATCATATTTACATTAAAAATGACATAACTAAGCGAATGACACTTAATGACAATTGTCATAAACATGCATAAAAAACCTCCATATTCATGACATGTGTCATGTCATATTATGAAGGTGTCATGTCAGTCTTAAGCACACCCCTTCAAGTAAAGTGTAACCAATTTATTGTACAAGGACCAACCATAATCCCAAACTTGACTTTGACTGACTTGACTTGACTAACTGAACGACTGAACTGAATTGACTTGACTTGACTTGACGAGGCATAACAGACTAGACTCACCGACAGCGGGTTACAACATCAATACACGACGAGGGCACAATGGGAACATGAAGCTACTTATAGGAAACAACAGGGTCACATGACAAGAACAAACCAAATGGGAAACAAGACACATGACTAAGAAAACCAATCAGAACATGACACATACACAAAGCAGAGATACATGATTGCAAGGGAAGCATGACACTGACAGCAAGAAACAATTACAAAATAAAAGACATGGAAAACATGAACATGAAACAAAACACCACATTACAGTTTTATCCCCGCTGGAAAAAAAAAACAGCGGTTTTGACCACTTCTTTAGATGGTCAGGCTGGTCTTAGTTGGCCAGTTTTAGCTGTTTTTTCAGCAGGGATGTTAGATATTTTTGTACAATATTTCAGCAACAAAGACGTGTTCAGACTATGCTATTTTTCTTGTCTTCCAGCTTGTAGAGTAACTATTTATTTTCTTTAAATTATAGCATTTAGCTTAGCTAATTTGAAGCGAAGCTAACTGCATTTAGTAGCTTGCCTAATATTTGATTTAATTAGTTAACTATTTACTAGTCTATTGACTGAATATCATCCATTAAAAACCACAAAGTGAACAAAGTTATATAGGGCAATAATGTTGCTAAAAGTTTCAACTCTACATTTCTCAATAGGCTCTAGCATAGCTAATTCATGCAGCTGTTCGATAGCAAATCGATTTCATCAAGTAGCAGCATAAAGTTGTGAAATAAAAGGAGCTAATTTTTCTGCCATATTTCTAGACGTAAAGCTACATTTCTTGCTTTCCGCCTTTTTTAGTGATATATATATAGAGATATATATAGATCTCGATATTATATATATCTACTGATATGTATACTATCTACTGAAATCTCCTGACATACCCAGTTTTGTGAAGTTAGTATTTTGTCATGTGATTACAATGTTTAGAGCATAAGAACAATTTTGAAAAATGATATTTTATTCAAATAAGTGAAATAATGGGAGTAATAATTAGCAAGATTTTCATAATATCTCATATTTAATAGGAATATTGATATATAATTTTTTCTTTATTAATTTGTTGTGTCTCCCAAAATGTGCAATGAACATGCTTTAAGTCCTGGTGTCCTCTACAGTGAACATGTATGAAATCAACGTCCAGTTTCATAACAGAAGCTCATATTTTGATTTAAAACCCCATAACATTTTCCTGAGATGATTTATTTCGACAAACAAATTTTCAATTAGTCAGCGTTAAAGATAATTAAAAAATATTATCTATTTCCTTAGGGTGTTACCTGGAGCAACTAAATATGTCAGCCATTTTTATAGACCAAGGAGGCGTGTTCAGTTGAACCAGCTGACTGTGCCTCTGTTAAGGACATCCCGATTTAAAACTGTGCATTACCTCTCAGAAAATCCTAAAACCTAATGTCCTCTACAGTGGACAAAACTCCATAGCTGGTAGTAGCTACTTAATAGCATTTAGCGTAGCTTAATTTTTCTGATTAAGTCATTTGTAACGTAGCTAGCAACATTTTTAATAGCCTTCCCAATCTTTAGTAATTAACTATTAAGTATTTACCAGTCTGCGTAGTTAACATCATCCATGTGTAGGACAGCAGTGTTAAAGCATTGAAGCTACATTTTTCTGTAGCAAGGTTGTAGCATAGCATCATGCAAGTAGCTTTTCAGTAGCAGCAGAGCATTGTGAAATAAAAGGATGTTAGATTTTTCTAGACCATATTTGAGCAATCCCTCCCTGCTGATAAAACCAGCTAAAAAAACCAGTCTAAGATGGTTGGCTGGTCTTAGCTGGTTTCCCAGCCTGGCGGAGCTGGTTTTAGCTGATTGGTCAGCTGGACTCCCAGCCTCAACAGCTAACCAGCCTGACCAGCTAAAGAAGTAGTCAAAACCCCTCTAAAACCAGCCTGTAAACCAGCTATGACTAGGCTGGAAGACCAGCTAAAACCAGCCAACCAGTTTAGCTAGTTAACTATTTACAGATCTACTTAGTAAATGTGGCATTCACTATGTAGGGAACAGTGAACGAGTAAATGAGTGAGTGATTTTAGATACGATAATTGAATACTTGCATGTAGTGATGTGTGTCAAACACTTGTCTGCTTAACAACACATATTTAAGGGCTACTAAAGTCTTAACCACAATGTGCATTATTGTAGGACCAAAACTGCTGTGTGAGGTTTCACCCATTGTTTCACAGCTCTGCACTGTAAGCGCTGCAGTGCAATTATGCAGTGACATTTGACAGATACAAATTTGCCTGTGTCTTTATCTGAAATTCAAATACCAGACTATTTTAATACACTTCTACTGTAGTTACTAGGTGATAAGGGTAACATAATTTCTACATGCAAACACACAGAAGCGCAGGTCTGAGATCAGGTTTTGATCAGCTGTCAGAGCCTGCAGTGGAGTGATGTTTAGAGAAACTGAATTCCTGACCCAGGAATCGTCAGCGTAACACATGGATGTCATTCACTGCGACACATACATCTCCTCTCTTCAACACTGTCTTCATCTCAATGCTACATTTTGCGTCTGTTTCTCTTTGATGGAGGGCTGTAGTGTGTTTCTGGAGGTGTTGTGATTATGAGTTGTCTGAGAGGTCCTGAGGGTGAAAAGAGACAGTTGAGTAAGAACGCCTACTAGCAACCAACAGCACAGCGATTTAATCGCTGTCTATGTGAAAGCACCTTGAGGGTCCTCATGTGACTGTGGAGAGCTACAGCTATGGACCATTTCATGTGCATGGATGGTTTAATTGGTTTAATTCTGAAAAATTATTCTTAACAGTCCCCTAATTGATTAATTAGCCATTGACACACTTATTTTTAAGTACTTATTATAGCAACAATCCCTCTGGAGAACCTGAGATGAGCAATCTGGTTCAGACGTCATGAACAATGCCAACAGAGGAGCAGAAATAAATGCAGATGAATAAATAAACTGACGAACACTTCACTCTCAAGATTCAGTGCACTGCATCAGAAATTGAGTGCTGTAGTTGATAAGGTAACAGTGACTTCTTTGGTTTGGAAAGATGACTTTTAAAGTTTGTTCCAAATAACCATTCGTTTTTACCCTCAAAACATTCATCGATGCCACTGTGAAGGACGAAGTATGGAATATGGCACTGACACAGTCAGAAACGAACACACTGTAGGTGTCTTGCTGAAGGACACACTGATGCTTCATCCCTTGCATGTTTTGAACCTACAACTTTTTGGTTACCAGCTCAGCTCTTTAACCACTAGATTACAACACATTAAATATCAGGACACTCTACACAAAGTCCCTGAGTTTAAACAACGTATTTAGTCTCACCTTGAGGAAATGCTATTGCTCAAAATATTTTTTCTCTTCTAAAATGGTTTCGAACCTACAACCTCTTGGTTACCAGCTCAAATTTGTAACCACCAGATTACAACATATTAAAGTTGCTGTCCGTAACTTTTTTTTTTTTTTTTTGTTAAAATTAATCCAAAGTCAATTATTGAGCAAGTACTTAACCAATCAGTGTTCATCATCTTGTTATCTTAGCCTGATTCACAACGGTAATCTTGTAATAATGTTTTATAATTTGAGTGGTTCGGGTCGTTCTCTTTGCATCATTACGCCACGTCTGTATACATAGGATATATGTGCGTATGTGGATGCTGCAGGTGGAGGATCATTTGTAGCCTCTTCTTACAGCCGCTGGAATAATGAAACTTGTCATAAACGAAATAGAGTCTTAAACGGTGCATGATGGTAATGAAACAAATGTAAGTGACTGAAATGAAATATTCTAGTTTTAAATGTGCATCTGATTACAGATACGTGGGATTACACTGTCCTTACAAAAGATTTATATTTCCCTGCTGAAAAAACAAACAAACAAAAAAAAACAGCTAAATCCAGCCTATGCTGGTTGGCTGGCAATAGCTGGTTTAAGCTGGAAGTAGCTGGTTTTAGCTAGTCTCCCAGCCTGGCCAAGCTGGTTTTAGCTGGTCGGTCAGCTGGTCTCCTAGCCTGACTAGCTAGCTATGTGATATTTTCACATGTTCTCCCCCCAAGAACAGAAAAGCAGGAGATTTCTTTAAATTATCATCAACAATTCTTCAAAATCTTCAAATTATCTTAATTATTGAAATTATAATGTTGTAATTGAAATATACAGACGCAAATAGATAAAGTGCAATAGAAGAAACACTTAAAAGTGTATTTTGGATGTTTTCTTTCCACTAAAATCTCAAAATTGACAGGTGCATGAAAAAAACTATATTTTTGCCTGTAGTATCTTGACTAGATGTTCACGTTTTGTGGAAGAAAAAAAAAGTGTTGCTTGGTGATTAAGTTCAGTCAAACAATTGCTGGTGTATCCTTGGTGGTTAGGAAGGTAGATTTGTTTGAAGTAGTTTTTAGCTCAAGATGAATATTTGGTGCAAAAAATATATTTTGTTTTCATTTGAAAGAACAGCTGTTAACGTGTTTGTTTAGACCTGCAATGCTTAAGATTTTTTTTTTTTTATTTTATTAAGAGGTGATGTAATTACATTTACAATGCATTTACATTTCTGCATTTTGCAGATGCTTTTATCAAAAGTGGCTTGCACGGCATTTAATCAAACCCATGACCTTGACGTTGCTGGCACTGTGCTCTACTGTTTGAGCTACAAGAATGCATAAGAGCATGATATTTGACTGCCGTTTTTATGCATTGTTCTGAAGCATGTGAAACCTGACTTTTCACAATTTTTTCATGGTGTGAACAGGCTCTATATTTTGGTTGCTGTGCTCGGGTCCACATATGGTAAGTTTGAGTAATAGTAACAGAAATGCTTGAATTAGCAAACACCACTTACAACAGAAAGCTAATGTGGATACTGTCCACGAGTGTCAGAAAACACACTTATCACCTTTTCACACTTTGTGATCTAAACAAGTGGTGCTGACAGGCTGTGCAGACTGGACATGTTATGGCTAATAAGCACTTAAAGGGTGTGACAGAAGTGTATGTGAGAGGCGTTTGGAAGAGGTGTCATTGAGACTGTTCTCTGTCATTATTTAGCCGTGAAAATGGCAGTAAAGAAGGTGTCATTTATTTCTGGCTTTGACCTTCTTAGGATCCACTGCAGGTCTCTCCCTCGATGTCTCGTCTGTGGATTCCTGCCATTCCTGTGTATCATTTATGTTTATTCCAGAACATTCTTTGGCTTTCTGTGTGACAATATTCTGGCTGCTTTGCTCTCCCTTGAGGGTATATGTAAAACTTGCCTTGTCGGTCTAATAAAAGAATTTCCCCATTATCACTTTCTGTAAAAGCATGTGTTCATACTGATGACTTCCTGTGTATGAGTGTGCTGCTCTTAAAAAAGCACATCCTGCTTTTTAAGGGTTGTGCAGAGCTACCCTTTAACAGCTGAATGGCTAATAGCAGCTCCTGAACTGCTATTAGCCGTTTAGTTGTTAAATGCATCATTGCTTTGCTTTGCTTTGTTTGTATGTTTTGAAGACTGTGCAGAGAGATACTGTATTTTCTTACTGAATATCTTTTGAAAGGTCATAAGATATAATTAAATATTTTCATACTAACTGATGTTTATGTTATAAAGTTGTATGTGTTTCAGCAGTTTCGACAGAGAAGTTGACATTTGGAAAGAGGTTGAATATACTGTAGGTCATGAAGTATTCAAAAAAGCTTTCTTTTTATATTTTCGATTCCACCAAATATTAATATTATTATAATATTCTAGTTTTTGTTTCATATGTTCCTTTTTTTATGTAGCATTGCTAATAGTAGCATTCTAGTATTTTTCTTTGCTGAAGCAGCATTTTAATTTGTCAGGTCACAATAGTTTTGTTGTTTTTCGCATGTAGCATTGCATAGCGTTCTAGTTTGTTGCGGTATACTTATGACATTTTTCTGACTGCTTTACAAAGACATTCTAGTTTGCTATATCAGGTTGTCTTTTGCAGATACCATTGCTAATCAAAGTGTTCTAGTTTGTTGTCACTCAAGTAATGAAACTTTTGCATCTGTGTCTATCGGTGCAGTGTGAACTATGCCTTAAAACTATTCAAAACCATTTTCGCTAATTGAAATAAAATAAAATGTTAGATGGAAAAACTTTGATGACCTTTGAAATATTGCCTTGCCAACTAATTTAAATAAGTTGAAGTAAAAACTAATAAAAATGGCAAAAGCACATCAAATTACTTTAACTTTTTCCCCACCATTGACGGAATTTTCCAACTTTCTGTGTTTTCACTGTTATATGATAGGGGGCGATATTACACATCCTCTGAAAGGTTACTGAATCTCCGTATCAAAACACAGTGAAGAAGAAGCGGAAACAAGCATATGTAAAATAACGCGATCATCAAGCATTAAACAGCATGTAAATCAAAACTGCCTAACGTTATCAAATGAAATGTCGATCCAGGAAGTGGTGTAGGACTGTGCAAGCTTCGGGGGTGTTGATGAAGCGATCTCTTCCATCTATGTTTTGATCATCATTCTGAATCTGATCCGGATGTAGACTTTAATAAAAGCATGATTTTCTCAGCTTTTTGTTCAAAAAGTTACTCTTTATGAAACTTACCCACATTTAACTGTTGATATACGTATATATAAAAAAGAATGCATGAACTAGAATAAAACAGGATTTTTAGTTTAAAATCAGAGGTTTTGTGACAAATTTTGTGAAAATTCTAAAATAAAAATGCCGGCAGTGGCTGGCAACTTTTAAAACCGTGGTGGGGAAAGAGTTCAATTAAAACTTAAAAATGAAAATGTAATTAAAATTTATAATAAGCTAATTCAAAATATTATTAAATATTATAATAGATTATAATACTACAGTATGTGAACATACTAGTTTTTTGTGTTTCATAGCTCAATATATATTACTTTTGCTGTTCATTTTTGTATGGCTTGCTAATAGAATCTGTATTCTATTCTTCCATTCTTCTAGCATTGTGAACTGTGAGCAATTGTGTGTCATGTTGTCTTGCCATTTTTAAAGCTGTATAGCCATTAACTCATGGAAACATTCTAGATTGTGATAAAGATGTGGTAAGTAACATGCTTTATAAGTCCATGTGACTACCAACCAGTGAGTGCAAGGAAACATCACAAAAAGTAAATTAAAGGGGTTATATGATGTTGCTAAAAAGAACATTGCTTTGTGTATTTGGTGTAATGAAATGTGTTTATGCGGTTTAAGGTTCAAAAAACACATTATTTTCCACATACTGTACATTATTGTTTCTCCTCTATGCCCCGCCTTTCTGAACCGTGTCGATTTTTACAAAGCTCATCGGTCGAAAAGCGGGTGTGCTCGTGGGGGGGGGGGGGGGGGGGGGGGGGGGGGGAGTATGATTGGCCGCTATCCAGTGCGTTGTGCTTGGCCGAATACCTCAAGCGTGTGACGGACATGTTACGCCCCTACCATACTGTGATAATGCCCTGTCAGGCCAGAGCCATGATTCAAAAACATGAAAACCCAATATAAACGAGGCATTTGTTTGCATCCAGTGGGGACATAATTACAAATTATAATGACTTATACAGTCTTTTTACACGTTGCGTTGCATCGCGCCACGTAAACATAAAACCATGTCTGCATTTGTGATCGGAGAAATGACAAACAACAAGCCCTACTCTACACTGCCCAAAAAACTTGTTTTAAACTCTTTAAATATAAAAAACGTACTTACAGGCTGTGAGTCAGAAAAGCCGGTATTGTAGTCTACTCTCTCAGGATCAGGAAACAGTCCTCCATAAAATGTGCTGCACACATCTGAATATTTGTGTTGAATTGTTCTGGAACAGTGTTGTGAATACAGTTTAACTACTGATTTCTAGTCGTGTCCATTTTTGGAACGAAGTAGTTTCGCTTTCACAACGAACCCAGCATACACACGTGGCCTCAGTTGAGCGGCTCTGCCTAGATTGAGCAGAGGCCTGGGGCAATAGTGAGAACGTCTGAGTGCTAGAGTGAGCGGAGGCTGGGGGCTAGTGTGAGGAACGGATGGAGGGCTTGAGTGAGCAGAGGCGGCGGATTCGATGAAGTAGCATCCGACGGGCTTGCGGCAACCACATGCGACGACCCCGTGCTGGACTCTGCTTCGTCCACGGTGAAAGCCGATCCGGCGATCCACAGCGCAAAGTTGTTGTATTTCCTCCGCAACCAGCACAGATCAGCTCCAGGCAAGACGAAGCAGATATCTCCTCTTTTGGAAGACCAAACTAAGTATTTTCGCTTTCACAACGAAACACGGCGACTTCACGACATGGCGGCGGCAGCAACAAAACTACAGCGAGAAAAAAAGTTACGCCTTCTTTCTTTGCGTGAACATTTGGTGGTGTTATGCAAATCTTCCCACATAGTGAGGTGGATATGTTGGGGCGTGTTAGAACGAGCCGTTTTAGGTCGGTGTGGCTGACTCTTAACTTTTATAAAAAAAATATCTCTTTGGATTTGAGAACTTGTAGTCTTTGCCACTTTACAGAGCTTCTTATGCACAAGAGCGTGTAACTCGCCAAAGGAAAGGAAAATAAGAAATGCATCATAGACCCCTTTAAGACAGTAATATGGTCGCGTTTAATTTCATGCTGGGGATTTCATTTTATAGATTTTCTTCTGCTGTCCAATATGGACATTTTTTATTTCTTTTATGGAATTGTTTTCATACAAAATGGATACTTCAGTGAAACAACTGAGATCACTTATGGCTTTGAAAGAGCAACCACAGCGCAGTAAAGCTCTCCTCTGTGTACTGCAGTGTGTGCGAATGTCTGTGTGTGTGTGTGTGTGTGTGTCTGTGTGTGTGTGTGTGTGTGTGTGTGTGTGTATGTACCGTAAGCTGGTCTCAGCACAGGCGAGTCTGTCTGTCTGTTCTCTGCTGCCTCTCATTAGGGGCCAGTAAACTGACCTCAGTGGCCTGCCCCTTGTGTTTAATGACAATATGTGTGGGCTCTTCCTCAGCGGCCAGCACAGATGCAGTGCTCAGCACTTCAGATGTTATCTTTCCTCTCACATCTCACCCTCCCGCTCGCTCTTATTCTCAACTTCAGTCTGTCTTATAAGCAGCTCTGCTCTGAAGTGTGCGAGTGTTCTCTCTCCGCAGGAACACCAGCACCTCACAATATTGTAGAGACTGACAGAGTGCTGGTCTCACTGACATTCACGCTACATGTCTGTATATATTTTAAGAAAGACAATGATGGGAAAGACTGGGAAATTAAAGTTAGTGTTGCTATTCAGTGGTAAGGGTGTTATCAGTGGTTGCCAGGGCGTTGCTATGCAGTTACCAATATGTTCAAATTGTTTTTAACATGCTTTTCTAGGGCATGTTGCCGTTAATGCTATAGAGCATTGCTACATGGTTGCTAACATATTCAAGGCTGTTTTTAGTGTGTTGTTTTTAGTTGCTAAAATGCTTAGAGTGTTTTTGCCGCGTTGCTATGCAGGGTTGTGAGTGGTTGCCTGGATGTTGCAATGCAGTTGCTAAAGTGTTTTCCAGCATTTTGCGCTGCAGTTGCTAGACATTTCTATGTGGTTGACATATTGAGAGTGTTTTTAGTGTGTGGCAGTGTCGTTGCTAACATTCTTAGAATGATTTTTGCAGTATTGCTAGGTTAAGTGTATTGTGGGTGATTGCCAGGGTGTTAAAGTGTTTTTAGCGATCTGCTCTGCAGATATTAAAGCATTGCTTTAACCGTGTTTTTAGCATAGATATGTATAGGTAGATTCCTAATGAGTTTCTGTGGGCCGCTGTCCCTGTTGAAAAAACCAGCATATGCTGGTTAGGTATGTTTTGACGCTGGGAATGCTGGTTTAAGCTGGTCCTTTGTTGGTTTATGCTGGTCCTTTGCTGGTTTAAGCTGGTCCTTTGCTGGTTTATGCTGGTCCTTTGCTGGTTTATGCTGGTCCTTTTGCTGGTTTATGCTGGTCATATGCTGGCAAAGGACCAGCATAACCAGCAAAAACCAGCAAAAGGACCAGCATAAACAGCAAAGGACCAGCTTAAACCAGCAAAGGACCAGCTTGAACCAGCATCCCAGCGTCAAACATACCTAACCAGCATATGCTGGGTTTTTTCAACCGGGTATGTAAGCCTTCTGCCAATACTGGAACAGTCAAAGCACTCCTTGAACACTCTAGAGCAAGTTGACTGTGTGTCTGCAACCGTAGTATAGTCATGGATGAATATCTATATCTGCAATAGACATCAGAAGATGATTTTGCTAAAGTAACACAATACAACAAGACAAAGGCATTAACTAGCACAACATTAAAAAGTTACCATCGTTTAAAAGCGTGTAAACATTGATTACTTGTATAAAAATAACATAATAAATACACAAACCAACACATCCTCACCTGTGAAAGGTTATCCCATTTCTTCTGGATTTTAAATCTCTGTGGTTTTTACAACCAGAGTCTGTGCAATGTTGTGGCATCTTGGAAAACGCATAGATTTTTACTGTAAGTGACGACACGTTGTCCGTTCTAAGATGGTGGATGCATCAATGTGTCTGGAGAGGTCAAATGTGGCATCTACCTATACATATCTATGGGTTTTAATGTGTTCTTATGCAGTGGCGCCAGAGATGTGGATGGCTGTAAGGACGTTGCTAAAGTGTTCAGGGAGTTTTTTTTAACACACTTGCCTACAGTTGTTAGAACATTGCTAGGTTAGAACCTAGGTGGTTGTAGTATATTCAGAGTATATTAGTATATTAGCCTTGCTATGTAGTTGCTAATATGCTCAGAGTATTTTTGGTATATTGCTATACGGTGGCATCATGATTGTTATAGGTGGTTGCCAGGGTGGTCTGTGTGCTAGCTGAGGTTTCGTTAGGTTGTTCTGAATGGCTGCTAGGTGGTTGCTTGCACAAAAGTCAAAAACGCTCTCTTGAGTATTGATTTCTGTTAGTCTGACAGTAACACAAATCCGTACGTTGAGTATGTACAACTACTTTTTTTTTTTTTTTACAAAGAGTAAATTAAGATATGTTTTCTGAAAACCAACTCATCTGACAACTTCGCTTCACAGGTAAATTGATCTTGTTTAAGGAATGTTTCGTTTTCTTTGTTTCTTTTTTATAACTGGGAAATAAGACAAAATTGTGTCAGAGTAAGAGAGAGGAAGAGGAGTGAAGGAGAGAGACAGGAGCTGATGAGGTAGCACATCTCAGTGACAGCTTCAGATAGAATCATCACCAGGTGGTGTGAATTGAACCTCAGCCAGAGTGTCTGTCTATCACTGATACACCACACATATACGCTGTGTTTCTCTCCCCGCTTGCTTTTCTTTCTCACTATCCATCTCCAGTCCTCCCCTTCTCCCTCTCTTGTACCGTCTCCATCTTGCATCTGTTGCGGTGTAGCAGACCAGATGTTGCCCTTGTCAAACTCGATATCAGATTTCCGTAGTTCTCCGTCGCAACAGCTGAGCTAAGTGGGTAACTGCCCTTCCCCATTAGTCTGAGTCTTAATTGATTCACCTATAATTCTTTCACCAAACATCTCACTTAATTTACATGCTTAAATCATCCATAAGAGGGGCATGGGAATGGGGAGATGAGTTTATTAAGTATGAGACATTACGTCAAGCTCAGAGGTCCCGCTAGACTGAACTGTGGAGAGAAAATGTGGAGTTGAAGGATATCAGAATTCATGAGCTAAGCAGGTGGAGCATCTCTGTGTTGATTGATTGGTGCGATTATTTGAATATTTGTAGTGAACTATGATTTGTCCATTTTGAACTGCTTATAAACTGAACATAAAAATGTAAGTGTGTCAGTTTATGTGCACTTATGCTGTAGGCTACTAAAAATCTTAAAAGTGTATTAAAAACTGTACTTGCAGATAATGTACTGTATTAATGTTAATTGATTAAGATATTACACTTAAGTACATTTATAATAAGTACCCTTGGTAATAATGTCAAATTACTTTTACTTTAAAGCACATTTAAATCATT
>JADLZN010006613.1:447574-545074 GCA_018155175.1 Sinocyclocheilus anophthalmus | reverse complement strand
ATCCTTAATCGCGCTGTCGTCCGTCCATCGACCCCGTCCGCCCCCCTTATAAGAAACCTTTTGTCTAAATGGTTTCCAGAAATGACCTTAACATCTGAGACCTTTCCTGTTTTCACAAAGGTTCTTGTGGTGAAGAGGTCTTCGATGACAAACACAAAGAAGAGATGGCGTCGTTAAAGAACCCTGTGACTGTGGTCCGTTCTCCCCACCCTTCTCTCGTTGGACCAAAATGGGTCTTCTATCTGCCATATTCATGCGTGTGCTTCGTGTTGAAAGCACCTTTATTTTTAAGCGTGTAGGCAGGGTTTAATGCATTATGAGCTTGTCCTCTTTCGACCAATTCCAGAGGTAGACCAAAACACCTTCAACCAGATTGTTTTCGTAGTGTAGATGGTCATGTGATCGAAACAGCCACTAAAGACCACCTCTTTTCCTAGCGCCCTAGCCAGACAGCCGGCTTAAATCGTACGTTTGGTTTGAAGGTGAAAAAAATGAGTTCTCTTACAGTCCTGATACTAACACAAACCCACAGCGTTCGGCGCAGTTTTGCTGCTATCAGAGCAGAAATGAAAGCCGCTGTTCTCCGTATTATTTTCTGTTGTCTCCTTAATGTGTTCATAAATAAATTGTTCAAGCTTATTTTGCAGTATTAGATCAAAAGATTGGAAAAAGGCCCATACATGCACCTGCCCATTGAAATCAGGAAAGTGGTCAAAATTGCACATAAGAGGCGGATTAAAACAGCAGGTGTAAACACGAATGTGTCTCGCTTCACTTGTGATCCTGTGAACCAAAACACATCCTAATACCAGGTGTAAACAAGACCTGGGAGGGGTTTTCACCAAATCATTTTGATGCCAGACTTTAGCTCAGGAATTTCAAAGTTAAACATTAAACAACATTTGAGATGGTGAGGAATTTATTCAGTAAATGTGTTTCCATTGTAGTTTATGCACATTTTCTTATTGGATTAAAAACAAAATCTGCCTCAATTGAGCGCATAGGTTTTTTTTATGTGCATTTTAAGATCTTGGCTTTTCCATCCAGCATTTTTCAATCCCAAAATTCACTCCACAAAATAAGTGGATTGAAACACAACTAATGAAAGTCAATGGGGTCCAGTGTTGTTGTATGGACAGCTGAAACATTATTCAAAATATCTTCTTTTGTGTTCCACTGAAGAAAGGAAGTCAACATCAAAAGTACAACATCATTTAAAGATACAACATCAAAAAGTAGCAAACTTCTTCTTCTTCTTCCGAAGGGCTGATTAGTAACCTAGAAAACACAACTTTGTTTCCCGATGGACTGATGAAAACCACACATCCTGCTGAATCCAGCCAATAAGATCCGGTGATTTATATTCAGCTTTTGGCATTTTGTGTGTAATAAGCATCAGACAGCCTGTGAACTGTCCGCGGGCGGCTCGTAGGCGTCCCATCTGAGGCTAGGTATAGCGTAATGTGACCTGTGAGTGAGTGTCTGTCTCTCTGGAAGAGAATTCTCTGTGTAGGTTGGATCAGCGTCTGGTGTATATCTGGAGGATGGATATTCACAGATGAGAAGATATGCTAACAGCTAATTCACCAAGCGGCGGTCTACGCTAAGCACTGTGACTCATGCCAGGGCACACATATTTCAGGTTTTGGGTTTACACACGCTCATAGAGAGCCTGATTTGTGCTCTCAGTGGCTTCATTGAGGTGTGAGACGTAATTTGGTGTGTGGAGATGTTTTCTCATTTTAAGAATGTTTTTAAAAAACAGTATTTTTATTAAAAGAAATGATTTGTATTTATGGATGCTAATGGATGATGAGTTTAAAGATCGTAGGTAATGTGTAAGGGGTGAATAAAAGAGAAATGGTGGTTCACCACTGGCCACAAGATGCCCTCAACTATCCCATTAAATGCTTTATTAACAAAGCAACAATGTACAGCTCTAATAAAGAAATTTTCCAACTTCGTAGGAAAACCATTTATTTTAAAGCATTTATTAATTTAGTGTTTTATAGTATTTTTAACAGTCACCTCCTCCCTTGAAATGTTCATATAAATAATTAGAATACCTTTGCATTTTATTTTTATTTTTTCCTTGCCAGTATCCTCATTAGCTTGCATAATAATTATATGACCGTTGTTTTCTGTTTTTTTAAACAACAACAACAATAAATAGATACACAAATAAATTTATATTGAAAGTGTTATAAGTCATAGTAATATAGTCTCTTATATTCTTATACTATATATATTCCAATATTAACATATTATAAATAAATATTCCAGATTGTTTCCCCAGATAATATTTTTAATAATTGTATTCATATTTTTATGTTTTTTCAAAAATATCTTTTTTCATAACTTTTCATTATAATGTAATAATTTGTCTGCTTTTTTAGTGAAGGGGTATAAAATATGAGAGAAAAAATGACAATGTATTTGAACTATAAGAAATAAAAACAAATATGAATTAAGTTGTAAAAGAAAAAATATTTAATTTATTTCTAATTTAACTTCTTGCAACGTTCATATGACTAATTAGAATACTTTTACGTTTTATTTTTAGAGAGTTGTTTTTCCTTGCCTGAATCCTCTTTAGCTTGCATAAAAATGATCTAGCAATATTTTTTATTCATTCATTCATTCATTCATCATTATAACATACAATGGAAAGCATACAATAAATGTGATTTGAAAATGTTTCTCTTATATTCTAATACCGGGTAGGATATGCTGTTAACGTATTATAATAATGTATTATTAATATTTCATTTTTTTTTTTACATTGTTTTAATTATTCAGTTTATAAATATTTTCCCTCATAACCTTTTCTTTTCTTGTTTTTTTTCTTCTTTTTTATGTAATAACTTGCTCTGCCTCAACTTTTTTGCCAAACAACCTTTTCCCCAGTCTTTCCCCCTCCACTCTAGGCTCTATTCTGGTATGTAATGCACAATTTTCACAATCCAGTAAATTCAAAATTAATATTCAGTATTAATTAGTAATGTCATATTATAGAAGTAAAATGTGTTGTGAATGGAGTTTCATGATGAAATTCACTCTTGTAGTGTGCGATTCAGTGTTTGGCTTTGGTAAAACCACAGATCATTTGTTTTCTTTGGATAAAATGTAGGTTACGTGTCGTCCACTCTGCAAATTGAATTTGTTTGTGAAACTGAAGTAGTGGGCTTTTTGTTGTGCTCTTTTTATTGTCTTATTTCCAGCTTGTCTGACAGATCAAAATCACTTTCTCTCTCACTCTCGCTCGCCCTCTCCCATCCTCTCTCTCCTTCCTGTTTGCTCATCCTTTGAAGTGATAGAGTGTGGGCTTGAGGGCCGAAGTGACTCCTGAGAGAAAGACAAAAATGGAGGATAAAAAAGAGAAGATGAAAGGATCTTTCAGTCTTGTGGAATAGGGGAGATGGGTGGAGGGGGGTTTGGCGGTGGTCTTATATTTTTGTTCTTCGACAGTCAAGGGTAAGCTAAGCCAAAGGGGGTCAAGAAAATACTGACATGCTCAGGCAAAATCTCAGTGTCAAACTGTAAGCTCCTCAGTCCCATCGATGCACAACTTCCTGAAGAGATTCAATCTTTCTCTTTATCACACACTACTAACTTATCTACAATTTTCAGCAATGCAACAATAGCTCAAAAATAGTCTAGTTTTGCCAGTAGCAACTTTTTTTTTAACAAAAGAAAAGTAGCAACATGCAACTGTTATTTTGAATTGTACTAATACAGTATTTCACAATATTACTGTTTTACTGTATTTTTGATCAAATAAATGCAGCCTTGGTGAGCAGAAGAGACTTCATTAAAAAAAACATTAACAATCCTACTGATCCCAACCTTTTGAGCGGTAGTGCATTTATGTATATTTTGTTACATTTAATAAAAAAAGGTTACACTTTCTTTTCATAGTCCACTCTAGGCATACTAATAATACATTTGCAACGACGTCAACTAACTATCATTAGAGTATTTGTAGACTGTTGTGGTTTTGGTTAGGGTTAAGAGAATAAGTGGACATGCACAATTTCTGCTAGGGGACTATCAAAATAAAGTGTGAACAGATATTAAGCAGATAGTCGGCTAATATGCTAATGACTGCTATTTGACGTGGCAAAAGCCCCTTTCATACATACAGTCTTTACTGGTAAATTACCGTTAAGAGATCATGTGTGAACAGGACCGGTAAATCCGTTCTGAAAATTCAGTGGTATGAGAAGTTGTGGCATTACCAGTAAATTACCTGTAATGTGCTCTGTGTGAACGCAGAATGAGATTACCGGTATGAGCAAGTACAAGTTCAGAATGTGCTGACGTAAGACGAACAGCACATTTTTGTTCTGGTAATTTTACAGCAATTTACTGGTATTACTGTGTGAAAGGGGCTAAAGTTACTTATAGTTAGTAGAATGTCTAAAATGGACTGTCAAAATAAAGTGTTACCAAAAGTGTTGTATAGTATAGTATAGTATAGTGTGGTATATTAATGCTACTTTTTGCTAATAGCGTTACTTGTACTAGCCAGCTTAGGTAGGTAGGTAGGGAACTTGCGTAGCCTTGGTACTGGTTTCTCACGTGCAACATTCTTCCTCCAGTCTGTTTGTTTCCTCATCTGAACAGAAACTGATCTGGCCCAACAGGAAAGTGCAGATTACAGTTGTTGCCTTCTGGTGGTATTGTTTAGTTCTTTCGAAATTATTTCTATTTGTAATGTTTCCAAGAAACTAAAATCCCAGAATGCATTAAAATGAGTTTAATGAAAACATGTGTCCAAGATGTCAGACAAATTGAGTGAAATGTTGAAAATAAATATATACTTCAATACATATTGTTAAATGTAAACAATGTTATGTATTTTTAAGTCAATTGGAGCATCACATTGTTAGCATACCAACCTGCTAACGTCAAACTCTATTGATATGTCTATTAAGCTGAGTCTTGCACTTTGCGTAAAGAGTGCTATTTGTGTTGCTCTTTGCATAGAGCGTCACAGATCAGTCACTTATTTGTTTAATTTCCTGTTAAGATGTTGCCTGTGAAGGCTGTAGTCTTTGTAGGCAGTAGACAACAAGTCGGCTCACTTAATTAGAACATAGTTTGTTTTTTCTTACTTATTCCGTTAGAGTGACAGGATTGGTCAATTTGAGATGTCACTCAAATGAGGTCATTAGACAATGGTCCCCTCACCATTGTCTAATGACCTCATTTGAGTGACATCTCAAATTGTGAGAACGTTCTGAAATATAATGCCTGTGTTTCATAGAGGACAAGACATTTGAGAAGATCTGAGCCCTCAACTCGCTTTCATCCATTAATGGTGACAGATGTTCATTATGAAGGTTTGATCAGTAACCAGGCTTTTTGTAAAGTAGTTGACAGGTGTGTATGTGTGTGTGTTTGTAAGTGTGTACAGGAAAGGAGAACAGACAGAGAAAGAGACAGTGAGAAAAAGGAGAAGTAAATAAAAACACAGACAAAGCATGTATCCAAAAAATAAATGTCTCATATAACACCCACACACAGGAACTCAGAAACTACACCAAATAACCCACTAAACATGAACCCGCTTTTCAGTTTTCTCTTCCTATTGGCCTTGCTGCCCTATGAGACGAGAGATTCATCAATCATGCTGAGACAAAACGGTGTCCGTTTACTGCCGACAGCTGACACTGTGTATCAGATCTGTTGAATGGGAAGGTTGTTGACACTGTGCATCTGCTGGAAATTAAAAACAGAGACTGATGAGGGGATCAGACGAGTGTTGTTGTTTCTCATGCACGCAGTCTGTCTGTGCCGCCCGGCGGACTTTCGTTCCCCATCGTTCCTGTCTCCATCTCTGTGCCACCTGCTGGGCTCGTTGGCACCTCTCCGCTGCTGGTGCCCGCACCTCGTGCCATGCTGGCCACTACCATCTGGTGAATGTCAGCATGACTCCTGCCGCCCTGGCACAGAGTGGATGGCCAGGTGGTGCTTGTGCCACCCCTCCCCCAACATCCCCTCTTTCTGATTACGAGAATGCAGATATGGTTAAGGACTTGTCATAAAAGTCACCTTAAACTTGATAATACTTCTCTTGAGCATCTATAACTAAAGTAGGTTATCATATTAAGTCATCGTGAAATCAAAATTGACCCTTTTAACTTTCTCAATGCATATTCCTGGTCTTATTCCAAAAAAATATCTGTCACTGCAAACGTTCATCAAAATGCAATAACTTTCTCAAACCTCTGAAACGACTTTTCTTTTCAGATTACATCACCAAGGCCACTCAAGTTCCAGCCAATGGGTGCTGCTGCTGTTTCGGCAGGAGAGTAGTCTGTGAATGCACATTAAGTGCTGGACACAATACCACAATCCAATCAATTCCTAATGGATAAAAGTCCCGCTCTACATTTGTCTTGTTGAATATTCTGTTTCACATGAAAATGAGACACATTATGGACGCAAAATGGGTTGTAAACATGTGACTTGAATTTAAAGTAGCATTGCTTGAATGTACATGAGTTTGAATGTAGAAGCTAGAAAATACCCTGCTGGAATATCCAGTTAAAACTTGCTTAAGGTCCAAACCTGTTCCTTGAGGGCTACTGTCCTGCAGAATTTAGCTCCAACCCTAATTAATTGCACCTGAACCAGCTAATCAAGGTCTTCAGACTCACTAGAAACTGTCTTGGAGCGAAACTCTGCTGCACAGTGGCCCTTCAGGAGCAGGGCTGGACACCCATGGGTTAG
Source organism: Sinocyclocheilus anophthalmus (assembly GCA_018155175.1). Classification (NCBI taxonomy): domain Eukaryota; kingdom Metazoa; phylum Chordata; class Actinopteri; order Cypriniformes; family Cyprinidae; genus Sinocyclocheilus; species Sinocyclocheilus anophthalmus. The sequence continues at coordinate 538,336 of JADLZN010006613.1, read as the reverse complement.
GGTTTATCATGGATGGCCACTAGTATGACCAGGCTAGTTTATTTGTTTGATTAGCTGGACTGTTAGTTAGAGATGGTGGTGGCAAACCATCATGGTGGTGGCAAAAAAAATAAAATAGCAACAATGATCCAAACCCAGCTTCGCCTCCTTAAATGTTAGGTTTACCAAATATGTGTTCGACAGAAGAAAGAAACAATAGTACAGGTTTGGAACAACAAGAATGAATGACCACATGGTCATTAATTTGGTTAGCCAGTTCTTTAAAATGTGTTTTCCAATGGGGTATGGTGTATGATCATCAGATTTGTTGATGAAGCAATCTAATTTGTGGATGGGATGGTGCTTGATTCCTCTTAGGTGTGTCTTCTTCTAGCTAGTCCCCTGGTTATTTTCATGCAACTTCCCCCAGTCTCTCAGTTTTTAAATGGCCACCTGTCATTTAGGTCGGGATACAGCAGGGGCCTGCATCCCAGCTGTCACTCTTACCCCTTTCCCAGTCTCTCTCTCTCTCTCTATTTATCTTCTCCTGTGAAGGTCTAACATCACCAGTCCTTCAAGGCCACGAGGGGCCAGTCATCTGGAATGGCCCTGACACAACTGGAAAATTGGCAAGGTTGGCTGGATCTTCGACTGAACTGAAGAAGGCCCTTATGTGGAAATCCTCTTAGTGCATTTACTTGAACTGGTGTCAGCAGACAGGCAGGAAGTGCACTAGCGCCTAGCTTTCAAATCCTAACCTCCTCAAGAAGGACAGATAAAAGCTAACTCCTGAGGGCGGTGTTGAATGTCAGGCTTGTTGTGATACGATTGAAGAGGGAAGCGGTCATATTGAGAGAAAGAGAGGTTAGGAAGGGGGAGGTAGGCGGATGGATAGAGTGCTGGCCATCTGTGCCGCTTTTGTCCTGCTGTGTTCAGGTAGGGGCAAGAGGAGGACTGTATGTTCTGGGTTTGGCAGGTCAGGATGGAAGCCCCATGGGGACAGACAACCCGATTGTCAGTCTTTGGCGTCCAGACATGGAGGTGTGGTGGAGAGACAAGCACTGCCAGATCACATTTGGATGTTGACACACTCACACAATCACATGACTTCCAAAATAACCAGTTGATTGGTTTTTGGAAGCTTTCTTGCAGGCAACTGTTTAACTTTGAAAAGGAAACTGAATTTTTACATTGTACAAATGTGATTGGTGCTTGCCAATGCAATACCTGCAGCCACAATGCCAAGGTGTTGTGGATGGTTAGCAGAATGTTGCTATGGAGTGCTCTCGGTAGGTGCTAGGGCATTGCTAGAATGTACTGTGTGGGTCCTCACTGGTCCATGTCAACCCCCAAGTCTCCTTGATATTCTGGTCTCTAGATATGGTCCAGGTTCCTTCAATTATGTAAGTCTATTAGACCTTTTCTTCTCATTTTTGTCCATCAATTTGTCGATTGTTAGTCGTTATAAATGTTACAAACCTGTGAAAGCAAACCTTATGGCAGTTATAACTGCTTATAAGTGATTTATAATGCAGTTGTAAATGAGTTATTGGTCATTTATGAACACCTTTATAAATCCCAAAGGGAACCTTAATGTAAAGTGTTACCAAATCATATGCATTGGGTCATTTAAAAAATGCAGTCATACCTTTCTGTATGCAATATCTTTCAGTACATTTTTGCCATGTTATACAAAATATTTTAAATTGCAAACTTGTGGGAAGCACTCGTTTTAGCTAATTAAGGAACGTTTGTACAAATATGTTTTTGGTTTTATTGTCCTTCTATTGTATTTACTTGTTTAACTCTCGTTCTTAATTATTGCATACTTATAAATCAACGTGATGCAAGTATTTTTATTAAAAAAATGGTATGTTCCAATCAGTTAGAGTGGGAAAGATATGTATATAAGATGGCTGTCAATAGTAGCAAGGGGAACTAGTGGACAGATTAAGAGCAAGTGAACAAGGTCATTGTTGTACAGGGGAGTTAGTACAGTTTTTAGTACCTTTCAGTTCTAATTTTAGAATGTTTTATTCTTAACATTTGTTTTTATGCTCTTAAGCATATTTAATTGCATGTTTTTGCATATCTGCTCTAAATAAACACCTTTTTGAATGCCAACATCCTCCTTGTGACTACTCAGGTCCCTATCACAGTTGCCATGAGAGTGTGTTGGGTGGAACCAATGAAAAATCATTCATTCCCTGATGCACACTGATTGTAATACTTGTGAGTTGATTATTTAGCTAATGCTATATTATCCAAAACAGCTTACAAGAGGAACAGTTTACCAGTTTGTAACCACTAAGCTACCAGCAACATCATCATCCAATCAGATATTAAGGACAGTGAAAGGAACAAAATCTGATTTTAAAATCTGATTCATGGGAATGTTGTTCCAGGAGCATATGCTGCTTGGCAAAATCCTGGGAATATTCCTTCTTATCATTTTTATATCATTCCATTTTTATGGAAGAATAGTAGTATCTATGATTTAGGTACTTGTTGTCTCCATTTTATCACATAGTACATGATGCTTAGATTAGAAACAGTTTTGGTACTGCAGAGGGAGGATTTGGTGTAATTAAATTATAATATTGTAGGTTGAAGCTCACTAATTTATGCATTTATGCAAAAACATGCATGCTTATTAGATTATGTCACCTTTTATATAGATGACTGGGGGCATTATGCTGTTCTAAAGGGGAGGGGTGTCTGTTTATTAGAGAGTTATATGTTTAATTTTATTTTATGAAATCCCTCTCTGTATGTGTGTCTGTACATTTAGAGAAGTGTTTGTCTTTACAGGACAATATGCTCTTTTGTTCTTGTGCGTAAGCAGAGACTCTTAGTATCACACAAACACACCCTTTAAATGAACAGGAATTTAAACACTGTAACCTGTGCGTATGTGTGTGTGTGGAGACTGTGTCATTGGTATGTTGCTCTACAGGAGAGACCAGCCTAATGTGTTCAGCCTTGCTTTGAAACAGCCAAAGAGATGCTGTTTCCCCCCCGAAAGACTGCTCCTACAGGAACTCTGAGAGCCGGACTTCTCTGCATTCCTTCTGGCCTTCCATACTAGAACAATCACAGTACTGATTTATTCTCAATGCACCTGTTTTCATACCCTTGATTGGATTATGCAGTTGAACTCCGGATGGCACAGATTCATACGCTTGTCTGGGAGCTGATTGACAAACATTGAAGTCACTGCGTATCTCGTCAATCATACTCACCTTACTGGATTGTTATATAGCTATTTGACAAGATGTGCTACATGGTCAACGATGCAACTAAAAGAGCAGTGAATCTGAGACCTCTTGTCCAGGCCGAGCAGGCTGCATGAAGATGAAAGTGTCTTAGCATTACATTATAACATTTTATAAAATTATACATTTTTATTTTTTGTTAAGTTCAGTCATTTCATACATTGTGAATTTAAATACACTGAGGTTAATGGAATTGATGTTCTTGTTTCAAATTTAACAATTGAAAATTGTAATTATTTGCAGCAAGTACATAAAATATGTTGTAGAATTAATGTTTAAGTCTACACTATCATCTATCGATCGATCGGTCTGTCTGTCTGTCTGTCTGTCCGTCCGTCCGTCAGTCCATCCATCCATCTATCTATCTATACCTGTCTATCTATCTATCTATCTATCTATAGATTATATAATCTATCGATCTATTATCTATCTATCTATCTATATATCCGTCAGTCTGTCCGTCAGGTCTCTGTCGTCCGTCCATCCACCATCCATCTATCTATCTATCTTTCTATTATCTATCTATCTATCTATTATCTATCATCTATCTATCATCTATCTATATCTATCATCTATCTGTACGTCAGTATGTCCGTCATCTAATCTATCTATCTATCTATCTATCTATCTATCTATCTATCTATCTATCTATCTATATACCATCCATCCATCCATCCTCCATCCATCCATCCATCCAATCCATCCAATCATCCATCCATCCATCCATCCATATCTATCTATCTATCTATCTATATATCGATCTATCTATCTGTATGTCTGTCTGTCTGTCTGTTCCGCGTCGTCGTCCTAAACTAAGTTCCATCTATCTATCTATCGGTCTGTCTGTCTATCTATCTTCTGTATGTCTGTCTATCATCTATCTATCTATCTTCTATCTAATCTGTCCGTCGGTACGTCCGTCATGTCTGTCTGGTCTGTTGGGCAGTCCTCTATCTATCTATCTACTATATCTCTCTATCTGTCTGGTCTGTCTGTTGTATGTCCGTTAAGTCAGTCCGTACGTCAATCCATCAATCCAATCAATCTATCTAGCCATCAGTCTGTATGTCTGTCTGTCTCTCTGTTGTCTGTCATCTATAGATCGATTATCTACAATATCTATCGATTATTATCTTCTTATATCCGGCAGTCTGTCCGTCAGTCTGTACGTCCGTCCATCCATCCATCCATCTAGCATCTATCTATCTATTATCGTCTATTATCTATATATCTATCTATCTATCTATCTATCCGTCAGTCTGTCCGTCAGTCTGTCCGTCGTCCGTCCGTCCGTCCATCCATCCATCCATCTATCTATCCATCAGTCTGTCTGTCTGTCTCTCTGTCTGTCTGTCTATCTATCTATCTATCTATCTGTCCGTCCGTCGTCCGTCCATCCATCCATCCGTCTGTCTGTCTGTCTGTCTATCTGTCTATCTATCGTCTGTCTATCTATCATCTATCTATCTATCTATCTATCATCTACTATCTATCTGTCTGTCTGTCTGTCTGTCTGTCTGTCAGTATGTCTGTCTGTCTATCGGTCTGCTGTCTGTCTGTCTGTCTGTCTGTCTGTCTATCTCTCTATCTATCTATCTATCTATCTATCTATCTGTATGTCTGTATGTCTGTCGGTCTGTCTGTCTGTATGTCTATCTGTCTATCTGTATGTCTGTATGTCTGTCTGTCAGTCTGTCTGTCTATCGTCTGTCCGTCGGTCTGTCAATCTTATTTTTTGTTAAGTTCAGTCATTTCATACATTGTGAATTTAAATACACTGAGGTTAATGGAATTGATGTTCTTGTTTCAAATTTAACAATTGAAAATTGTAATTATTTGCAGCAAGTACATAAAATATGTTGTAGAATTAATGTTTAAGTCTACACTATCATCTATCGATCGATCGGTCTGTCTGTCTGTCTGTCCGTCCGTCAGCGTCAGTCCATCCCCCATCTATCTATCTATAACTGTTATCTATCTTCGATATATCTATCTATATCGGTCTATCCTATATCCGTCAGTCTGTCCGGCAGTCTGTACGTCCGTCCATCCTCCTCCGCTATCTATCTATACCTGTCTATCTATCTATCTATCTATCTATCTATCCGTCAGTCTGTCCGTCAGTCTGTCCGTCTATCTATCTATCTATCTATCTATCTATCTATCTATATATCTATCCATCCCATCCATCCATCCATCCATCCACCATCTATCTATCTATCTATCCATTATCTATCTATCTATCTATTATATATCTATCTAGCTCTCTACTCTGTCTGTCTGTCTGTCTGTCTGCTGCTATCCGTCCGTCCGTCCGTCCATCCATCAGTCCGTCCATCCATCCATCCATCAGTATGTCCGTCTGTCTGTCTATATCTGTCTGTCTATCTAGCTGTCTGTCTATCTATCTATCTGTACGTACTGTCGTCCGTTGTCTGTCTGTGTATCTATCTATCTATCGTCTATCTATATATCTATCTATCTATAATCTGACTATCTATCTATCTGTCTGTCTGTCTGTCTGTCCGTCCGTCCGTCCGTCGTCCATCCATCCATCCATCCATCTATTATCTATCTATCTATCTATCAATCTGTCTATCTGTCTGTCTGTCTATCTATCATATATCTATCTATCTATCTATCTACAATCCATCTATCTATCTATCTATCTATCTGTCCGTCCGTCTGTCCGTCCGTCCGTCCATCCATCATCTATCCTCCATCTGTCTGTCTATCTATATATCTATATATCTATCTATATATAAATATATATATCTTTTTTTTTTATATCTATATATCCGTCAGTCTGTCCGTCAAGTCTGTCGCTCCGTCCGGCGTACGTCATCCATCCACATATTTTATCATCAGTCTGTAGGTCTGTTCTTTCTGTCTTGTCTTATCTATCTATCTATCTATCTGTCCGTCCGTCGTCCATCCATCCATCCATCCGTCTGTCTGTCTGTCTGTCTGTCTGTCTGTTTGTCAGTCCGTCTATCTATCTATCTATCTATCAATATATCTATCTATCTATCTATCTGTCTGTCTGTCTGTCTGTCTGTCATCTATCCGTCTGTCTGTCTGTCTATCTGTCTATCTATATATCTATCTATCATCTATTGTATGTCTGTATGTATGTCGGTCTGTTGTCTATACTATCTGGTAGTGCTGTTATGTCGTCTGTCAGTCTGTCTGTCTCGTCGTCAGTCGGTCGGTAATCTTATTTTTTTGTTAAGTTTCAGTCTTTCATACTTTTGAATGTAAATACTGAGGTTAATGGAATTAAGTTCTTGTTTAAAATTTACCCAGTGCAATTGTAATTATTTGCAGCAATAAAGAAAAATGTTGTAGAAATAATGTTTAAGTCTACACTATCATCTATCGATCGATCGATCGGTCTGTCTGTCTGTCTGTCTGTCCGTCTGTCTGTCTATCTATCTATCTATCGTCTGTCCGTCGGTCTGTCAATCTAGCTGTTTAAAAACATAATTAAAACATATTTTACCTCAGTTTATGTATGCATTCTTTGAGTAAGGAACCTCTATAATAATGTTCTAATAATATTTGATAAAAATAGGTGCAAAAACAAAATGGTCAGGGCTCTTCCTATCAATATAGGCCTACATATTCCGATAATTTCTAAAGCATAAGGCACGGATAAATTTTGCCTTGAGGCTTATTAAGTCGAAAGATAGCACTGTAAGGCATCGATATTTCACCAGGTGCAAGACTGAAACACTGAAACACTGTATCAGCCCTCCAATTAGAGCACGCGCACTTCATGACGTGGACGCGCCCGTGGTCCAAATACTTGAGACAGTTAGAAAGCAGATAGAGAGAGAAACACTTGACTGGAGCTGTATCGGTCCAGCGGGGGAGTACGGCCATCGAGAGCACGGTAATTCACCTCGTTCGGGACTCTTTAAGATCCTGCGGTGCTGAAAGGGCCACACAGATGGGTTTAAAGCGAATCGCGTTGTTGCGATGACTGTTTCAAGTGCTCGTGTAGGACAGCATCTGTGTCAATCCGCCTATGTGCTGCTGTTATCGGGTGATGTACAGTATCTGCGGATCCGAGCACATCTATCAGCTACATCGATTCATAGTTTATCGTAGCTTTCTTTGATGCTTTCAGGCAATGCAATGCAGTCGCTCCTCGGACGATGGGTTTTGTATCGGCTTTCAAATGGATGCGCATGCATTTAACTTCACCTCGCGCTTTCAGATGCTGCGTTTGGGTATATTGAGGTTGTGCTGGTGCATCTGCTGTAGTTGAATCATTTATTAGACTGTATCTGGGGCTGAAGGAGAGAAACAAACACCGAGCTGTTACGTGAGACTGTTTTAATAGAGGCGAAGAAATCGAAGGACCGCGTAGCCAGCATCAACTTTGGTCGTGTTCGTTTGTGTAATTGTGTTGTGAAATACCAAGAGTGCCATTGTCAAGCGGTGTTTTGTTTGCATTGACCCTCCCTATTGTCCTGTAGAATCTGCATCCACCTGTGATCCTCGGGCCACATTTGACCTATATTGAGGAATTATTCAAATTCCTCATTCAGGATTAATCTATGACTAGTCTAAAAAGCCCTTATGTGTTTTTATATTAATCTTAACGTCTATTTTAATATGGACAAATATTATTTAATTGAATGGAGCAGGCAAACACAATTGGAGTAGGCTACTTTGGGACAAAACTAAAAGTTTCAAGTTTTCTAGGCTATTTAATTCAATTCTGCTTGGCAGTAAATAAAATCTGACATTTTTATAACATCTGTATTATTCTGCTTTCACGTAATGAACACTGTTTATTTACACTTAGAGTTACACTTGTGTATTGCACAAATAAATCTGTTGTGACAGGAATAATCAATATGGAAATTACACCCAGTTCCATTTCTTACAACTTAAAAATGTGAATAAATGTGTTTAGGAAAATGATATAGTGGGGTTTGTAATGTAATATTTTAAATATAGGCTACGCCAGGGACATTTAGTTCTATTTGTAACAGTATGCGTGAGGCTGTAGAATAGCTATTATTAATTATAATATAAACATTTAGCATTAAACAGTGTTCATTTGAATATATATATATATAATATCATATAATTTAAGTTATATATATATATATACACACAGTGTTGGGGGTAACACATTACAAGTAACGCGAGTTACGTAATCAGATTACTTTTTTCAAGTAACTAGTAAAGTAACGCATTACTTTTTAATTTACAAGAGAATATCTGAGTTACTTTTTCAAATAAGTAACGCAAGTTACTTTTTTTTCCCAATGTATTGATTGACATCTCTCCTGTCCTCATGCTGAGAGAAATCATAAGATGTTACTTTAGTTCTAGAATAAACGTGAACATGAATTAATTAATCCACTACACAAACAACACAGATCAGTTATTCCTCAAAATGGAATAAAAAATAATGCAACTCGAAATATGACGCCAAATGGAAAAAATAAAAAAAAAATAAATCGTAATAAAAAAGATATGATTAAACAAAAAAATAATTAAAATAGATTATAAAATGATTAAAATAAATAATTAAATGTTGAACAACACAAATATGGTTTATGTATTTAATCCCATTCTATTAACCAATGTCTTTGCTTCTGACCTTCGGTGATCCAGTTCAAGCGTACTAATAAGCACAAATTACTCTAGACAAACATTTGTGTCTTTGTTTATTGCTGAAGTGTGTTGAAAGTTCTTCTTCTGCATTCTACTGTACGGACGTAAATGTACTTTCCCTTCAGCCTGAGGCTTATTCATTTCACTTCTGGTGTGAAAAGGCTTTTATATTAGCCAAAAATAGAACTTTTTTATTTTAAAAACAAACAAGCAAGCCCTGTCCAGATTTAAAAAGTAACGCAAAAGTAACGCAACGCATTACTTTCCATAAAAAGTAACCAAGTAACGTAATAGGACGCACGTTGTAATGCTTTCTTTTAAAAGTAACTTTCCCCAACACTGATGCACGTGCAATCTATTAGCAAGTCAAACTCTACTAAAATGATCCCGTAAATATTGCACATAAAACAGGCTCTGAGGTGCTAGCCACAGAAGGTCGATGTTGGGATAGTTGGGCAGGACAGGCCTCTGTCTGTCCTCCGCGTGAATAATGAATTGAGCTCGTGCACGCCTCTGCGCGCGCCTCATTCATCTCAGTGCGCGTGGTTGAGAGACAGCACAGCAGGCGGAGCGCGAGTCCTGCTGACACCACAATACTGGGCTGAACCTCGACTCGGACACATCGGGGATACGTTTGGGTTATTTAACATTTCTTCTTTCACCAGTAAGTAGCGCTTTTGAGTCTTTCTGAGCTTGTGTTAGCGGGGTTTCCCCTGTGCGAGCCCGGAAGATTCGCGCACAAACGCGCTTGAGACTCGTTCGCTTTAGCGCTTGCGATACATTCCATTTAAAAAGTTTCTTTCTCTTTCTCCGGCGCTAAAAACAACTCCTCACCCCCTCATTTAGACTGGTTTACCATCACGTGTTGCTTTATCAACTGCACGGTTACTGCCGGTTGTTCTTCTTTTCAATCGTTAGAAAGAGAATCTCGTTGTTGTTTAATTGGTCTCAGTTAACGTGTCAGTGGCGAATGTGTGTGTTAATGATAGTTCGTGCTGTGGGTTTGTGTCGTTATCTTTTTCTAACAGACTGATATGCAGAGTCGGTTAGTCGCGGTTGATGATCATCTTGCAGCAGGTGTTTTGTGGAGAGACTTCCGCAGTTTCACACCCCGTCTGCACTGTACTGGCGATGTGAACGAGTCGTTCTTGTGAGTCGGATCTTGTCAATGAATCGGTTCACATAACCGCTTGGAACGACACTCCTGCGAAACGGACTGAATCGCTCCGGACTGTTCTGGAGTCAACCTCGTCTGAATCATTTCGGGAATAATTGACTCGTATGAGCCTGGAACCGATGAGTGAGCGAGGGATTGATTGATTGAGTGAAAAGTGACTTTAATAGCCGAACAGCACAAATGTTACGCTTGTGGGAACTATCGTCCGCTCTGTTTGGTTAAAATACGCTCTAAAAGTCTACTATTGATGTTTTCCTTAAAGTTGACCATGGTAACCACATCATTCCCTCCCATGAAAACCCATTATTTTAAAGGGGTCATATGATGCTTTTTTTTAAAGATCATTATTTGGTGTAACAGAATATGTTGACATGCTTTAATGTTCAAAAAACACATTCTTTTTCAAATACTGTTCATTATTCCTCTATGCCCCACCTCTCTCAAACAAGTCATTTTCAACAAAGCCCCCTCCTTAGCGCAGTCTGCTCTGATTGGCCAGCTGACCCAGTGCATTGTGATTGGCCGAACACCGCAAGCTACTTTCGGAAGGCCAAATAAAGTGCTTTTGCTTTCGCCTAGAAACACACAGCGTCTCCCTGACATGCTGCTTCAACACTAACTGCGGTTACTGAAACCACGCCTCCTTTCTTTGCGTGCACATTTGGGCGCATTATGCAAATATTTCCACATAGTGAGGTAGATAAGTGGGGGCGTGTTAGAACGAGCCGTTTAGGGGGGCGTGGCGGAGTCTTAACTTTGATAAAGTATATCTATTTGGTTTTGAGACTTTAGTCTTTGGAACTTCACAGATCTTCTTTATGCACCAACAGCTTGTAACACTCCAAAGAGAAATAGCGTCATATGACCCCTTTAATATCCAGGCCTGTAAACACATGGAAATGAAAAATAAAGTAATGGAAATTTCAAAATGTATTAATACAAATATAAAATGATATAGCCTAATATATACATAATATTAGTATTTTACAATATTAAACAAATATTTTATTTGCACATATTTACAGACATATTTGACGTCTGCATTTACATGCAGAAGGACATATTTTGTGTTTGCTCTTCTGCAATACATCTATATTTCCTAACAGATGTCAAATAGACGTTGAGAAAATGGCTTTAAGATGCCCCTTTGATTCAGAGTGTATGGAAAAATGATATCTTAAGAGTTAGCGCGGCTTTTCCGAGAAGCGATCTTTAACAGATCGACAGATTACGTACACTATATTTATACCATTCTAGAGTTTATTATTAGCATTAAATAGATATGAATAAACATGAACCACTGAAAAATTCTGCCAAATTCATGGCAAACTATGTGGAAACGTAAGTCCGTAACCTGACAAAAATACCATAGTTACAGTAAAACCATAATTAATAAATTTCTGGATCTTATTTAACCTTTTTCATTACTTTGTTGGCTAATACAAAGTTCTGAGGTTCTTTTACAAGAACATTACATAATAAAAAAAAAACTTTGGCCTTTAAAAAACTAAGATTTGTGAAATTATGGTTGGGAAGTTTGTAAAGGTGTGCATGCATAAATCAGGTTTTGCTTCCTCCTTAAGTTAACTTGTTACACAGGTATGATGTGAGGTTATGCTTTTGACTTCCATAGTCATGTTCATGTGATCTGTGCGATTATAAGAACAAAGAGCATAACTGTAATGCACGTTTCCTCATGCGATCAGCTCATGCGTCGCTTCCGTGTCTCAAACTCTCATACGCTGTTCTCTGTCAGAGACACACACGCTGCTGTGAGCCCAGCATCTGAAATGCTTTAGAAATTGCTTGGCACATTGGCTGAACATAGCTTGTGGCTATCACATATTGCCTCAGGTTGAAATGCGAAAGATTGCACTTGATTGTAAGGACCAAATATCTTTGAGAGAGAGAGAGAGACAAGTTGAAACTTATTTATTTCTCATTTCAAGCTGTTTGTGCCAAAACACAAGTATGAAAACACATATAAACTGCGATGTGTGTTAGTGATGTTCATTGTATTGGCCGTACAGTGTTGGTTAGAGTCTAAAGATTTTTATTGTATAGTGTGACATACGAGACCCATGTTGCTTAGCCTGCCTTTCCCCTCAAGAAGAGTGTGTGAAACTGAGCTTTGATCGTTCTGGAGGTATATTCAGCTCAGAGGAGAGATGACAGATGCTCTGGAGGTCAAAGGGTGGATGTGTCTTGTCTCTGGTCACTCTTTGTCTTTGTTTCACCCAGGCTTCGTCTCTCTATATGTCCAGTAGAGCTCCCAGAAGGCTTGAATTTGACACTCACTGTCTGTTGCAGGGGTTTAGTGCTTGAATAATCATTAAAGAGTTTTGTGTGCTTCGTGTCCTGCGGGCAGAAGGAGTCGACGGTGGCAGATGAAGCTGACTTTTCAGCATCGTTAGGTCACGCTGGGTGTCTGCAGGGATTTAGAGAGGCAAAATAAACATGAAGATTATGAATTCGGCATCTTCTTTTGATGATTTAGTAACATTCATCATCATTCAATCTTTGGTTAATCTTAAAATCAACATCAAATCAAAACTGACCTTGTTTAACTTCTTAATGCGTGTTCCTGAGCTCATTGTGCACACGAGTCATTGGTGCATGTTAATGCAAATAAAGATAAATTGTTTGTCTTTGCAATTTTTCATAACTCGCACTGCCTCGTCCTTCCTTTTTGGCTGATATCACAGACTCAAGGTGCATTCAAACACACTTTCTCTGCTTTAATAATAAATCTAATTTGATGTGGCTAAATTAATTTATTAGTGTTGTTATACTTCACTTGGCCAGCTAGAGTTTAGTGAGTATCTCTTGATGTTTAGGCTGTATGTTTGGGAGTATGTATGTTTTTTTTTTGTGCATTTTAGTGTACGTCTATGTTTTTTAGTGCAGTTTTTTTCATTCACAATGTCTGTGGTCAGATTATTATAATGAAAGAAGTCTCTTATGCTCAGCAAGGTGCTTATTATTTGAGCAAAAGTACAATAAAATTGTGAAATATTATTATGGTTTAAAATAACTGTTTTCCGTGTGACTATATTTTATTTCTGTGATGCAAAGCTAATTTTCAGCATCATTACTCCAGTCTTCAGTGTCACATGATCCTTCAGAAATCAGTATAATATGCTGATTTGCTGCTCAAGAAACCTTTCTGATTATTATCAGTGTTGAAAACAGTTGTGAATGAATATGTTCCTTTTAGCTGTGTAAAGAGCTGTCAGAATCTGAAAGAATCTATGTCGTTTGTTATTTATAAAACCATTAATTTTCAGTGTTAAACCGATTAATACATTTATTAAACATAGTTTTTACTTGTCAAATTATAGAGAACATTTAATTATATTATTTTTTTCCCCCCAGATCATTATTGCCTGTTGATCACACAGAATGCAAATAGTGCCCAATATAGATTTGCAGGATATTGACAGAATGGTATCCACCTGATGAAGTGTTTCTTCATCCATCTCTCTTGTTCTCTCACTCTTCCACCTTTTTTTCTCTCCATCACTCTAACCGATCGGAGCTATTCTTGGCCTGCTCTCGGAGCTGATGGAAAAAGCTGACATTGCTAACAGAGGGGGAATTTGAGCTTGACTCAAGCCAAAGCCCACTTCCTCCTCCTGAGCCCATGCACCACACCATCCACCCCTCTGCCGTCTGCCACCGCCAACATCTGACTTACTGTCTTCTTTTTCTATGACAAAGAAAGCCTTTCTGGTGAGAGTGTTTGAGAAAGGGAGAACCAAACAGAAAGGAAGAAGCTAATTTTTTTTTCCAAAAGGAGAAGCATTTTAAAAAAGGTTCCCCTACTTGAGGTCTTCTTTGAGCAGTTATCAATTGTACATTGTTTATCACAGGTTTGGCAATAACTGAATAGCCACCAGGTATGGGCATTGCATCCCACTGTGCCAGCTGAATTTGGCACACGACTTGGTTGCATCTTGGCTGCTGAATTTAACTCCTGACTAATGAGGAAAGGTGAACAATCCCATAAAAGAACTGGCATGTAGCACAAATTTAGAATCTAGCAAAGAGCAAAGAAACTACAAAGAAAGCTGCAGATTTATTATTTTATTTATTTACTGGATTTTTGCCGTTTATTGGACAGCATATTGGAGAACTGACAGAAAAGTACAGAGAGGAAAGTGGGTGGCTAAAAAAAATAAATGAAATGGACCCAGGCTGGACTTGAACCCGGTTCCCCACGAACACAACAGACCTTTTTATATCTGTGCAACAGAATTAGTTTAAACTTCGTACTAAACAATTCTAAACAAAATTATTTTGCTGTACAGAAATTACTAATGCTAATAATATTTCAATATTTATGTAACATTTTAATGTTTTTTTTAAGTAAATAAAAAATACTATAAAAATACTGATCCAAACGGTAGCTTATTTCTTTTAAATGATTAATTAACTTAAGTGGCTCATAAAAGTGTTTTGCTCATGAATCAAACTGTAAATAATAAGGAATCATAAGTAAGACATGTCTTTAAATTGAGTTATCCAATATTTTTATTGAATTACATTCAAACTGCAATCTTGCAAATTAAAATAATTGAATGTAAAATAATGGGGGCTTTAGATCTAGTGGCAGCGCTGATAGAGGTGCAGGAAACACTGGTCCAAGTTAAATTTGCTAGGTAATTGTTAGTTTCCAATCTACTAAGGTGCACTGCTGCAAAATACCTGCAACATTGATAACCCTTGTCTGAAGAATGGTTGTCCGTTTTGGGAACAAGTGGAGAGCAGGGTACAAGTGTACACTTGGTCGTGAGTGCATACTAAAGGAAGGGCACAATGGGACTGGAGCTCCTTGAGGGAGTGTGCAATGGAAAAGTGCCCTGCACTGTGTCAACAGGCAGTCTGTGTATTTGTGCGTGCGTGTGTGGTTTTAAGGCAGCTGATGTGCCGACAGGAGCAGTGGAAATGGATCCAGGGATGAGCAGAAACCAGATCTAACACAGGCACGGGGAAGGAATGGCCTTGTAAGGCATCTGAGAGTCAGAGAGCGAGAGAGACACAGTGGGTCGCCATTCCCTGAAGACGGACACACATGCATTCAAAAAACAGCAGCATTTCTAAACACTCTGAACTAAACAAATCATTATCTGCACCACACAGGCTATAAAATTACAAATGTAATAAATAATAATACATTTAAAACCATAGATGATTAGTGTTTATATGAAGCCACGTGCTGCTGCTTTTGATTTATTGAATTTGGCAAACACAGTAATTAAACGTTGACCTGGGAACAGTTCCTCTTATATTTGATTGTACCAAATCTAATCTTTTATGGAAAATATTGTCTCACATTAAATCTTTCTTATATGGTCAGAAATGTCTTTTATGCTCTTGTTAATATTTGAATCTTGGAAGTGTACTGTGTCTGTACAGATCATAAATTTATTTGGAACAAAAGTGAATTAAAAAAAATTTATTTGGGAGCTTTTTTTTAAATTTTTTTTTATTTTATTTAGAGATTTTAACAAGATTTTGCTTGCTCATTCAAAACTGGGTGCCTATGTAAAACACTTTCTGGTTTTATCACACATCAGTTGAAAAGTTTCATCGCTGTACAAGAAAGCTGTGCAATTTAAGATATCATTCATGCCCATAGCAGGATGAATTGCCACAAAGCATAACACGTAGGATTAGGCGTATGTTTAAATTACAGTAGTAATAATGATGTAAATGAATTTTAATGTGAAGTGATGAATGAGGCTGAACTTGGATTCAAGGACAATGTCTGTCTCTGCAGGACTATCACAAATACATACAAATTCCTTAGTGGATTTAGTCTAAACTTGTTCAGCGAAAGCAGGGTATTTCAGGATACACATTTGTTTCTATCAGTAAGACAAACTAACTGCTTCTCTCGAAACACCTGTGTTTTTATTGGCCTGATAAGATTTTGCTGATTGTAAGATTTGGATGGTGCGACAGTATCTCTTCCAAAACCCATCCTCTCTAATATCTACGTTCTTGCTTTCCTAACGACTACGGAGCACAATGCATTCAAAAAGCTACTAATGTACACAGAATCTTATAATGTACACAACTAATTTTAACTTTTGCAATAGAGTTTGATTTTTAGCATGTTGCAAAGCTACTCAGGTACTCTTTTAAGCATAACACACACTTATACTTTTAAGAATTGAATAAAGAGTTTTTTTTTGAAGCAGTGCATTGTGGGATTGCATTATGATTAAGGATACATACTACGCTCACGCTGCCTTTGATTTGGATTTTTATTTTTTTTGCTGTCTAGGTAGGTGGCTTTCTAGGTTTTTATTTTTATTTTTAACAAAGCTCTGGTCACTTGAATGTTACTGCATGTAGCAATTAATCCTCATTTGACCTCCTAGTTAAAAACATCTGTCATGGCTGAAATAGATATTCAATTAAAGGCTGGAAGGCAGAGTGCTTCCCCATCTGATAGTGTGCGTAATTTAATAAGGGAGGTTTCCAGCATGGTGGCATCGCCAGGCCGATTTTTATGAGAGATAGAAAGAGAAGGGTAGATGAAGAGGAAGGAGGAGGGGGTGTCGGATACTTTGATTTGTTCTGCCTTGATGGTCGTCACCCCTTTGCCTCCTCAGAGAATTAACCAATTAGACTGCGCCTGGTGCGTTTGCCGGCCACACTATTAGAAAGATGAAAGGAGCCCTCTGTTTAGCCTATAAACGAGTGAGCAGAATATTGATAAAGACAAGCGAGGATTATTGCGCTCGACTTGCCACGTTTGTTCCTTTGTGTCGTGATACAGTTCTGCGTAGTTCTTTTTAACCCACAGTGATGTGTGTGAGTTATGGTAGTGAGAATTAAGCTGCCAGACTTAATTGTAGGAAGTGATTCGCTCTGAATTGTACTTTTGTGACAGAACTGCACTTATCTGACAGTGATCTTATTCACTGTTCTCAGAACAGCCGTAGTGGTCTGTTCATTAAGTATAATTGGTAATGTTGCTCGGTTCTGGATTTGTGTGTCATGTGGGTGTGTTGAAGTCATAAGTGGATGAGTTATAAAGACTAAGCTTTCAGTGATTTATTTGTGATATAACAACCCATTACAAAAATTCTAGTACGAAACAAATGTGTGTGTGTGTGTACTATAAGGCTGCAGAAGTAATCTTATTAAATAATACAGTATTAGTAATATCTTAATGACTTGCAGTATGTTTTCAATAAACCAGTTAATGATATGGTTGTGCTGGGCAGTTTGATCAAAAATCTGTGTCAGGTATTTATTTATTTTTTTTTAGGATTCTGCCAGTTTCATAGCTTATCTGCTATGTTCAGATCTTATCTGACTTTAGCTTTGTGAAATTATGCCACATAAAACATCTGCATGAAACAGACAGCAGATGGGCAGAATGAGAACGTAAATTCACTCTCTGACAGCAGGAGGCGCTTATGGAACAGATACAGCGTTTCCTTAGTTACCGCTGTTAACAAAGCAGCGCTGCGCTTATAAACACTTTTATATGCAGAGGTATGATGAAAAGAAAATACCATCTAAACTTAAATGAAGACAGTCAGTTCCCCTCAGAGATTTCAGACGTTCATATAATCCCTCAATTCAATAGGATTTTTCATACAATATTTTGTGCATCGTGAACAGAGCTTGCTGTCTGCTACAGTATTTTCTCTTTGCATTGCGACCTCTGCCAGGAATGAGACATAATCCACATTATTCTTTTGTTTCTATTAAGCCATTATTATGGCATTACATGGCTTACCCATTCACATCACTTTGATTCCAGTATACATTTACACACCTAGTGGAACAGGGCGAGTTATGAACGTGTAATATGAGTGACAAATGAGCAGCGAATGAGCTTCCTCTAAGTCATAACAGCGACTGCAGAAGAGCGAACATGCTGAGACAGCGCTGGAAGCAGCTAATGCTCATCAGATCATGTAAATCAATGGAAAAAAGAATAGAAGTGATGATTCTGTCTAAAGAAATATGAAGTAAGCTTCTTAATAAACCAGGTTGGATTTGTTTGGTTTTGTCAACTCTAAACCTACTCTGAAACTCAGAGTTTGTTCAGCCAGCTTCATGCAACGGGCCACTGACCAAGTATTATCATAAACGTTGGTCAAATATTGAAGCTGGAGTCTTAAATGTATCTAATGATACTGTCTGTCAATATCAAGTAAGAGTGTGATGTTTTAACGTGCTGTGAATGTTGTACAACAATAATCTGGACCGCCGGTGATCTGTGCAGGTTAAGTTAATAAGGATCTTCTCTCCATTCACAACAAAATTCATACCGTGTGTGATGTGAAAACCGGTTTACCAGTTGAACCGGTAGGCTATATCCCCCAGCACTATGATATGGTCATTGAGTGCTTGAATGATAAATTTAAAGGCCAGTCTAGCTGGTTGTGTTGACTCTATTTTATGATTTCTTACGGTGTTGTTTTGGGCTTTGGTACTTTGTGGTTCAGTTCACAAAGTACTCAAAGTCAAAATGACCAAAATGCATGTTCTTAATTTCTGTTTCTTTTACCAAATTTAGCCAACAAGATTAGCAGTCTATGTGAATCTGTTGATCCATAATTACAGATAGATTCAGCACTTCATGAATTTTCCCAAAGCCACCTCGGTTGCCTTTCACTCCAGTACTCCTGTGATTGGCATCTTCCTGTATCCCTGCAAAACTAAACCACCACTTTTTGCCTCATCACATCAAACACTACATCAAAACATGTATGTGTACTGCTCACTTGAAATAGTTTTTTTTTTTTCTCTATGGAATCTTGTGTTGGAAGGTGAACAGAAAGTTACTGGACTCACAGGTCGAAACCGATTTGGAGAAAGCTGAAGGCAAATAGTGAAGTCAATTTGATTAGTCAGAAAGCTATTATTGTCTAATTGCTTTCTTGAAACAACAGCATTTAGATGAAAGATAAAGGGACAAAAGGGTCAGTTTTACTGAGAATGCACAAAATGATTCTTCTTTAATGATGTCCCGAACCTCTTGTAACATCTGTCCAGCCTGAACTTTCCACAGTACTCATTAACACAAGCCAGTGTTGTCCACCGAACACAGTCTCACCTGCTGCTCTTCATTACAATAACGATTTCTACCTTTCATCTCTCAGCTGGACTCCTTTTTTAGCTCTTGAATATCGATTTTCCCAAAAAGAGCATTTTCTATCCTAAGGATGTCATTCTTAGGGACTGTATTTCTTAATATTCTCATGGCTCTTCATAGCTGTGGCCACCTGCTAAGCTCTCAGGAGCAGGGAGTAATTGGAAATCTCCCTTGCACCTAGGGACACCCTGTGCTGCATATCTTTCCTTCATTGCTTGGGTTTGACAAATCCCAGGGTTTTCTCACTGGTTTCCTCTCACACATATGTAGGCGTGCACTGGTCTTCTGCTAAGAGAGTGGATCCTCTGTGCAGGGATGTTTTCAGGCCAAGGTGAACTGACATTATGGAGGACAGTGCAAGAGCCAAAAGCTGGCTAAGGGTCTTGAGGGATAGAAATTGACGGCCCTGCTAGAGATTTGCAATGTCAAGGTGACCACAAGTCATTAATTTTCAATGGGAGTTGGCGATTTTACTACTGCATGAGTGACTGACTGTTCTAAGGATAAGCCGCAAAAGACTATTTAAATATAAATCCTGCATGTTCTTCGTGTCTCTGTGTGAATGAATGGCACAGACACGCGGTTTCGTTTACTACACACATACTGAAGCACATGTGACGCTTGCAGTGTTTTCAGCCTTAATATATGAGTACAAGAACGCATAAACATATAATCTCTAGAACAGTTTCATTTGAGAAAAAAATATCATCGTATATACAAACTTAAAGGTCTTTCCACAACCCGTCAAAATTAAAGTTTGGTTTAACTTGAAGCAATTGTGAAAGAAATATATTACTCAATATAATAATAGTATTACTAATAAGCAACAAATTATTATTAAAACAAGGAATAATCATACAATTTTTCTTCCATGTTTTAATGTTGTGCAGCACTTTTGTTGCATATGCAACCATTTTGGTTGCAGTCTAGAGCCCTGGAACTCTTTCTAGTGTGTAAGTGCCCTTCTTTCTATGTCCCATGTATTGATACAGCTGTGTCTTTTCCTCAGCAATGCTGCAGTTGTTACACTGAATTGTCAAGTCTTGCCTTCCTCTCTCTCAGGAGACCAGAATGTCTCTCTCCCATAAGACTCTGGGGTGCTCCCTAACAACAGGGATCTAATGATTGTGTTATCTGAGGTAGATTACTTCTTTATACAGAGAAACACCATTTGCTGGTTTTCTTTTTCTTTTTCTTTCATATTTGCACACTCCTATATGCAAAGGATGCTCTGCACCTGACTGACCCCAGAGGGACAGCCTTTAATCTGTGCGATGGATGTGTTATATCCTGGCTGGATTACTTTTAAGTCTCTTCTGATTAGTATTCGCTGATCAGGCTTAACGTGGGTGGCAGTAGCCGGGTTAGCTTTGTTAGCATGTTAAATCATCTAGTGCACTGATGCCCAACCCTGCTCCTGGCGATCGACTGTCCTGCAAAGTTCAGCTCCAACCCTAATCAAACACACCTGAAGCAACTAATTAGGGTCTTCAGGATCACTTAAAAATTAAAGGCAGGTGTCTTTGATTAGAGTTGGAGCTAAACTTTGCAGGTTGGGCACCCCTGATCTAGTGGCTTACTGTATGTAGAGCAGTAAACCTGGTTGCTGCCCCTGATTGCGTCACAGTGGATAGCTTTGTCAGCTGCTGCTAATTTTGACCAGCTCCCAGTCTCTTGCTATTTATGGACCAGAGCAGAGTCTTCAACTGCCTGTCACTCTCAGGGAAATAAGCAAACATGCTGGATGTGAACAGCAATGCCAAAATAAACAGCAGCTCTGGTATTGCACCTTTAATTGATTTAAGAGGGTAAATGCACATGTTAGCCATTCTTTTGGACTTGCGGATGAGCAGAATATTTAACATTGACGGCAGGGAATTAATACAAATTAATGTGGATACCCAGATCCGTAGACACCACAAACAGAGACATCCTCTTTTTTTCAATGGCTGAATCTTAAATGAGTTAAGGCTTAAAAAAATTAGATGTCAAATTAACTGAAATAAATCTTTGTACTAGAAACAAGAGCAATACAAGAGCAACACCAACATGCTTAAATGTGTTGTGCTGGGATTTGAATAAATTCATTTTTGTATTCTGCATTTTTGAATTGAAATCCACTAGTTACAGTTCTAAAGAATTTTTGGCTACTTTGACTTGTGTAACTGACCTCTAATGGTTATCTGTCCTTCATATACCAAAATTATTCACATGTTGGTTATCAGAATGGACCATTGCGTAGGTATTTATTTATTTATTGCTGTTTTTATACCCTAATTTCTGTAAATGGCCTTGTTTGACTGATTCAAGTTGAGTGCATCCACAAAGACCAACTACGGTTCTGAGCAGATATGCCCACTTCAACAGCAGTACATTAGGTGAATGAAGCCTTTAGGAATGGCTGACAAGACCAGTGTATAATGTGTTTCTGTGCTCATTTGGCTGTCCAGGTCTGTGAGCCTAGAACTGGGATGGGCTGAGCTCTGTTTCTGCCGTGAAACAACTGGCTGCCTCTCTGCACTACCTTGGGAATTCTCTGACCTACTTTGCCTTTTGGTTGGAGTTATTTTTACATATAAAAAGAATAAAACAATAGCAGTCCTCACAATGTCTTTCCTTTTACTTTTTCCTCTTTTCTTACTTTTGTCACTGTCTATTTAGTACCGGATTGAGGAGGTGCTGGTGAATGGGGAGTGGGTCAAGGAGTAGTTAGTTGCCTATTAAAAACTC
This sequence comes from Sinocyclocheilus anophthalmus, assembly GCA_018155175.1. Lineage (NCBI taxonomy): Eukaryota > Metazoa > Chordata > Actinopteri > Cypriniformes > Cyprinidae > Sinocyclocheilus > Sinocyclocheilus anophthalmus. The sequence goes on along the minus strand of JADLZN010006613.1, from coordinate 516,411 downwards.
AAAACACCTCAACTCTGAGGAAAATGAGAGTCAAAGGCCACTTTAAAGTGTTGGTATATTGTCAGCCATCCTGCAGCGTAACAAACATTGCTCCATGTGATGATTCAAGATAGCAGTGTAACTGATCAGATGCACTGATAATAAGCACACATGCGTACGTGAGCTTGCACACACATTCGCTTACTTACAAAAATGATCTTTGTCAGCGGATGCTCTCTCAGCAATATTCATAGAAGATGGTGCAGTCTCTGGAGATCCGAGTCTGAACTGATGTAAACCTCGATCATTATTACTAACCTCCTCTTTCACCGAGAGGTCACAGGGGCTGCATTTACACTGGAAGGGCTAATGCACACATTCAATATTTTGACACATTCGATTTATCTTTTTTCCTGGCTGTTTACATTTACTTAAGATATAACCGACTGTGTTAACTTGAATACCCTGTCAGACAGTGCTGTGCTGGTGGCCTAAATCGATTGGTCAGAAGTTAACCACTGTGCACCGCAGGAATCAGAATTGTCTGACCGTGTGCGTGCGGCCTGAGAAGTCTCCGGTCATGTACGGGCCTCTGAAGCATCTCAGCAGCAGCTTGGGACACAGAGACCTCACTGATTATAAGCCTTTAATGTTAAACTGATTACAGGCTTTAGGTATCTCCTGCTTTCTGCTGGTAATTCCCGTGTCAGGTACCAGGATCGTGGAAACATGCAAAATGGATCCGTTAGAGAGACAGTTGCTCTCACTTTCTCACCTTATAGAAGCCTTATTTATAGCTTTTAGACATAACTAAAATTAGTGATGCTCCTAACTTAACTATTTGTAGTGTGACCTGTAGCTGATTAGTTTTTAGAAAACTGTAGTTTTTCCAGTAATTAATCTTCCCAACAAGTTGCAGTGTAACGTTACTCCTATGTTAGAGAGTTCTGGTTTCTTTTTAGTCAAACGGTTCGTTTTAAACATTCATGCAGTTTTCAAAAAACAATTCACTAATTAATTTTTCGTCTTTTTGGTGCAAAATGTGTGGTTAAATATTGATGTCAGTGTTTTAAAATCTAAATAAATTTAAATAGAATAGAATGTGTTTCTAATTATTAATTTTATGTAAATTTCAAGTCTAATACTAATCACCATAATTAAGATCTTGTACATTTTTGTATTTGTGCCAAATAAATATAAACTTTGTTGTGAAAAATACTTATTTTCAAAATAACAGAAGTATTTACTTGGGACAAAAACATGATGAACTTCAGCAGATACATTTACTTTACACAAACATGCCCTGTATGTCATGGCAACATGTTTTTCCATTATTCATCAAAATAGTCCAAATAATTTCACCAATTTTAACTTGATTTTTTTTATGTCAGGTTAATATGATTTAAGTTGTACTGGAATGACACTTGACTTCAAATGCACTCAATTGAATTATATATTTTTAAACTGTGTCATTGTCTTTTGTGAAGTCTTGATTAGGGCTGAGTGATTTGGGGAAAATATCTAATTGCAATTTTTTTTTTTTGACATTGCGATTTTTATTTATTTATTCTAATTTTTTTTTTTTTTAATTTGCGATTTTTAAATTTGCAAAGTCAAGCTTCAGATCAATATTGTCAATAATGTGCAGCACAGTATGAGTATCATTACCCTGCTGAAAAAAAACAATAGACCCATACGAAAATGCTTATTACAAACCCAATTCAAAAAAGTTGGGACACTGTACAAATAAAGTAAAAAAGGAATGGAATAATTTACAAATCCCATAAACTTATATTTTATTCACAATAGAATATAGATAAAATATATCAAATGTTGAAAGTGAGACATTTTAAAATGTCATGCCAAATATTGGCTCATTTTGGATTTCATGAGAGCTACACATTCCAAAAAAGTTGGGACAGGTAGCAATAAGAGAACGGAAAAGTTAAATGTACATATAAGGAAAAGCCGGAGGACCAATTTGCAACTTATTAGGTCAATTGGCAACATGATTGGTATAAAAGAGCCTCTCAGAGTGGCAGTGTCTCTCAGAAGTCAAGTTGGGCCAGAGGATCACCAATTCCCCAATGCTGCGGCGAAAAATAGTGAGCAATATCAGAAAGGAGTTTCTCAGAGAAAAAGTGCAAAGAGTTTGAAGTTATCATCATCAACAGTGCATAATATCATCCAAAGATTCAGAGGATCTGGAACAATCTCTGTGCGTAAGGGTCAAGGCCGGAAACCATACTGGATGCCCGTGATCTTCGGCCCTTAGACGGCACTGCATCACATACACGAATGCTACTGTAATGGAAATCACAACAGGGGCTCAGGAATACTTCCAGAAAACATGGTCGGTGAACACAATCCACCGTGCCAAAACTCTATAAGTCAAAAAAGAAGCAATATCTAAACATGATCCAGAAGCGCAAGCGTTTTCTCTGGGCCAAGGCTCATTAAAAATGGACTGGGCAAAGTGGAAACTGTTCTGTGGTCAGACGAATCAAAATTTTAAGTTTTTTTTTGGAAAACTGGGACGCCATGTCATATGGACTAAAGAGGACAAGGACAACCCAGGTTATCAGCGCTCAGTTCAGAAAGCCTGCATCTCTGATGGTATGGGATTGCATTAGTGCATGTGGCATGGGCAGCTTACACATCTGAAAAGGCACCATCAATGCTGAAAGGTATATCCAAGTTCTAGAACAACATATGCTCCCTTCCAGACGTCGTCTCTTTCAGGGAAGACCTGCATTTTCCAACATGACAATGCCAGACAACATACTGCATCAATTACAACATCATGGCTGCGTACAAGAAGGATCCGGGTACTAAAATAGCCAGCCTGCAGTCCAGATCTTCACCCATAGAAAACATTTGGCGCAACATAAAGAGGAAGATGTGACAAAGAAGACCTAAGACAGTTGAGCAACTAGAAGCCTGTATTAGACAAGAATGGGACAACATTCCTATTCCTAAACTTGAGCAACTTGTCTCCTCAGTCCCCAGACGTTTGCAGACTGTTATAAAAAGAAGAGGGATGCCACACAGTGGTAAACATGGCTTGTCCCAACTTTTTTGAGATGTGTTGATGCCATGAAATTTAAAAATCAACTTATTTTTCCCTTAAAATGAAACATTTTATCAGTTTAAACATTGGATATGTCATCTATGTTGTATTCTGAATAAAATATGAAATTTGAAACTTCCACATCATTGCATTCTGTTTTTATTCACAATTTGGACAGTGTCCCAACTTTTTTGGAGTCGGGTTTGTAGTTTCCATTAAACCATTACAAAATTCCTTTTTGTTTTGGGCATTATACTGTTGTTCTATTGGTTGCCATCTACCAGATTACATCCCACCAATAGAATCAAATCCATCAAATAGACACCATTATAGATTACATTAAAACCAAACAAATTCCCATTATAACCCTGAAATCCATTGAATTTTCTGTTGTGTTTTGGGAGGGGTTCTATTTTTATTTTTTTTCAGCAGGCAAGATTATAAATGATATAACTACTTTTACAGAATTAACTTAGCCTAATTACTGAATTTCACAGGAAAGATTTGTTTATTTTTTATAAATAAAGAACTATTTCTTTAGTCAATTATTAAAGTATTACATATGTTACTAGTGTTGGGCGATATGCTCAATTTTCTTATCGTCAGCCTGTGAGATTGCCCATAAACGATATTATCGTGCTAATTTATGTAGCCTAATTATTTGCTTAGTTTCATTGCGGGAAAGTGAACCAACTCCAGCGTAAGGATAAAAGCAGCCTAATGTTTTTAATATGGCTGAATTTGTATTTAACAATTTAATAGAAACATTGTAAGTGTGTTACTAATTATGCTTACACTTCCTCAATTATTCAAAAAGCAGCTACAGAAAACGAGCAAAGAACATTACATTACCAAAGAACATCATCACAAGCTCAGTCTAGCCTTAGTTTATGCACTTTAAAAACACTCCCGTTAAAAATCAGTGAATCTACACTGTATGATGAATAAATCTCTTATACTTACATCGCACATACATCTGCACTTTGTTTATGAGGAGAGAATTTGCGAGTCAGAATTCAGTCAGCGCAGGCGCTCTGAACAACAGAACTCGCTGTTTCAGTGATGACTCACCTGAACGCCTCTGATTGGCCATTGCAATCCTAAACTCAACGGAATCGTGTGTGATTAGTTACAATGCGCAATACTGTAAAAATGCGGAATAAAAAATATAATGCAACAAATAAGCCCTAATATTAATTGGATAGTATTACTAGCCTGATAATAATAACAATAATCGTCTTGCTATAGTCAAAGGCATCAGCCACAGGCGATATCTCTGTCTATCGTCCATACACGATACTATCGTCTATCGGCACAAACCTATATGTTACTAGGCGAATTTATAAATTTTTAAGTATTTGGGATTTTAAGAACAAGTGGAAAATGTGCTGAATGTTTCATTTCATCCAAGTGAAATTAGCAAGTAGTTATACTGAATTTACATTAGTTTTAAACGTGGAGCCAGGTGCGTGTTGACACAGGTTGCGCGCGTGTGTCAAGCCTCATCCATACTGCCAGATGCGCTCATGAAGACTTGCGGTCCAGAGCCGGGTGTGAGTATAAACAAGCATTACGAAACTGGCTGCGTGAGTGCGGCAAGTGTGAACGGCTCGTCCGTGATGCGGGATTTGCGCCGCGTGGGGCAGAGAGGAGCGAGTATGAGAAGCATTCACAGACACAGGCTGTGTGTACGCTCTTCTGAATTGGGAATAGCCAACATGCATTATAAACTTATTTCAGATTAATCTGTTGGGGAGATAAAAATGTGTAAGAAAACGTTCATGTACTAACAAAAACATCTAAGAATGTATCTTTTATTAGCCAGTACTGAAACCAGAACTGATTAAGGGAGTCTGATGCAGCTCTTGTAAATGACCTTTTTGTTCGTTGTCTGTCATTTCGAAGCTTAAGTTACATAAGATTTTCTTTAGTTTTAATTGACCTAACTATCGATCTAACCCTGTAGACGCCATAATTCCACTCTGTCTCTCTCCCGCGTTCTGATTTTTTTTGTTTTTTTTAATGGTGGGCGTTTACACGGTTGGCTAGAGCAGTGCTGATTGGGGAGAACGGAGGTGCACTCACTCTATTGGTTAGTAAAGCTGCCATTCAAGGCTGGCAGTCATGCATATGCTCTGGAACAGAGTAATATCGCGTCCACATCGATTGCGATTCGATTTCGATTAATCGCACAGCCCTAGTCTTGATTTAGTTTTGTGCTGTACTAGAATAGGATTTCATACTTGATTCTTCCAAAACATATTATTTTTCACATATTTTACATTATTGCACCACCTCTCCTCCCAGTCTGTCTCAAACGACCTGTGATTTGCGAACCGCTTAGAGCATGTTCTGGAAATGACACGCCCCTTACCATAACTGCGAGTTTCATCTGCTCAGCTGTAAATATTAAAAATAGTGGCAATTTTGCCACGTGAAAAAGCATTTAAGACAGCAACTGAACTCAAGTTTTTAAATTGAAGTAGATGGAATTTTTTTTACCGTGGCGATTATATTAAATAGCTCGTGTTCTTAACTTCTGTTGTCTTTATTCGGTTTTACGTTTTAAAATTGTAGCTTTCAAAGTTACAAGGGTTGGTACAATGATACAGTGTGTCTGTTAATTCCAGGACTCATAGAAACAAATTTCTTGATTTCCTCAACACTGTCGGTCACACTCCATACACCTCGAGATGAGCTCATGGATTTCTGATAGAATGAGGTGGCACTGACCAAGTCAACCTCTGCTTATTAGCAGGTTCACAGCTGTTTCCTGTTGTGGCGATAAAGCGGAGAGTGACAACACAAACCGCACCGCGTGTCAGGCTTGGCCTCCAATGTCTCTTAACACCCAGGAGTGGGAGGGAGCCAGTCTCCATGGTAACTGCAGGAGTAAAATAATTGGGCATGGCCCAGATTGTGTAAAGAGTGATGTACGGAAGAGGGGCTTTTCTCCCCCTTTTCTCCTGTTTTGTTACTAACTCTAGCTTTCTTTGAGCAATGCACATCTAGATGTGTGATGTTTTTTAACCGGTAAAAAAACTCTTACATGACTGGATTAACTGCTGTAATCTGGACGGCCTTAACCATCACTAGTGATAATTGCATCACTTTTTAATTTAGTAATTCATCTTTATTTCAATAATCGAGTCACATTTTTCTGCCTGACTTACATGGGTGTGTTAAACCGGTGTATGATTTCTTTGGCATGCAGTGCAGGATGAGAGAACATGAAAAGGTAAATATTTTAGCTCTTGGGCAAATGAGACCCAGACGTTGAATGTTGGCTTATTTTATGGATGGTTGAAGCTGGAATGGCGCTCATTTGAGCCCTATATGGAGCAGGGGGACGTGTTTTTAAATGGTGAACAGAACTCTTTGTGAGGGCGAAGCTTGACCCATTGAGACGGGGTTTCTATCGATTTTAGGTCCACTGTGGCCGATATATTGGTCGACCACTAATCTTGAACACTTGTAATGGAAAAGTGGAACATTTTTAATTTTAAGTTTTACCTTTTTTTTTTTTTCTTGATACTTTTACATGAATTAAATTCACAATTTGGAATTATTATAAAAAAAATATTCAGTGACTTTACAACAACTTTTTTCACATCAAAACAATTTAATTTAGGGACTCTAGGGATGTCACTAACAATTATTTTGGTAATCGAGTAAGTGGTTGATTATTCTGATGATTAACCGAGTAATTGGAGACATTTTTTGTGGCAATAACAATAGACCTTACGCGAACGAGAGACTTTAAAATGACTTAAAATACATATATAATAGCAATAATAATTGGTTCAAATAGGCATTAATTGGTTGTCCACTTAATCTTTAATATTTGGCCACTTCTTTATGATGGAAATGCTAGAGCTGCTGTCATTTCCTGAACAAGAACATGTGGACATCAAAACATGTAATCTCAGAGTGAGGGTTTAGACTTTTATTGAAGTCGCGATGAACGGTCAGCATATTTAGAAATATAATGCTGTAATCTCCTGTGTTGTCGTAGGTTTATAAATGATTTACCTGATAAATCTGATAGAATAGTGCACATTGTTCCCAGATGAACGTTATAAGCAACTCGGACAGCATATGCAGAGATGGAGTTTGAGACGCTCCGCATGTAAATGATGACTGTTTGTGTGGAGCAGCATTTACTGTGAACGGAGCCGTAACCTATATGCATATAAATAAAGCGCATATTAAAGCCGCAGCGCATATATTTATTTCATTGAATCACAGCCTTTAATTCACAATAGCATTATGCTTTATCATGATTTTTAAATGGTTTTAATATTTCATGCAGCCTCAGATGTTAGTCTAGTAATGCTTTTCATGGATTCTCGTCCATGGAATGCACCACTTCTGGTATTTGCCGGTTAATCGACACCAGCTTAGTTTTTTTATAATCGAGAACTCAGATCAGCAAAATCGTAACAGCCCTACTTGACTCACTGTCAATGTTTTGCTCATGGTGTGAGATGCTGTGCAACTGTATCATTCATAATCTTATCTTTTGAGTTTGTGTTAACACTTTACAGTAAGATTCTGATTTTTAGGTTAACAGTAGGTAATGCATTATGTATTGATAACAATGAACAATAGTTTATTACATGCATGTAGTAGCATTTATTAATCTAGGCTAATGCTAATTTCATATGCTAGGCATTTTTAATTAGTTTAAAGTTGTTTATATGAACATGTTTTAATGCATAAACTTGAATTGACAATAATTATACAGTACAGTAAATTGATTTGTATAAATGATGTATAATTTATGTATATATTTTTATATAATAACTTGTAATTAATTAATTAAATAATGATTGTACATTGTTAGTTCTACACATAAGGATAATGAATCAAATCTATTGTAAAACATTAACTAAAGCCCTATTCGGACGGTAATTGTTTCTCCTGGGGACGTCTGTAAAAAATAAATCTCCATAGCTCCTCAGTGATTAAACGCATGCTTTCAGATGAAGATAAATTTGCGGTGGACGTCTGAGTTTGTAATCCTACGAACCCGGAACTGCGTGTCTTACGTAGTCAGTCACATGATCATTGACATGCGTTTGAGCGCTTATTAGGCTATGTAGGCAATTAAAGGCTCATTATTAAATGGTTTATTAATAATAATAATAATTGATGATAATAACAATAATGCTTAAAATGAATGACTACTAGTCGACCAGAAGAATCTTTAGTCGTGGGCAGCCCTATAATTATATATAATATAGCCATAATATAATATATTTTTAAAATGTTCTGTCGCTGCCATGATAATGGCCCATTTCAGATGTTTTTGTGTTTTTCTTCTGTTTCTTCGTCTTGATAGCTCCCAGTCACTGTATTGAAGCGCTGACAAAAAAATTATTCCTTTGAAAACTTTCTAGCACTTCGGTGATGTAGGTGTCCATTTTTAATGCACGAGATGCCACTTTTCTGATACAAATTGCCGCAAAGTGCAACCGTACAGTGCATTTCAGTGGTCAAAAAGGATTTACAAAAAGGATTGATCTCCTTTTAGAGATGTGGATTCGGATGGCAATTAAATCACCACACGACCTTGGTGTTTGTCAAAAAACAGTAGGTAATTCGGCTGGGGATTTTTACTTGGGTGGTGAGAGAAAAACAATGACATCCTGGATTCGGACGGCATTAAAATCACCAACTACACCCTGTAAATGGTAATAAATTATTTGTGGTAAAACATCCCTTATGTCCCCCTGAGAAACAATTACCATCTGAATAGGGCTTAAGATTGCCAAAATTAGCAATGCATTTGTTACAGTATTTATAAATCTTGCTAGTTAATAAAAATGCAACTTTTCTTTTAGTTCATGTTAGCTTAGGTCTATTAAATAATATTATCAGATAGCCTACAACTTTTTGAATAATGTATTAATAAATATTGCAACTAAGATGAATCAATTCTTTAGAAGTATTTTTATTGTTAGTTCATGTTAACTAATAATGCTTAACATGTTAATACAACTAATGTTAAATGGAATCTTATTGAAATCTTAAATGGAAACTTATTACCTTGTACCTTTTCATACTTCTATTATAAAAACCATGTGAGGTAGGTAATAAAACGCTTGTGATTATTTTTGGTGGGGAAAAAGATGGATTCTAAATATATATCTATATATATGTGTTTATATACATGAAAATTAGCCTGTACTTTTATGAGATTTGAATAATATTGGTCACCCCCACTTCCCATTTTCTCAGGAGAAATCATGAATGAATACATGCCTGCCACACTAAAGTCAAAGGCACTTAAATCGTTCAGCAAGATCAGAGGGTCTGTTAGAGCCGGCTAATCTCTGGGCCATTTTAATGTGAAAACTGTCTTCAGAGCAGCTACTGTTAAACACTTTAACCCTTTTGGTGCACTTGACCAAATTGCTACCTTCAGTAACCAGCGTTACTATACTACACAAACAGCGTTGCGACTGATATAGGGTCAAAAGTCCCGATCTGCCAGATAAAACGTACTGTTGAGGATTATTTTCCTCTCGGGCAGGGAGAGAACTGGCCTTTCGCTATAATAGCTTTGCTAAGCCATTGTCTGCGGGAGTCAGGACTAGCAATTCTGCTTTGGCAGTGGAGAGTACCACCTTATTGCTCAAACAGGGCTGGAACGCTCTGCGCGAGATCTCTGCAGGACACGTCTGGTCTCATGGAAGGCGCTTGGAACCTGGTGAGAAGCTGTATTTGTTGAATGGCAGAGGAGAATGGCTTCATCATTCGCTTTTCACAGTAGAGGCCAGCCGCACGACTCCGACCTTTAGTAGGTGAACCACAATAAGTGCGCAGGTGCATCTGAATCCTCGCTTCATCACGGCTGAAACTCGCTGCTATATTTAGCACAAGAAATTTAGTTAAAAAAACACTGCTTTTAATGATTGATGTTTTTAAAAAAAGATACTGTAAAAAATAATCTGTGAATTTGATAGTAAAAATAGGGTAGCTGTGGTTGCCAGAACTTTACCATGAATAAATATGGCAACATTTCAGGTTGTACAGATGCTTCTAACTCAAGAAGTATTAAAGATCTCTCAGTACAATTTTAGGCTCTGTTTCTTAAACATTATTTAGGTTGTCATTAAGGCCCTATATGGTTCAATCCCAGAGATATTGGGATCTCAATGTGGCTCCATGTCCAAATTGTTGAATTTTACCCTAGTATTTTTTGGTTGGTTTTTGACACTAGTAGAAGTTTAAGAACCAAAATCTTAAAGGATATTAAGATCTTTTTAATACTTCTTGAGTTACAGGCATGAAAGAACAAGAAGTGCTTTTTCCCATTTTTGAACTGTTACCATTGGCATATAACTCAGCAAAAATGCTAAAGTCAACAGATTTTACTAACAGACCAACCAATCTCTGCGTAAAAATAACATTATGCTGCTGCCATCTTTCTTAAATAATTTTTACCCCCCTGCAATTTGGCTCCAAAACTCAGGTGAAAGTTGACCCCCCTCTATACAAAATAGTGCATTACTCCGTAAATATACATCCATGACATTTAATTTCTTTATGTAATTTTTTGACCAGAAAAAATATCAAAGTCAAAATTTTTAGGCAGGGACCTCTGGTAAGTTGACACTGCATGAACCGTCTGACCTCCAAAACAATTTTGGTCAATTTTAATTAGCTTTTTTGGTCAAATATTTTCAATTGTTGAAATTTTGTTGCATCACTATGAAAATGCAGCACGTTTGCATTACAAGTTGTTGTCTGACACGGAAGAGCACGATAACAAAACTGAGTTTATGAAGAGAGAAGTGATTTTGTTCATGTGTTGGCACAGAGTATTTTTAGGCCCGAGTATTTTTTTTTGTTTTTTTATTCTTTATCCCTGTGCTTATCCCTCTGTCTGTGTTCAGATGCAGTCGCTCACTCTCTGAGGAGAACATCTGGATGTCTAAGCCTGGCACTGTTAATTAGGGCTCTCTGCAGTCACTCACTCCGTTCACGCTGAAGTCTTTATGGGTTTTCACGGTCATTTGAATTAACACTGAAAAGAATCTGTTTAGTCAAATTCATGAACACATTAAAATTCTGAAAAGGCAGAAATAAAGCAAATCTTGGCCAAAAAAGAATATGTGATTGTGTTCTTTGCAAGACTGTTGTAGGGTGTCCAACATTTTGTTGGCGTTAATGTTTGTAGTCTTTGTTTTTGAATCCATGCATTACATATTTTGTACTAATGGAGGAATCACACGAAAGCCGCCAAGAACATGACCAGGTCATATTTCCAAATCCAAAGAAAGAAACCGGTTATATTTTGATGAAAGGAAATCAGTCTTATTTTTAGGAAGCTTAAGTTTTTTCTTTTGCTTTTCCTCTTAGACACGCAAGCAGATTTCACTGCAATTCTTATTACCATTATGCAAAAGAAGCATAAATGGAATATTTTCTGTAGGCCTACTGCTTTTAATTTACATACATCAATAGCTATGCTTTTGCTTCTTCTTTAACTATAAGAATTCAAGCAATAAGGACAATTAACCAAAAACTGCTTACAGACATTTTGCAGGAAATAATTTAGATGTTAATTCCCTGCTGAATTATTATTAACATTTTATGGCAAGTCCTTTTAAATTCCTCTATAAAACATGTTAAATAATGCTGAAGGTACAGCATTTCCTGAGAGCTAAAGGCCACTGGTACTTTATAATAATGGCATCCCTGACCTTTACAGCTGCTGACAAGAGAAAATTAGGGTTCGGCCTGCAGATTCTTCTTGATATGCTTCTAAGTGAGTAGCAGTCAGACTGGTTTGTCAATTGGCATTCAGATGGTGGAAACTCATTCTTTGGAATGAAGAAGTTTTCATTTTTCTTACAAAGCTTTGACAAAACACGTTCAGAAGGGCGGTGGCCTTTTTTCAGGAAGAGCGTTATCTGACAAGGAACAAGTTTGTCCTGAAAAAACTGTCATGAGCAGGAAAACAATCAGGGGACTGCAGTTTAGATTTTCCGTATGACTCAATGGCAGAAGATGCCGTTTATTTGATATCCGATCTCCGTGTTTAAGTATAGGCGTCTGTAGATTACATCAGCCTTTACCAATTAAAATTTCTAGCACAGACACACCGTCTGCTTGACATGTATCCCACAGTGGAGCGATTCTCATCTGGAAAGCGACCTTTTCTCCAGCATTGAGAGTGGAGCGCTGTGTGGGAGACGTTGTCTGAGAGCGCTAATTGAATTTCACTTTCCATCATCATCACCACACGCTCCTCTTTACTGACGATCCCGCTTGGATCATCCCAAATGTGTGGAGACCTCATTTTGAGTAGAGTGCCGGAGATGGTGGCATTGCTTTAATACCTTCAGAGCTTATTTATTATCAAAACTTTAGTTGGAAACATTATTGGATTTCGTAATCTGTTCTGCATCCAGGGCAGGGTGCTTGACTAGTTTTCCAAAAAAGGACACTTTTTAAACACAGTTTTTAAATAACATTTACTTTTTAACCTTTATATATGGAAGTTCTAAGCGGCCATGCAATGTATTTTTTTCCTCCTTGTTTTCTCATTATCTCGACATAACAAAAGTTGTTATCTAAGATACAAAACTATATTTTTGAATAATGTATTAATAAATATTGCAACTAAGATGAATCAATTCTTTAGAAGTATTTTTATTGTTAGTTCATGTTAACTAATAATGCTTAACATGTTAATACAACTAATGTTAAATGGAATCTTATTGGAATCTTAAATGGAAACTTATTACCTTGTACCTTTTCATACTTTCTATATTAAAAAATGTTTATGTAGTATATAAAACTATACTGGCACTATTGACCTGAATATAACTGATGGGGTGTTGTAGGACATATCCACTTTACTGTACGCGTTTGGGGTAGAATAGGACCTTCCTCGTGATCGCTATAATTTGTACAGTATTGTTCATTAGGCTACTGACATTTAATTCATTCATAAATGTTAAATGCTTGAATCAATATGACTATTTTGTGTATTAAGTTCTTGCTAGATGCATAAGTTTCACCAACGCGTTCTGTCATAAAATAACTGCTTATTAAAACCAAGGTTGACGTCACTGTATTCTGTTTGCACCTATATCTTTATTTGTGCTTCTTTGAGGTACATTATTGTTAGTTAATAAGCGGGGATCTGTTTATCTACAGTAGGACAGGCTTCAACGACATAGGCTATTTGTAATATGCCTCTTTTCCTTATTATTAATCATTAAATGTATATTGATAAGAAATGTGATTTATATGTAAAGTGTATAGGCTAATTTAATTCAGTGATGTTCTACAGTGTTGTAATCTTTTGTGTTTTCTACATTTCTTTGTGGAAACCACACAAACACACACACACATATACACATAGCTACACATGAACGCTCTTTTCAAACAGAAGCTTGTAACGCACATGATATCAGTCACAGCATATAATGACTACTAAAAATTACAAAATATATATAATTTTCTTTCAAATAAAATAAATTAAAAGTGAGTTGAATCCAAGCAGCTCTAAAAGATTTCAGAATAGTTATGCATCCTGAAGGCGCTCCGCCTGTGTTTGCGGTGTTGCTTTGACCATTTAAACATGCTAATTACACAAACAAAACGTTTAGCGTACTGTCTCTGGAAATATCAACCGTGATTGATCAGCCTTCATTTTTGTATTGTAGACGTTATTACTAGGCGAAGCAAAATTTGCTGAAATATCCATGACCTAGGCTACAGTAAGAGTGCATGGTTTATCTGTCCGTCAGATCCGTGTCAAAGTTGAGTTCGTTACTATAACAACAGTGATCAAACAATCATTGTAACAAATAAAAAAAAAAATTGTCGAGATGACGAGAAAATTAAGTCGTTATAACGAGAAAACAAGAAGATAAAAACTATTGCAGGCCGCTTAGAACTTCCTATTAGATTACATATGAATACATATTTTTATATATATATATATATATCTATATTAGGAGTGTGTATACACACTGGAAAAATACCGGTATTTATTATATTTCAAACGGTACAATATCATCATTTTGCTCAATTCGGTATTTCATTCGCTGCTGTTCCAAAGTTCACCACTATGTGGCAGTGTTACCCAAACTGACGCGAAACCGGCAAGCATGACAACGAAGAAACGACAATGGATAAAACAGGTGAATCTAACTCTACACGTCCGAAATGAATAAATAAAGAAAGCAGTAGAAGTGAAATATGGCATTACTTTGCCTACAAAAGTGATGAAAAAGGTGAACCAACCGACCTTAATTCACCAGTCTGCAAGCGCTGCTATAAATCATGTGCTGCCATGGGAACATTTGTCACTTGCTCATCCTGATTTGTTCAAGGAGTTAAAAGATCGACAGGTAAATGGGTCTCTTTCAACTGATTTAATTTAGACTTATTTTAATAAGATCAGTAATATTATTTTTAGTATTAGTAATAGTGATTGAAGGGAGGTACTGCGCAAAATATGAACGTGGTTTTGCGCAGCTTGTCAGTGAACAACGGCTCTGTGTAGTTAATGCTGCTCCATGTGAAAGCACGCACGTGATGGAGATTTACCGCTGATTACAGAGCTGCTTAAGGGGGGGGGGGGGGGGGACCAGATGGCATTATTAGTATGCATGCGATTAGCGTGAAGCCTATTCAACCATACAAAAGACCATGGAAGAGACCAGTGCCACAGAAAACCCACTTTCTCTGGGTTGAAATCAAGCATGAATCAAGCCTCCCCATTCTTTCAACGTTTGCCAAATATTACCTTTGCATGATATGAAGACATGATCCTATTTTAATTTTATCTCTTCAGTTTTTTTTCTTCAAAATCAAAATCTGACCCATGTTCAATGTAGGTTTTTTTTAAACATTTTTTTTACACAATTTTTCATGCAGAGTTCCAAGCAGTACGTTTAATAAAATCGTTTTCAATTCACTTATATTTTGAGGCTGGTTATTTATCACCTATGCTATCGATTTAGTATCGATACCGAGGTATTAGATCCTAGTACCGTACCAAAGTCAAAATTGTGGTATCGAGCCATCCCTAATATGTATATGTGTATATATATATACTGTATATATAAATATATATATATACACACACACAAAATTATATAATAAATTTTTTTTTATATATATATATATATACATACTGTACATACATACATACACACACACAGTCGTGGTCAGAATTATTGGCACCCCTGGTAAATATGATCAAAGAAGGCTGTGAAAATAAATCTGCATTGTTAATCATTTTGATCTTTTATTTAAAAAATTCACAAAAATCTAACCTTTCATTGGATAAGAATTTAAAATGGAGGGAAATATCATTGACATAAATGTTTTTCTCTAATACACATTGAACACAATTAACGGCACCCTTTTATTCAATGCTTTTTGAAACCTCCATTTGGCATAATAACAACAATTTTCTCCTATAATGCCTGATGAGGTTAGAAAGCACCTGACAAGAGATCAGAAGACCATTCCTTCATACAGAATCTCTCCAGACCCTTCAGATTCCCAGCTCCAAGATGGTGCTTCTTCTCTTCAGTTCAGCACATTCATTTTCTATAGGGTTCAGGTCAGGGAACTGGTATGGCCATAGCAGAAGCTTGGTTTTGTGCCCAGTGACCCATTTTTGTGTTGTTTTAAGGTTTGTTTATGGATTATTGTCCGGTTGGAAGATCCAACCACGGCCCATTATAAGATTTCTAACAGAGTCACTTTTAGATTTTTTATCTGTTGGTATTTGATAGAATCAAAGATGCCATGTGTCTAAACAAGATGTCCAGGACCTCCAGCAGAAATATAGGCCCACAACATCAAAAATACAGTAGTATAATTCATTGTACACATGGGGTACTTTTTATCCCTGTGTGCACCAAACCCATCTTGAGGGTTTGTTGCTAAAAAGCTGATTTGTTAGTTACATCTGACCATAGAAGCCAGTCCCATTTGAAGTTCCAGTCGTGTCTGATAACTGGAATATGCTGGGGATTGTTTTTGGATGAGAGCATTTTCTTTTCTATTTATTTTTTTATTTATTTTTTTTATAAGGTTTTCTGATGCTGAGACTATTTTCTGCAATTCTCCAGCTGTGGTCCTTGGAGAGTCTTTAGCCACTCAAACTCTCCTCCTCACCGTGCATTAGGATGATATAGACACACGTCCTCTTCCAGGCAGATTTGTAACATTTTCTGTTGATTGGAAATTCTTAATTATTGCCCTGATGGTGAAAATGGGAATTTTCACTGCTTTAGCTCTTTTCTTAAAGCCGCTCTCTAATTTGTGAAGTTCAACAATCTTTTGCTTCACATCAGAACTATATTCTTTGATTTTACTCCTTGTGATGGATGATTAAGGGAATTTGGGCTTTGTTTTCCCTCCTATTTTTATTTCTGTGAAACAGGAAGCCATGGCTGGATAATTTAATGTTCATAATCACTCTGGTGTGCTAAAAATTGTAAATATGAATGGGATTATATTTCAGAGATATTTTACTCATAAGAATTCTAGGGGTGCCAATAATTGTGTCCACAGTGTATTTGAGAAAAACATTTATTTCAAAATTATTTTTCCCCCCCATTTTAAATTCTTATTATCCAATGAAAGGTTAGATATTTGTGAATTTAAAAAAAATAAAAGATCAAAATGATTAACAAATGCAGATTTATTTTCACAGCCGCCTTTGATAATGAGTTACCAAAGGGTGCCAATATTCTGACCATGACTGTTGGGTGTGTGTGTGTGTGTACTAGATTATTTATTATGTATCTGTATCTGCTATCTGTCTGTGTGTTAAATTAGCAAGATTGAGAAAATTTTTAAGAAATTTTCTACAATATAGGTTATAAAGTACTTTAGTGTTTTTTTGTTGCTTTCAGTAACACCAAAATAGTGTAGACCAATTATTCATAAAGCGTGACCAGCTTTTTTTTTTTATGTGCCTATCCGCTTGTTAAGTCTGACGTCACGTGTCACCGCTTCCGTGTCCAAACGCTCTATCAGATACCACGAGAAAACAACAAAAGGTGCTAATATACACTCACAATGTGGTATAATACTACCAAAAATATTATAATCCTAACCTTTAACTCCATAACGAAATCCCAGATAGCCAGACAATGATATTAATATAAATAAATAAATATAAAAATTATTTTTGTTTGGGATGCTGTGAACATGGAGACTGCAGTATACACCGTAAGTTTGAAAACGTTTATCTTAAATGTTTAATATGAATAAACAGTGCTCATAAACGACTGCTGAGGTAGTATTCTCAAGTGAAGTGAGTTGAGGCTTGGACCCGGAAACAGCGCTTCTTTACGTTACCACTTAACAACCATCTTTTATGCTTCCTTTTTCCTCCTTCCTTTATTTATTTTTCTTTCTCTTTAATGCAATTCCTTGCATTTTTTCCCCCTGTCTCCTTATTTTACTTTTTTTTTTTTTTTTTTAAGTGTTTTTGGATTTTATGTTTAATAATTATATTTACATTCTTTAGTGTTCGAAGTATTTAATTCATTTATAAAGAAATCTGCACTGACATCATTTGATGATTTTATGCTATACATGTTACAATGTTTTTATGATTTTATTTTCATGTTATAGTCATAAGAAATATTTGCTAATTAATTTATTAAGACGGAATTGTAGCACGCTGGCAGTGTGTATTTATTGATAATGGGTGTCAAGGAAGTTGTTTTTTTGTTGTATTTAATTTCCACCAATCTTTGTTGTTTTTTTCTTTAAAAAGCTTGATTAGTTTGAAATCTTGACAGAAAGCAATTAAAATTAATTGGCATGGCCTTCATCTTCATGAGGAGCCATTATTCACTTCTGACTTCACATTTGCTTTGCTGGATAATTGAGTGTGCAGCACTTTGTACTATAGCAGCTCACGTAAGAGTGTGATTATTGATGTCTGAATTAAGGCTCTGTGCATTGATCACACTTCTGCTAATGCCTCTATTTTAGTGCAGCTTGATCAATGTGGCACTAGGACTTGTTGTTGAAACACATCAATACAGTCTTACAAAACAACTATGCTGTGCTTCCATTTATCTTCACATGATTTAGTCATAAATGCTGTTTTCATTGTATTTCTTGTCTCATTAGGTCTTCTGCAGCGCACTGTAATATTGATGATATTGATGTCTGACTTACAGCTGTAAAATGCACAAACGTTTCATTTCTGACTTTTCTTTCCCCTCTTCCTTATTTTTCGGTCTATGATGCTTCCTTCCTTCTTTCCTGTCCTTTTTTTCCCCCTTTTTCCCTTTGCTTCCTTCTATTCCTCTTATTAACCATTTTCCTTCCTCCTTTCCTTTTTCTTTCTCTTATCCTTCTTTCCTTCCTGTTTTTTCCTTTGTTGCTTTCTTTCTGAGTTGCATTTTATGCTTCCTTCTAGGGCTGCACGATATATCGAAATAATGCAATATGCATATCGCAACGGCGTGCGATATCATTTATCATTTTAATAATAGGCTACTTAAATCAAAACGTTGCAAAAGGTCAAAGTTTTAGTTCGACGCATATAGCAGAGAATTGCTTGACGTTAAGAGTTATTAAGTGCAATAAGTTGCAGAAAGCGACTCTTTGCCGTCTCGTCTTGCTGTCGGTCTCACACCTGAACACACAGAGAGACGCGTTTCAGAGTTGATTCGTCTTTCGCATCTCCTCCTCATGTTTGAACAGACCCAACATACAACAGAAGAATTGCAATAGTACCCGGTCTCGTTGGGGGGGGGGGGAAATCATCTCGTAACGCAAGTCGGTTAGGTTTAAATGAATGTAAACAGCTGAGAAAGAAATCGGATGGGTATCATTATACTGGATCCGTGCAGTTGGATTTTAAGGGACAGCAGCCTATAAATACGTGCTGCTGAATATGACACTAATGTTAACAAAACAGCAATAACAAAGATTAATCTAAATTTAATCCATACCGTGAACACTATGCGGTGTTATTTTACACCTAATTCTTAAATTTCTGTATCTGAATACTACTGTTTATTTGATCTATGCTTGTAAATTGTGTATTTCTTTTTTTTTTTTACTGACCGTTCAATTGCCTTTAATCATGTTTGAACTTTCTCAGACTATAGTTTTTGCTGTGGTATAAGAAGTACTTAAGTGTATGGAAAGCAAAGTTACAATAATATAAAATTAGTGTCATTAATATTTTATTTTGTATGTTCACACTGATGTTAAAACTACATTTTCTGATTTGTGACATTACTTTTTAAGTAATGCTAAAACACTGCTGGTCACTTTCAGAAGTTATAGTGATTCTTTATTTTCCAAGAAAGAATTTGAAACAAATTGGTTATATAATTTTCATTTTTAAATATTTGAAAATATCATTTAAATAGATTTTACACACTTTAAGCAATATCGTATCGTATCGCATATCGAATATCGCATTTTTTAACAAGGTATCGCATTTTTCTTCAATATCGCACAGCCCTACTTCCTTCTGTTCCTATTATTCACCCTTTCTTCCTGTTGCTTCTTTTTCTCTTATGCATGCTTCCTTTCTTCATTCCTGTCCTTCTTTCCGCCCTGTTACTTCCGTTCCTTTCCATCCATCCATCCATCCATCCTGATCTTCCCTCTTTCCTGTTCTTCATAATGTCTTTCTCTTTTCTTTATTTCCTTTTCTTTCTCTTTTATGTATTTTCTTGTCTTTGCTTCAGTCTTTCTTATGTTCCTTCTTTTGTCTGTTTGCTATTTAATCTTTAATTTTTTGTATTCATTAATTTTTGTCTCTTGTTTTCTTCTTTTTTGTTATTCCTTCATTGCATGCCTTGGTTTTTTTCTGTTATCCTTGCTTCCTAGTTTCCCTTGCTTTCCTCTTAGCCTTTTTTATTACTTCGTTTAACTTTGTGACCTAAATTCTCCTTCTTTTCTGTCCATGA
This sequence comes from Sinocyclocheilus anophthalmus, assembly GCA_018155175.1. Taxonomy (NCBI): domain Eukaryota; kingdom Metazoa; phylum Chordata; class Actinopteri; order Cypriniformes; family Cyprinidae; genus Sinocyclocheilus; species Sinocyclocheilus anophthalmus. Next base: position 496,422 of record JADLZN010006613.1, on the reverse strand, counting down.
ATAAAAAGTCGCCGTATGGCTCATGAACACAGTTAGTGTCAGATAAATTTTTTTAATTTGAAAGATTAGAGATGGCCCATTGTCACCTGTCTCTCGGCAAAACCATTTTCCTGTGGCTTTCTTTATCATCAAACAATCAGGCGTGCTGCTCGTCCGGTCTCTGCAGTGATATTGAAGTGCATTCAGAGACCCGCGCCACTACCAGTTCAGTCTTGGCGAGATGCCCGTCGTCAGAGGTGGAGCATGAAACACATGGTCGGTCAGTTTCAAGAGTGCTCAGACGCAGCGGTTGAGTGCCCACTAGAGACTGAATTATCATTTAGGAATTGGAGGGAGAGAGCTTGTGTTTAACGGTGATTGTTTTCATCCATTGTGCTTCCAAGACTAATAAATGGTAGATCTGTATGACGTAGAGCTGCTTTTATTGTCACTTTCCTCACTTGATCCTTGACTCATGCATTGTCAGGAACTGCTCACTGACCGCTTCCATCAGGCCAGTTGAGATTATTACATAATTGCCTTATCTCAGCTCTTTGACTGTGATAATTGTGCACTTTAAATTCCCCTCACATGTTGCTGTTTCAGATAAGGATTTTAAATGAGTGTCTTTATTTACAGTTTTAATATTTAGAATAATATTTTTCTAGATATTTTTATCATTTGACCCTCTGGAATATTTTTCAATGATTTAAAGAAAATCATTCATTTCATTTCTTTTAAATTCTATATGAATTAAAAGAATTTTTAGCACATCTATTAGGCTTGCATAGAAAATGACATGAACAACAACAGTGTAGACTTCAAAAAGTTTTCGAAAAAACGGACTGCAATATTTTTTCTGCAATATATTCAGATATGAATAAATAAGATTGAATAGCTCTTTTTGTAAATAATCATTGTAGAATGATTGGAGCGCTTTTGTAGGCCATTGCATAGAATAAAAAAACTCTGAAGACTTCAGTGCAAATCTTCCTTTTAGTAGTGAACGATTTGTTAAAAAAATTGAAAAATATTGTTCATAATCATGTTTATAACAACCCACTCAAAGTTTAAAAAAATCTTCTTTTGAGTTTAGGCCATATTCACAATGTTTTTGACCCATTCATTATATCTATAAAATGGTAATAATTATTACCTATTGCATTATTCCCTTTCCAAACTAATAGTGTTGATTTGTTCCTGCATGAATCAGTGTTGTAGAATGATTTACTTGAGAAAATGATTCAGTGCCTGATGATGATGATGCTAATCACTGGCGAGAATGTCTTGATCATGACAGCTCAAGCTTCAATTTGTTCATTACAGACATTCATAGACATTTCCATGAAAAAAATACCAGGCAGCTGCTCTGTGAGATTTGATGAATGCCTTTAAGAGAATGTTAATAAAAGCGGTAAAGTGCTGGATTCACATTTCAAGTGCTGTTTTATTATTATGCCAGAGGCCGTATGCTGTGTGGTCTCTGTTGAAGGCCAGTTGGACACTCTCTACATCACATGATTTCATTGAAAAATTATTGCTCGTCGATTTGCTTCTGGTGACGGCACTACAGCAGCATGTTAGGGACCTTTTTTTTGTTTTTCCCACTTTTCCTCCATCTCCAAATGTGTATCATGGGGCAGCAGTGCAGTGCGTGGTGGTCCAGTGGAAATGGATTTAACCTGTGACCAGAAACAGGGGATGGATTTCATGATCACAGCTGTGGTTATTGTTTACAGAACTGGGAGGTTATGCCATTTACAACACACACCGGATCGGCGTCCTCCCCCGCAGCCGTGGAGTTGAGTGATCATCTAGACTAGTGCGTGATGCTGAACTGCGCCTGTTATCTGTATTTCTCACTCTGCCATCTGGATCTCGCATGGTGAGGTGGACACCAACCACGGGGTCAGTGAGATAAAGCGAGCGCTGTGTTGTTGTTCTCCCGCCAGAGCCCATTGAGGATGTAGATGTAGAACAGGGCCGGATCAGCGGTGATTCACAGAGCGCTGAGGTGATGGAGAAAAGCAGCCCACCTTGTGCATCCAAACACACCGAGCATTAAAGTGGAGTAAACTGTTACTGCTATTATCTATCTCTCACCAGAGTAGAGAGCCTCAACTGGATGTGCTAGTGTGCATAGAAAATGGGTTGTGGCGTTGTATGCGACTAGTAGTACATTAAAGCAAAGGAAACATCTAATACTGTTGTACAGACAAAACAAATACATAATACAGTTTACCATTGAAATGTTAACTGTCAGTAAGATTTAAAGTCTCCTATCCTTCTCAAAGCTGCAATTATTTGATCAAAAACGCAATAAAAATAGTAATATTGTGAAAATATTATTGCTATTTAAAATAACTGTTTTCTATTTGAATATATTGTAAAATGTAATTTATTCCTGTGATCAAAGCTGAATTTTCAGCATCATTACTCCAGTCTTCAGTGTCACATGATCCTTCAGAAATCATTCTAACATGCTGATTTGCTGCTCAAGAAACATTTCTGATTATTATCGATGTTGAAAAGTTAAGCTGCTTCATATTTGGAAACCATGATACATTTTTGTTTTTCAGGATTCCTTGATGAATAACTCTTGTTAGAGAAAAAAAGTTTTTCTTGTTTTCATTTTTGAAAGAGAATTGCTTTTGCTAAATTTTACTAAAGATATATATGAATAAAATAGCAATGTCTTTTATATAGGTATATGTTCTTTTGTAATTATATTTATATCTATATATATATATATATATATATCTTATCTATAATATATATATATATATCTATTATATTATATATCATATATTATAATATATATATAAATGAAAGTGTTGGCTCCCTTCCTGATTTCTTATTTTTTTGCATGTTGGTCACACTTTAATGTTTCAAATCATCAAACAAATTAAAATATTAGTAAAAAATAACACAAGTGAACACAACATGCAGTTTTTAAATGAAGGTTTATTATTAAGGGAAAACAAAATCCAAAAACTACATGGCCCTGTGTGAAGAAGTGTTTCCCCCCTGTTAAAACTGTGGTTTATCGCACCTGAGTTCAATGTCTCTAGCCACACCCAGGCCTGATTACTGCCACACCTGTTCACAATCAAGAAATCTCTAAATAGGACCTGCATGACAAAGTGAAGTAGACCAAAAGATCCTCAAAAGCTAGACATCATGCCGAGATCCAAAGAAATTCAGAAACAAATGAGAAGAAAGTAATTGAGATCTATCAGTCTGCAAAAGGTTATAAAGCCATTTCTAAAGCTTTGGAACTCCAGCAAACCACAGTCAGAGCCATTATCCACAAAAGGAGAAAAGCTGGAACAATGGTGAACCTTCCCAGGAGTGGCCGGCCGACCAAAATTACCCAAAGAGCACGCGACGACTCATCCAAGAGGTCACAAAAGACCCCACAACAACATCCAAAGAACTGCAGGCCTCACTTGCCTCAGTTAAGGTCAGTGTTCATGACTCCACCATAAGAAAGAGACTGGGCAAAAATGGTCTGCATGGCAGAGTTCCAAGACGAAAACCGCTGCTGAGCAAAAAGAACATAAAGGCTCGTCTCAGTTTTGCCAGAAAACATCTTGATGATCCCCAAGACTTTTAGGAAAATACTCTGTGGACTGACGAGACAAAAGTTGAACTTTTGGAAGGTGTGTCCCCCTTTACATCCGGCATAAAACCAACACAGCATTTCATAAAAAAAAAATCATAGCAACAGTCAAACATGGTGGTGGTAGGTGATGGTCTGGGCTGTTTTGCAGCTTCAGGACCTGGATGACTTGCCATAATTGATGGAATCATGAATTCTGCACTCTTATCAGAAAATTCTGAAGGAGAATGTCCGGCCATCTGTTCGTGACCTCAAGCTGAAGCGAACTTGGGTTCTGCAGCAGGACAATGATCCAAAACACACCAGCAAGTCCACCTCTGAATGGCTGAAGAAAAACAAAATGAAGACTTTGGAGTGGCCTAGTCAAAGTCCTGACCTGAATCCTATTGAGATGCTGTGGCAGGACCTTAAAAAGGCGGTTCATGCTCAAAAACCCTCCAATGTGGCTGAATTACAACAATTCTGAATAGATGAGTGGACCAAAATTCCTCCACAGCGCTGTAACAGACTCATTGCAAGTTATCGCAAACACTTGATTGCAGTTGTTGCTGCTAAGGGTGGCCCAACCAGTTATTAGGTTTAGGGGGCAAACACTTTTTCACACAGGGCCATGTAGTTTTGGATTTTGTTTTCCCTTAATAATAAAAACCTTCATTTAAAAACTGCATGTTGTTCACTTGTGTTATCTTTTACTAATATTTAAATTTGTTTGATGATCTGAAACATTAAAATGTGACAAACATGCAAAAAAATAAGAAATCAGGAAGGGGGCCAACACTTTTTCACACCACTGTATATATATACATATATTAGGGATGCTCCGATCGATCGGCTGGAGATCGGTATCGGCCGATAATCACGTTTTATGACTCGATCGGTACTCACTAACGCCAATCTCATGAACCGATCGTAATTTGATGACGTCAACGCGTGATGATGTACATGATGCGTGGGGACATAAATGATTTGGAGCTGCAGTCATGTCATCGCTGGTGTGGAAATGCTATTACGTTTCGAGAAACAATGAAAAATTCGATATTTGTCGTGTATGTTTTGCATGATATGTTGAATGGATGGTTCATTTTTAACAGCAGATTCAGACGTTAGAGCTGATCTGCGCCTCACTGCACACACGTCTGCGGCACGTTACTGCTCCACGGGAACCGGAGCTGATCGCGGCCGCTCTAGTCAATGCTGCGGCACGTTTTGAAGAGGGCTCTCCGTGATGCTTGGCTAAAAATGGTCTTTTGTGAGTTGTCACAGTGTGGAGGACGGAACAAAACCTCGTCGGAGCGTAAGGGATAACGGTAACATAACACGCTGATCGTGGCTGCTTTTAAATTAACATTTATTTATAAAACAAAATATTTTCTTTGGCCATATTAGCCTACTCAACAGCATTAACACAGGCTTTACTCCTTTTAAACTTTATCTGGAATGTCACCGTTTCTGTCACGGCAAACTTACGATCAGGCGAACGAACACACACACACAGACACACACACACACACACACACAAAATCGTCTGCGTCATGAAAAAAAATTATTTAAAAAAAATGTTGTTAATATTTGCATCATTTATGATTTAATTTATCCACCCAGGCGACCCACCACAAAATAATCAGAATGCATTTCCGCAGCGCCCGTGGATATAGGAAAAGCAAAATATGTTTGCTGCGTAAATCAGACTGACTTACTGAAAATGCAAATTCATTCTCTGCTAGCAGGAGGTGAGCTCACAAATGCTGCTTTATCAGGCATATAAATGAGAGATGAAATGAAAATGACATCGAAAATTTTCTACAGGTAGTCTTCCTTCAGAAATACAGTGATATAAAAACACCCGTGCCTTGTTTTGATTTTTAAACGTGCAGTAGCATGCTTGTTTATTCAACGAAGCCTTTTGGAAAATCGGTTAGTTTTGATATTGTGGCAAGCGCCACAAATAAATGAATGGCACAACCACCTGAGCCCAACTTCAGGCTATTCACCTTTACTTTAACTGCGTTTGTACCCGGAGCCATAGCCAGACTGAAAAACAAACACAGACCGGAAGTTAACTTTGGGCCAGGCGCGTGCGCCAGATGAAACGTCTATATAAAGCTTAAAGCATCAGAATCGGCATCAGTATCGGCCAATCACCATGACAAGAAATCGGTACTCGGTATTGGCTGCAAAAATCCTGATTGAAGCATCCCTAATCTATAGTGTGTGTGTGTGTGGTGTGTGTTGTGTGTGTTTTTTTAAGAGTGAAACACGATTTTCTAAAAACAATTGTAATTTAACATTTTAAATTACTTATAATGTTGCAGAAATACCTCTTATCAGTTTATTGTTTATTACTTATATACTGCACCTTTAAGACGTTTATATGTAAGTGTCATCTGTTATTATGATAAACGATGTGGGGGGACTGTGGTGTAAGCTTATGTCTGAACATTAAATCGTGTAATATGATATATATATATATGTATGTATGTGAAATTTAATTTGTTACAACATATTAAAAAGATTTTCATGAATGCAGCACTTTTGCAGTCTTTTCTGTGTTTGTGTTAGTTACGGTATTATTGTATTATTGTACTTCAATGAATGGATCAATAAATGATCTTCTCTTTCAGCAGGTCCAGATACGACAGCGTCTGTCCTCCGTGAGAAGGTGCTGGACAGGAGCAGGACGTAAGCGCTGACGGTACGTGACCTCTCTCTCGCTCTTGACCTCTCAAAAAAGGCCATCCTGAGTGAGTCAGGCTGGGGTCAGGCACATAAATCAGCAGTCCTCCGGACCACCGCACTATTCTCGGATCTGTTTTGAGTACATGCTTTATGGGTGTGGCGCGCACAGAAACTCTTCCCCCCCACTGCTTATTTTGGGAATAATTAGTACAGGGTGGTCTGGACGCGGTTCAAGTGTTGAGTCTTAGTTTGTTACAATGTATTTGCCCTCACAGCCGCTGGTGTTTGTTGATGAAACGGAACTGTGTTATTGGGAAATGCCATGTTTTATACCATTTACAATCCATAAGGCCATTGGGATGCGTTCCCATTGGACATTGAGGAGGATTGTAGGTTTACATGCCTGTTTCCGTGTAACTCTTTGGAGATGTTTAGTTAAACGTAAACGGTTTACTCTTGTGAGAGAGAGCCCGAGCCTTTGCTTTGCTTAAAGGGATAGTTCACTGAAAAAAGATGAATGAAAAAAGAAAAGTATCTCACTGTTTTGTCCATACAGTGAAAGTCAGTGGAGACGGTGCTATTTTTTGAATCTCATTGATCTTCAATGCATGGACCATGAAGAAGAAAACATTTCTTCAAAAGATCATCTTTTATGTATGTGAAGAAAAAGTCACACAGGTCTGGAACTTGCTGCGTCTTTCACAGTGAAGTGCGGCACTGCTTTCTTACACGAGCAGCTCATGATCATGATGAGTTTGTGTCGATATAATGTGCATTTGGAAATGCAACATATGCCTTCCCAAACATCTAATGAGTAGTGCTTATTAGGGTTGGGCCGATAGACGATGCCATCGTCCATCGCCGATGGCTGACAGACATCACGATGTTAAGCTGACATCATGATCCCCCCCCACCCCCACCCCCGCAATCCGCCTCATCCCAGTTCCGTGTTCGGAAAGGAAATGAAGTGTACTACGGAAACCCTAAAGGGAATAAATAGCCTACGAGATGGGAGGATAAAAATATTTCAATACTTTTTCTCGCAATTATATCGTTGGGTAAGTATAGGCGACTGTATATAAATTGCTGGCATTAGGAAGCCGCTATTGAAACTGCTTTTGATTGCGCGCTCTCATTTTACTTTCACTTTCACTTTTGAGATTCGCGATCACAAGGACTCTGTACTATGGAGCGGCAGTACTTACCACACATTTGACATGATTAGATGTTTGTCATTGGTGCACGGGATCTGCAAATCATTCACCATCGTCCTATCAGACATTTCTCCTTACTCTGTGTATGTGGCAAGTGAACTTTCATGTACTGTAATGCAACAGGCTACAGCTAGCAAGCGGCTAACCTTTTAGTGGCTCCGTATAACGCGTTATTTGTTTCATGCTTCGGGCACACCCCTAACCCCGCCCCCCGATGTCATCGTCCATCACGATGTTTCACTGTAGACATCGGCCGATGCCAATTTGGTAAAATTTTTCTTAACATTTAATTTATTTTTTTTTTTTTTTATTTTTTTTGTTTTGTTTTATTTCTTTTTTTTTTTTATTTTTTTTGTTTTTTTTTTTTGTTGTTTTTTTGTGTTTTTTATTTAATTTTTATTTTTTGTATTTCTTGTTTTTTCGCCCAACCCTAGTGCTTTCAACAAAAAAAGAAGCATTAAGGATCTCTGTGGTTGTTAAAAAGGCCAAAAAACGTGCAGTGTGAATGTTGAAATAAAATTAAGAAATAGTTACGACAGCCATAAATATATTAGTTTCATTTCACCTTACAAATGTAAAATTACATTATAATTTTTTCATATTCTATTTATGGTCTATTATATAAAAAATTTTATATTTTATTAGGATATTACTTATTATTAAATACTAGGGATGTGATGATTAACCGCGAGCCAGTCGAAAATCGATTCAAATATGTGACGATTCCAAAATTGGTTGAGATGCCAAACAAATCGCGATTACAATTGGATAGGAGTTTATATGAATGTATCTCTGAAGGTGACTGACTGTCTTTAGAAATGTTAAGTGGCATTTCTTTTCATCTTTCTCTGAATGATGCATATTAAAGTAGTGTTTATAAGTGCAGCTCTGCTTTGTTTACAGCGGTAACCCAGGAAACACTGTATCACTGCTTTTCATAAGCGCCACCTGCTTGTCAGAGAGTGAGTCTGCATCTCATTCAGCTCTCTGCTGTTTCGTTCAGATGTTTTATGTAGTACAGTTTCACAAAACTAAAGTCAAACCATTCTGTTTTTGCTTCAGATTTCGAAATTATACAGTCTAATTTAGATTAAAGGGGTCATATGATGCGATTCAATTTTTACTTTCTCTTTGGAGTGTTACAAGCTCTTGGTGCATAAAGAAGATCGTAAAGTTACAAAGACTAAAGTCTCAACCAAAGAGATATTCTTTATAAAAGTTAAGATTCAACCACACCTACCTAAAACGGGGGGGGGGTATGGGCCTCGTTATAACACGTCCCCACATGTCTACGTCACGATGTGGTTAGATTTGCATAACGCCGCCCAAATGTCACGCAAAGAAAGAAGGCGTAACTTTAGGCTATGTAGTATGGTTGTTGCCGGGCCCTGTTTCCCTCCCTCCCCCCTTGCCCGCTTTTTCCGCCGCCGCCGCCATGTCGTGGAGGTGCTGTGTGTTTCGTTGTGAAAGCGATTCTACTTTGTTTGGTCTTCCAAAAGAGTATGATATCCGCTTCGTCATGCCTAGAGCTTTTCTGTGCTGGTCGCTGAGGGAATACATAAACTTTGTGCTGTGGATCTCCGGATTGGCTTTCAGTGTGGACGAAGCGGAGTCCAGCCCTGGGTAGTCACATGTGGTTGACGCAAGCCCGCCGGACGCTCCTTCGTCAAATATGCCCGCCTGCCACTGCTCACTCAAAGATGGCTCGCATTCTCTAGGCTCCGGCCTCACTCACTCAGCCGCGGGTGGTGATGCTTTTTCGTTGTTGAAAGGAAAAAAAAAACAAAACTACTTTGTTGGTCTTCCAACGAGGGGGCACGACTAGAAACAGTGGTTAAGTGTATGTACAACCCTGTTCCAGACAACAGTCAGCCAAATCTTCTGTTGTCCAGATTTTATGGAGGACTGTTTCCTGATTCTGTTAGAGTAGACTACAATGCCGGCTGTTCAGAATCACAGACTGTAAGTACGTTTTTTATATTTAAAGAATTTGCCACTGATGATTCAAACGCAAGTTTTTTGGGCAGTGTAGTGTATCTCTTGTTGTTTGTCATTTCTACGATCACAAATGCAAACATGGTTTTATGTTACGCTCCGGCCGGGACAAGGCATCACAGTATGTTAAGGGACGTAACATTTCCGTCACACGTTGAGGTATTCGGCCAATCACAACGCATGGATAGCTGACCAATCAGAGCACACCTAGCTTTTCAGACCGATGAGTTTTGTAAAATTCGACGCGTTTCAGAAAAAGGCGGGGCATAGAGGAGAAACAAAATACAGTATGTGGAAAATGTGTTTTTTTTTTTTTACATTAAACCGCATAAACACATTTCATTACAACAAATACACAAAATAATGTTATTTTTAGCAGCATCAAACTACTCATGCTGCATGTATGCTGCTTCTTTGTTTGGATCATGATTAAAATGCTGTGGTTGCCTCTAATTTTAAATGGAATGAGCACAGACAAAGACTTATTTTGTTTTTTATGAAGAGATTTCTTTTATTTGTGTGACTTATTTATTTTGATTTGGGGTTTGTTTTAAAATTTTTAGTTTTGTTATATTTCAATTTCACAAAGAAATGTTCAGCAATAGCCTAATAAAACGACACCTTTTCATTTACTGTATAATGTCTTCAATCTCATTTTGTTAAAAAAAATCGTGAGAAAATCTAATTGTGAATTCAAAATCGTTGAGTGAATTGTTACATCCCTATTAAATACACTTTTTGCAGTGAAACATTAAATAGAATTATTTATTTGGTTGTAGTAATTTTTATTTTTATTTAGTCGTAATAATAATAATAATAATAATAAGAATAATAAATGATAGTTGAATACAGAAGTTGTGAAATTTGTTCTTCAATGCACAATTTTATTTTACAGGAAAATATAAATGGGAATATTTAGCTAATTAATAAGTGTTATGTAATTATATTAGTGTATCATTATCCTAAATACACTTTTTTGCAGTGAAAATATTAAATAGTAATTTTTATTTAATAATAATAATATTATTTATTATTATTATTAATTATTTTATTTTTTTTATATGTTATTTATTTTTTGAAATGTAGCCATATTGTTGTATAATCACAATCTTGCAGCCCTAAAAAGTGAAAGTGAAGTGATGTGTTGCCAAGTATGGTGACCCATACTTTGTGCTCTGCATTTAACCCATCCAAGTGCACACACAGTAGTGAACACACACACACACACACACACACACACACACACCCCGGAGCAGTGGGCAGCCAATGCTGCGGTGCCCGGGGAGCAGTTGGGGGTTCGGTGCCTTGCTCAAGGGTCTCACCTCAGTTGTGGTATTGAAGGTGGAAGAGAGCGCTGTACATTCACTCCCCCCACCGACAATCCCCACCGGTACGAGACTCGAACCCGCAGCCTTCATGTTACAAGTCCGACTCTATCCATTAGGCCAAGACTGCCTCAAACAAAGAGTGAACCAGCCAGATTGTGTTACTCCCAGAGCAATTTTGGGACAACCTAATGGGTTACAGATGTGAGTCCTCAGCACCACTCTTGATCTACAGAACATCCTATAGGAGAGCAAACATAGACTACTGACGTCGTAATCACATTACCTTTATGTCTGCATAGGGATGGCTCATTCTCAAGCATCCACTGACACAGGAAAGGCCAATTTATCACGGCTACTAAGTTGTAATTGTGAAGTGAAGTGCCTGGAGCAAAAAATAACCAAGTAGTGGTTGTGGGTGGCATTGATCTTGTCTTGGCCTAGGCAGAAATTTACCAATCATTGTCTTAAGTCTGTTGGTTTTGGCTCGCTCTAGCTCTTTGTGCAGTGGAGTGGATGTTGAGAGCGATTCTATTGCTCCTCTCAGACTCGCTTTCGGTAATGGAGTGTGTCGCTGTTCCGACAGACCAACACACTTGGACTTCCTGTTCAAATGGTGGCTAATCAGTCTCTGCTGGTTTGAACTACAAGCGTGAGCAAGTTGCGAAGACTGACAACTTGTGCCTGCTTGAATCCACATTACTCTTCTGTCTTATAACCCTCGATTTGTTAGCTGTAGAGATAAATGAACACGATTCTCTTGCCCAAACCCTGCCGTCATCACTCTACTTCCCCCAGGATGCTTGGTGGAGCAGATGCCAAGCCCCGCCCTCAGAGCCACACACCGACACACATGCTCACGGTGCGGCCAATCCACGTGAGTGTATTCCCAGGCTGCCTCTCATATTCCTGCACGCTCGTCTCTCTCTATCAAACACACACACACACTCTTTCGCCGCAGTGTCCTTGAGAATCCAATGACTTTGGCAGCCCGCGCCTCTATCTCTGCGGTTTCAGTACATCTGACATTTCCGCGTTAATTGTTAGTCCTGCATGTAGTAACAGACTAATGTTGCTTTATTCTCCTCACACTTTTTGTCCTTGAGTACCTTGAAGATGATTCATTCTGATACAGATACATTATTCTTATTCTTATTCTAAATTATCAATGTAGTTATAGCAGCAGTAATATTAGTAGTAATAATAATTTAACAAAACAGTAATGTATTATTTGTATTACTATATTAAAATCAAAATCATTAAAAAGTAAATGCAATACAATAACAAAAGTGTAAATAAAGACATGTTTGTATTTATTATTATTATTTAAAATTAAATGCAGTAGTAGTAATAATAAAATAACAAAACAATGTATTATTTTTATTACTGTATTAAAATGAAAATAATTAAAAAGTGAAATAATAACATAACAAAAGTGTTCATATAAACAGGCTTGTATTTATTATTATTATTATTATTTATTTAAAATTAAGTCAGTGTAGTAGTTGCAGTAGTAATAATATAACAAACAGTAATATATTATTTCTAGGGCTGTCAGTTGATTACATTTTTTATCTAAGTGTACATGCGTTCGATTATAATAAAATTAATCGCAATTAATAGCAAATGAATTTGACTGTGAAAATACCAAAAAGGTTATTTAAAGATATTTTTGTTAAATGAGAAAGTATCAAGTAGACATTACAAATTGTAGCTTTAGAAATATTTTATTTGATTCAACAAAAAAATGTATTACACATAAACATTTAGGCTACAACGGCCTAACATAAACTATGGAACATAAAAGAAGATAATTTGAGGAACATCTCAGTATTGTATGTTCATACAATGAAAGTCATTGGCAACCAAAACAGCTTTGTACTTTGTACTTTTTGTAAAATACCTTCCTTTATGTTCCACAAAAGAAAGGTTTGAAACGACATGAGTGAGTAATGATGACAGCAATAATTTTTTTTGTGTGAACTATCCCTTTAATGTTTTTATTATTATTGTTGTTATTATTATTATTGTTAATTAATTATTCAAAATAAATGCGTATTCAGAATAAACAAATAGACAAAGATGTAGTTTGATGACGCCGTGACTGAGTGTGGAATCATGGGAGTTGTGGTCTTCATCCCCACAGCCGAAGCAATCCGACGGGACTCGGGCAGAAATCATGTTCATGGATGAGCTAATGATTTATTAACGTAGTAGAATGAAGCAGGGTGAGGCTGAAAGCCGTCGAAGCGAAACGAGGTCGCTGAACGAGCGCGACACACGGCTCGGAAGCAGCAGAGCTTTTATTATGCCACAGGACCGTTCCCCGCTGCTTAACCCGCCGTCCCTTTGAGGTTTATGTGGGGTAAAGCAGCGCTGTTTTATCATGCTAGATACGTTTGAAATTTCTGTTATTATGCTACTCTGTTCTCGACGGTCGGTGCACACGGTTATATTAACAAATTTCCCACCTCTTCCACATTACCATATTAAGCTCGTTGTTTGTGCTGTTTCCATGTGGTGTGTGTCTACACAAAAACAAATTACGGAAATTTCGAGTTGGTTATGACTTGTACTATTGGCAGCGCCGCATCACACAATTCACTATAGACACTATAGCAAACGCTCCGTGTCACTAGTTAAAATTGCTTATTTCTCTGGATTTAAACATTCTGCGAAACATTTGGGATGGGGATAAGTAAATCAGGTTAGTATAGTTTTGAATTTTAAATTGTTTATTTTAATAGCGTTTTCAAATTTGCTATAAAATTCAGTTGTTTTTATTAGTTTCATTAATATTGTTGTTAGTTTTTGTTTAGTTTTTATTTTGTGAACGCATGTTTATTTAGTTTTTATATAGTTTAGTTTAGTTTTAGTTTTAGTAATTAAAGTTCATTAGATTTAACAGATCACTTCCAGAACGCAGGCCAAAGAAAGACATAAAAAGGAATAAGGCTAATTTAGACTAGTGTGCAAAGTCTACGACACAAAATCGAACATGATGAGAGTGATTAAATGGTAAAAAGTAGATTAATATATGCCAAAATGAAGCAGGTCAAGCCCTTTTTATAAATAACTCTAAACACGTTGGGCTTAATGTAATATATAATGATGTGTATTGAGATATTTAAATCTAACAAAAATGTAGCCTAATTTGGTTAGAGGTTAGATCTCTTTTCTTTTTCTTAACAATAATAATATATGTAACTGTTGTGTCTGCTAACTTTTCCGTGAACAATGCGTATAAATCATAAACTAATGAAATTCAATAATAAAGGCAATTGCATTTAACAGTAAAGGCTCATATTTTAATATGTTCTTTTAATTTGTTAAGAATTATAAGCGTGTTTATGATGTGATTTAGCCTATGCAGTATGCATATTTGTCCGAAAGCCTGGCAGAGTGATCGCAAGATGCTATGCTAAAGTGTTGTATTGTTTTCAGAAAGGATGCACATTCTCGTCTTTTTTTCTGTTAATTATTACGTTGCACTGCGTGCCTGTTTTTCTCCAAAGCAGCAACTTAGAATGCCTCATTTTGGTTTGATTGCTTATGTTACATGAGAAAATAAATAATCTTGCTAACCTGATGTAATAGATTTAATGCGAGTGCGGTTCGGGTCGCGACTCGTGGTCTTTGTCAAATGGGTCTGGTACAGAATTAAATTAGTGCTGCTGTTGGATAAGGAGTCGGGTGTTCTGTTAAGTAGCTACTGCTGGTGCATGTTTACCAAACAGGACCCGTGCAGGCTTTAAACTGGTTTGCGTCTCTCCGTCAGATAACCCCACGTGCACGATGCGCCATTTACGGTATTTCCCTAAACCTCCACACAACTCATATATTTTCCGTTTTCGTCTTGGTTTAGTTGTCGTTTACGAAAATAACCTTGATGTAAGTACACATGTCAGCAAAATATATAACACTGTTCTAATAGTTTTTGGATATTTTAATAAAAAAAAAAAAATCTTACATATTGTGCCTTTAAATGATACTCTAAATAAGAAACTAAATCTGCCAGCAGGTGGCGGTAAATGTCTTCATTTGATTCGTTCAAATGGCTGATTCATTCAGTAATGAAGTAAACTGCTCTCTTTATGAATGGGTATTTGAATCATTGGTTCACACGATTCGTTCAAAACGCTGATTCATTCAGAAACTAAACACCGCTGTGTTGCTCGGAGATGTGCAACAATTCTGCTGTGGCTTTAAAGGTAATATATTCTTTGCAAAATTGAGCAAAAACACATAATATTGTGTTTGAAATATAACACAATATCAACTTCTTACTGAACTGTTGTATAAAAACTCGTGATATTCAGGTCAAAAACAGCATTTGTGTAATAGCCTACTGCTGTCCCTGCTCGTGTGATATCGATATTGTATGATATAAATATGAGACAAAAACACATAAAGGGGCATTTTTTGCACCAATATCTTGAATTTTAGGGCATAACTGCATTTATGGAGTTGTTGCCCTGCATTATATTTGTCAACAGTCAACTGTAAGAAATGTAAGATGACGTACAGGTCTGGGGGCGGGGCCAGTGTGTTAACTGCGTTAAAATATTTTAATCGTGTTATTTTTTGTAACTAATTAATTAAGTTAACGCGTTAAACTGACAGCCCTAATTCTTTCTATTGTATTTTAAAATTCATTAAGTAATAAAAACTGAAATAGTTAATGACAAAAGGGTTGATTAAAACATGTTGATTTTATTTATTTTTATAAAGCAATAAAATAATTATACATTACCGTTTATACTAATAATAATAATATAGTTTATTAGTATTAAGATAATAACAACAACTAATAATGTAACAAATAATAATATAAATTGTCATACTATACTAGGGATTTTTAAAAAATAATTTAAGTGTTCAAGTGCTGAAGTATCTATATGTGCAATTGTATACTGCAGTATATTTTCCGGTTTCACAGTATCCTTATATCTGTGAAGTTTTTCCAAATCTGTATCTAATCAGAAATCGCCATCTGATGTTTGAAATCAATTCACTGAAGCCTCTCTCTTTCTTTGCCATTTCCTGTGCGCTACTGTATTTCTTTGAGTAGTCTTTGTTCTCTGCCAGGCTTTGTTATTCCCGTCTCATATCTGTTTTTCATCATTTTCAGATGTGTTGTGGACAGGCTGAATAGGTATGTCTTGAAAGGGCTGTTGAGTGGAAGACATAAACATGAGAGAGAGACTGTTCTGTCTGAAGCTGCTTGAATTTCTGATTAAAACTCTGTCTGCCGCTGGGACTCCTGGAGTCAGCGAGCGCTGCTGATGAATACAGATAAACACTCATTCACCAGAGATGCACGTTTCCTTAGATGAATAATAAGCATGTGCACAACTATATGTATTTAAAATTGGATAGAATTTAACTATTTTTACTTGATACAGCTGTTAACCATAACTGAACTATACTGCGAGATGCAACAGCATGGCATTAAAGAAGTTAAATGCGATGCAAAGCCATTTCATGCAGTCTTTAATCTGACTGGGAGTTGGTGTGTTAGATTGAGTTTTGTTGTGCCAGTGGTCAGACGATGCCTCGGTCTGTAATATAGCATCTCAATCCTCAGCCTCTCACAGCAATAAGAGCCACTCCATCTGGCTCTCTCTCTCTCTCTCTCTCTCTCTCGCTCTCTCTCTCTCTCTCTCTCTCTCTCGCTCTCTCGCTCTCTCTCTCTCTCTCTCTCTCTCGCTCTCTCTCTCTCTCTCCTCCTGTCTTGCATTCGTCGCTCCCTGGGAATCAGGGAGCTGCTGCGGGAAGGATGTAGCCATGACGACAATTCCCGAGGGATGAGCCGGCACAGAGCCTCACTTTTTTTTGCCCATCTTGCCATGCAATCTCTCTTTTTTCCCCTTTCTTTCTGTGTCTTTTTTTCTTTCAGTATTTGTCTTATAACTACTGTCCAAAACTGGTGCTTTTCAGAGGATTATACACATTTCCACGTGTACTTTTGTCAGCCAGGCAAGACAATGCCAAACAATGATGATATAAAAGATAGAATTATAAAATTCAATTTCTGATAAATTATATAAATGAAAAAGAATAGAAAACACCAAACTAATAAAATAAATCTTCCTGCATGATGAGCCAGCATAGCCTCAATTTTGGGGGTTTTTTTTTTTTCCCATATTACCTGCAATATCTCTTTCTTTTTTCTTTCTTTTCTCTCTCTCAGAGTGTCTTAATAGTGCATTTGTGTTACCCCAAAAAGTACCATGCAAAACTAAGTAAAAAATGATAAAATAATTCAATTAATAATAAAAATGAAGAAAAAAATTGAACATTAAAAAAAATATATTGAGAAATTTCAAAATACGAATTAAGACCATTGAGAAACTAAGGAAGGTAAACAAAAATTAATAAATAAGGAAAAATTACACGAGGAAAAAAAATTCAAATAAAATTGAAAAAAAAAATGCAGAAAAGATTATAAATAAAAATAAAATGATCAATGAATAATTATAATTAGAAATAAATAAAGAACAATACAAAACTAAGTAGACAAACAATAATTAAATGAATTTTATTTGGGGAAAATAATGTTATGAATAAAATAGGAATACAAATCTAAATAAGTAAATAAAATTATTTATTGTAAATAAAAGGAATTCAGGGAAATGTGACATACATTGATCATGAAATTGAACATTGCATCAAGCCAAAATAGCAGAGAAAGCTGGAACGAGTCGTACTGCAAACACATGGACTGAGAACTGAAAAAAAAATTCTAAACAGTCTGATCAACGCAGCCACCCGTCTCAGAACACACTGATCATCACATCACTGAATCGATGTGGTTAAAATGCACGATCAGAAATGCAGGATGCGAGGTGATGAATATGTAAAGAGGAGAGTGGTGTGCGCTGGAAATGGGGTCAGGGGTCAAAACTGCAGCTTACACACAGAGCTGAACACATCCTCCTGTCTCTCCGGCTGCTGCATCTGATGGCCCTGGGGTCACTGAACTCTGCTAGGAATTCAGCACTTTGCTGAGACCAGCCGATTTTCACTTCCTCACACACACCGTGCACTCCCTTCACGTCACACACACACACACACACACACACACCGAGAGAGAGCGAGCTCTTAAGCCCCATTTTCCATTCACACTGTCATTGAAACTCCCAGGAGCTGCACTCCTCCATAACTAAGAATGAGCTTATGTTTGTAAAGGCGTACTATCAGTGCTAAGCACAACATTTAAAATATTTAGCATGTTTTTTTGTTGATAATATAAAATTAATCGGCATTGTAATATTTAAGATTTTTTTGGCATGGCTTTATGATTTTTAGCTTAGATGTTTTCGTAAAAAATGTGTAGGTAAATATTGCTGTTAGTTACTACATATTGTTGTATTAGTGCATATAAATGAAAATGAATAAATATCAATAATTATGTTTTATTTAGTGATAAATTGTGTGGAAAACATGCCTGAAGCAGGGTTATTATAGTTAACTAAAACTGAAACAAAAATAAAATCATTAAAAAATGTAAAATAAAATAAAACCATTAAAATAATATAAACCATTAAATAAGACATATATATAATAAGACAAATAATAACAATGTAAAAAATATAAAAAGGCAACATTATATATTGTTTATTAAAACATTGTATTTTATTCTGAACATGGAAGCAGACAGGAAGTGCAAGCTTTAAAAATTCACAGACGTGACCTCAATCACCTTTACTTTCTATTCGTTCACTCCCCTTCAAGGTCCATTCACAAGTGCAGACGGCTCTGGAAAACAAAGGGAAAAAAATCTGAAAAATTATGTTTAGTTCTTAATCTGGCATCAGATTGCTCCTGCTTCCTGTGTATGTACTCAATTAAACCCAACACAGGCGAGAGGTATGGCGAGCTCTTTACACCCATTCAGCCTCAAGGCCCGGCACGAATTCCCCGCGTCTAATTAGGCCGCTTTATTGGGGGCGTATGAGTGGCGCACCCGAGGTCAGGGCCGCCTGTGAAAGCGCACGTGTGGGCGTCTGAATAAAACCGCTACCCTCATTTGATAACCAAACGCTCTTTTCATTCCTTTCTTTCTAACACCATCCAACTTCAGAGGGCCTCTGAAAACCAGGCCATTCTGACTGCTGAATTAGTGAAAAATTCATGTTCAGAATCCAAAGAGACGCAGGGAGTAAACGGATATTTGAGAGAGCGAGAGGGAGAGAGACGGCCACTGAAATATTTACAACATCGCTCAATCTGATTGACTGTAGACTGCTTGTCCCAGTGCATTGTGGGCCGTGGTTACCTCTGGATACAGTAGGGGGTGGGTTATTCTGAGAGAGTCGGTGAGGGATCGCGCTAATGAATTGGTGTTGTCGAGTAACATGGCCAAATTGACCCGGAATGAATGGATTCACTGATCCGCTCTGACTTGGCTCCGAGGTGCTGCGGCTCCCATGCGCACAAACACGCTCTGTTTTTCCTCTTTCAGATTACCCACACTTGTTCTAAATTCCTCATTCTGCATAAACACTGAGTTTCTTCTGTGCCGCCTCGCTGCTTTCACAAACCCACCTCTCAGGAGCAGTTCCTCAGGTCGCACGTGCTGGAGAGGTGCAGTATGGAGTGGCAGGGGCCGGCATGCAGCCCACTGGGCTGACTGCAGTATGAACAGATGGTGCCCATGATACTGAGCAACGGCGGCCCAAGGTTAGACGCGACTCTAAAGGGGAGCTGATGCACTGATTCGCTCTGCGTGTCAGCGTATGAAGCTGAAGCGGAGAGAGGAGCAAGAGAGAGCGACGTGACCCCTGTGCTGTTATATAAGGGTCCTTTCAAAGGGTCAAATGATGGGAAACAGGATTTTTCTTGCTCTTTTAAAAGATTGACTATTAAAGTACTTTAATGCAGTGTTTCAGAAACACTGGACATCAATTTGAAGGAATGACGGAATAAAGTGAAGTTAAGAAAACTGTAGAGAAGTTCTTAAAAGTACCTCATAAAATTGGAAAATGTTTATGCACTTCGGATGTCTGAGGAATAAAAGTTAAAGTAAAACTCAATTATGACTGTTAGTCAAAGAAACGTTGATCTATTATAAGAAGACTTCATGGAAAGAGGTAAAATACTACAAGTATGGCCTCTTATAGTGTACCTTCAGAGCGTCTGAGCTGTGATGCATCATTTCTTTGAAATCTGTCTTCAGGAAACAGGATGATGATGATTTTGGGGTTGACCGCTGTGCTGTGTTTAACTGTTTTCTTGGCTCAGTTCTACTCGAGAGCCTTTTTGATTTATTGGCGGGATACAAAGTGTTGAGCGGGCTGAATTTGCACGCTCACACACACACTCTCGCTCTGCCTGTGTCAACACACACACATTAATATTTCCTTCATCTGCTTTTCTTACTTGTCCAGCAGTGTTTCCAATCATTTTCTCCATCTCTTTCCTGCATCTATTCACTTCATTGTCCTGATGGAGTTTCCCTCTGCCCTACTCGGTTTCCTTTTCATTTTTTTGGTACGTCCTTGCTTTATTAAAGTTTTCATCAATAGTATATCTTAACTCTAAGTGCAAAACAAGTGTTGTATGTGTTTCCTCTCTTTGTCCATTAACACTTCTCTAGAGATCTAATCCACTCTAAATGGCTTTCACTTTAAGCTCTTGTTTTGTAACATGGACAGCTGTATTTTTAGCACTTTTACTGTGTTACCGAAGCTACTGGAGGCTTGAAGCATCCTGGGAAGTCTGTACACTCTAAAAAATGCTGGGTTAAATTAAACCCAGTGCTTGGTAAAATAGGGACAGACCCAGCAATTGGGCTGTTTTGACCCAGCGGTTGGGTTAAATGTTTAACCCAACCTTCTAGATAGTAACCCAACCGCTGGGTCAAAACAACCCAATTGCTGGGTTTGTCCCTATTTTATCCAGCACTGGGTTGTATTTAACCCAGCATTTTTTAGAGTGTAGAATTTATTTTGTGTCGCCGTAACCCCAGGCAGCACAAACAACTCCAGTCTTTGAGAAACTCTTAAGTGTTTTTGTGCTTGTGAGGTGTCAAAATTATTTTGACTAGTGATTGTCTTTTTTGTTCACATAATTTCTGCAAAAAAAAAAAAAACATAATACACATACTCCCTGCAGAGACATTTTTCACACAGAAATTAGAAACAAAAATTTACGATTTTCCTTTAAAGGGGTCATGAACTGGCTTTTTATATTATTTGATACTGTTGTCTGAGGTCCACTTATGACATTCGCGTGGTTTTTACATTCAAAAACATAAAAATCAATAAGTAATAGGCTATTTTCTACCCTGGTTTTGAAGCCAGCTCGAGAAACGCTCGGTTTTTATGGGCGTGCCGCATTGAAGACTTCGAAGTAAATGCCCACTGTTATGATTGGATAAGTTTTGCATAGTAAACTAACTTTCTGTGTGTCTGTTGGACAAGCTACGTCCTTCATAGTTGGAGCCTTCTGTGACTTTGGTTAGACACGTACACACAATCAGGACATATCAAGTGATCTCTAATAAAGCAATAGTGACACATAGTACAAATATTTTTTACTCACATAAGTGTGCTATTGTGTATAAAAATAAAGTTAAAAATAATTTAAAATAAAGTTAAACCACGCATTCCTAATATTTGAATCCGAAGGAAGGTTATGCAGTGACTGTGTTCTTCCACAACCAGGCACTGCACAACATTTTGCGATCTTTAATGGCATGTTTATTGCTTGGTTGCTCGATCTGGTTTAGCGCCACTTATGTTATTTCCCTACTATGTCATGTGTGAATCAGTGGGCGGGGCTACAGAATTAGGTGTTGATATTTTTCTGTGGAGGCATGTTTAACCTGTAATAGATAGGCTCATTCCAGGATCTGGCGTTCGCTGGGCCTGGTGTCAATAAAAGCTTTTATTTAAATAACAAGGACGTTTTCAGTTCTGAAACTTACAGGATATTCTTTTAGTATGATCTCTTATATGTCAAAAGCTCAAGTAAAAGTTGATTTCTCAATTATAAACTTAAGACTTAAAAGAAGGTTTAGAATGGCACAAAGGTTATGATTTTTTTTCGTTACATTTTGTTTACAATATATATATAATAATTTCTGGTCCTCGATTCTGATTGGCTGAGAGCCTTTTCCAGTGGTGTGATATTCTAGTGATAACAGAACTCCAACCGTTTCACTGTTTGTATCACTCCACTTTTGGTATTTCTCACAGCGATTGTCATGGCTGATGCCCAAATCCACTATAATTTTATAAATAATACGGTTTCGTGTCACAGAATGTAGTTTTAAGAGCTTTTTAGGCGAGAATGTACTTGTTTAGACTTTAAATATGTGGTTTGTTAATAAAGATAATGTCTATTTGAAAATTTGCTTCAACGTTTTCTGAGATGTGAGCTCCAGGGCGTCAGCGCTCATGAACCTGCCGAGAGCAGCCTCACCTCAGCCAGATCTTCTGGAATTTACCGCTGGCTCTGAAGTCTCTATAGTGGTTAAACATGAGATATAATTCGTTTTGGGTAAATCTAAAGGGCAATCTTTGGTCTGGAGGCATTTGTTCCAGAGCAAATAGATTTGGCAGAGTGCAAAATCTCATCATGTTATATTTTATGTAACTTCAGTGCAGTATATCAGAGCGCTGGCTTTGTACTTTTGACTGATTTGCCTGGCAACTTTTAGGTGGCTGGTTGTTGTTTATTATATTATATTAAAAACATAATATTTTATGGAATCATAGTAGTATTTAATAATAGTATTTAGTATTGAGAAATGGTGTGTTTGTTGGTGAGGGTAATGTTAGTTACATTGTTCCGCAATTAGATGGCGACAAGAGACTGTTTTTATGATTGAGTCAACAATAAAGACTTTTATATTGAAAGAGACTGAAACATGGTTGTAAACAAGGAAATTGTTTTTACTTTCAACAACACCTTTTTAAGATGCAGCCAACAAATGCAGTGAGCAGCGCTGTCATCGGAAATCACCCTTAACAGATGAACGAAGATATGGCTTTCCTCAGCGGACATTCAAACAAATGTTTTATTGTGAGTATGAGAGTGAGTTGAATGAATGCTGTATCAGATGCAGGTAATCACCCTCGCTCAGTTCATTTCTCTCTCATAATACTCAACTCTACATGAGCTTTTAATACAGTGATCCAATAAGCTTTCAATGAAACAACTCAATGTTCCTTTGTTATTGCAGTTCTAAAGTGACGTTTTCGAATTAGTAATGGAGGCTTGAGCTCAGCTGTTAAACTGTCAAACTGAGATATGAATCCAGCGGAATGAAATAGTTCTGCATACAAAATGTTTTTTAAAGATACTCCGTTGTTGTTTCTTATTTACACACTTGTGCCGTCAAACTGTTGTATAAATGCAATATCACACTCATAGAATTAAGATATGGCTGTACAGTATATCAGTACACTGTGATTACCTATGGGCGAATCACAGCTGTGCTGATATACAGCCATATATTGCACTGCTACGAGTGTATGTACAGGTGCATCTCAATAAATTAGAATGTCGTGGAAAAGTTTATTTATTTCAGTAATTCAACTCCAATTGTGAAACTCGTGTATTAAAATAAATTCAATGCACACAGACTGAAGTGTTTAAGTCTTTGGTTCTTTTAATTATGATTTTGGCTCACATTACAAAAACCACCAATTCACTCTCTCCAACAAAGTAGAAACTTCGTAAGACCAATAAAAAAAAAAAAACATTTTTAGTGAAATGTTGGACTTCTGGAAAGTATGTTAATTTACTCTACATGTACTCAATACTTGGTAGGGGCTCCTTTTGCTTTAATTACTGCCTCAATTCGGCGTGGCATGGAGGTGATCAGTTGTGGCACTGCTGAGGTGGTATGGAAGCCCATGTTTCTTTGACAGTGGCCTTCAGATCATCTGCATTTTTTGGTCTCTTGTTACTCATTTTCATCTTGACAATACCCCATAGACTCTCTATGAGGTTCAGGTCTGGTGAGTTTGCTGGCCAGTCAAGCACACCAACACCATGGTATTTAACCAACTTTTGGTGCTTTTGGAAGTGTGGGCAGCAGCCAAATCCTGCTGGAAAATGAAATCAACATCTTCAAAAAGCTGATCAGCAGAAGGAAAGCAGAAGTGCTCCAAAATTTCTTGGTAAACGTTTGCAGTGACGTTGGTTTTCAAAAAAAAGAATGGACCAACACCAGCAGATGACACCCCAAATCATCACAGGACTGTGGAAACTTAACGGGACTCAAGCAACTTGGGCTATGAGCTCTCCACCCTTCCTCCAGACTCTAGGAGCTTGGTTTCCAAATGAAATACAAACTTGCTCTCATCTGAAAAGAGAACTTTGGATCACTGGGCAACAGTCCAGTTCTTCTTCTCATTAGCCCAGGCAAGACGCCGCTGACGTTGTCTGTGGTTCAGGAGTGGCTTAACAAGAGGAATACGATATCTGTAGCCAAATTCCTTGACACGTCTGTGTTGTGGTGGCTTTTGATGCCTTGACCCCAGCCTCAGTCATTCCTTGTGAAGTTCACTCAAATTCTTGAATCGATTTGCTTGACAATCCTCATAAGACTGCAGTTATCTCGGTTGGTTGTGCATCTTTATCTTCCAAACTTTTTCCTTCCACTCAAATTTCTGTTAACACGCTTGGATACAGCACTCTGTAAACAGACAGCTTCTTTGGCAATGAATATTTGTTGCTTACCCTCCTTGTGAAGGATGTCAATAATTGTCTTCTGGACAACTGTCAGATCAACAGTCTTCCCAATGATTGTGTAGCCTAGTGAACCAAACTGAGAGACCATTTTGAAGGCTCAGGAAACCTTTGCAGGTGTTTTGAGTTGATTAGCTGATTGGCATGTCACCATATTCTAATTTGTGAGATAGTGAATTGGTGGGTTTTTGAAAAATGTGAGCCAAAATCATCACAATTAAAAAAAAAACAAAGACTTAAACTACTTCAGTCTGTGCATGAATTTATTTAATATACGATTTTCACAATTTGAGTTGAATTACTTAGATAAATGAACTTTTCCACGACATTTTTATTTATTGAGATGCACCTGTATATAGAATGTATAGAATGTATTTTATATATATATAAAAAAAGAGCATGTAAAAGTAGCCATAATCTCTTGAGTACAAAGATATTCTCTGTCTGGGTTTATTTTAGAGCAACTGCCATTAAATTAATACATGCTCAGACTGACTGTAGTTTTAATACCACAACAATTTTTCACTTTTTGCATTTGTAATGTGTGTGTATTTGTGCAGTGTAGGCTTTTAGAATAAAACGCTATTTGGCAGAGAGTGTGTGTATGGGGATTTGAACGTTGATGTGTGGGAGTTTTCTTGATGTCCTCAGGTGACATCAAGCGGAGATCGTTGATTGCATCTCGTATTATAAATCCAGGCATTTTGCCGTCCTCGTTTAAAGTCATGTCACCTTTATTTATATAGCACTTTAACAATACAGATTGTGTAAAAGCAACTATACAGCATTAATTAGGAAAATAGTGTCAAGAATGCAAAGTGACAATAGTAAAACACTCATTTTTCCGTTAAAGACAGTTCATCATTGAATTCAGTGATGTCACCATCCAGATCAGTTCAGTTTAAATAGTATATTTCCAATCAAGTCAACGAAATCACTGGAAATGAAGTGTCCCCAACTAAACAAGATAGAGGCGACAGCGGCAAGGAACCAAAAACTCCATCAGTGACAGAATGGAGAAAAAACATTGGGAGAACCCAGGCTCAGTCGGGGGCCAGTTCTCCTCTGACCAGACGAACCAGCAGAACGGAAAAATCAATTTAAGACGTAATAAAACAGACGATGAACAATATTAACAGCAATTATTATATGATGCAATCAAACTTATAGCAAAATGTGGTAGTTCTGTATGTTGTTTCATGGTTGGCATCATCTGAGGTACTCTGAGGGCTTGCATCATCTCTTCTCAGGTGTTCTGGATCCAAACTGAAGCTTGCGTAAATCCTGACATCCCGTGGCAGAAACAGAGAAACAAATAGAGACATAATTAGCGTAGCTGCTGTTCCAACCAAGCAAAATTGATTTGTTTAACCCAAACTAAAGAATAATAATGTGCACTTGATCAGATACTGTATATTTGCAGTACAAGATTATGAGATGCATTAATTGAATGCTTGGCCAAAGAGATGTGTCTTTAATCTAGATTTAAATAGAGAGAGTGTGTCTGAACCCCGAACGGTATCAGGAAGGCTATTCCAGAGTTTGGGAGCCAAATGCGAAAAAGCTCTACCTCCTTTAGTGGACTTTGCTATCCTAGGTACTACCAAAAGTCCAGAATTTTGCGACCTTAGGGAGCGTGATGGATTGTAGGTGGTAGAAGACTAGTTAGGTACGCAGGAGCTAACCCATTAAGGGCCTTATAGGCAAGTGATAATATTTTGTAACTGATACGGAACTTAATAGGTCGCCAGTGCAGAGACTGTAAAATTGGCGAAATATGATCATATTTTCTTGACCTAGTAAGAACTCTAGCCACTGCATTTTCGATTACCTGTAGCTTGTTTATTGAAGATGCAGGACAACCACCTAGCAGTGCATTACAATAGTCCAGTCTAGAGGTCATGAATGCATGAACTAGCTTTTCTGCATCAGAAACAGGTATCATGTTTCGTAACTTGGCAATGTTTCTAAGATGGAAGAATGTTTTTGTAACATGGGAAATATGATTTTAAAAGACAAGTTGCTATCTAATATAACACCAGATTTTTGACTGTAGAGGAAGTAACAGTACATCAGTCTAGTTGCAAATTGTAATCCACGAGATTCGGCGTACTGTCTTGTGGTCCAATAAGTAATATCTCTGTCTAAATCTAATTTAATAGGAGAAAATTATTGGT
The DNA here is from genome assembly GCA_018155175.1 of Sinocyclocheilus anophthalmus. Taxonomy (NCBI): domain Eukaryota; kingdom Metazoa; phylum Chordata; class Actinopteri; order Cypriniformes; family Cyprinidae; genus Sinocyclocheilus; species Sinocyclocheilus anophthalmus. The sequence goes on along the minus strand of JADLZN010006613.1, from coordinate 469,727 downwards.
CAAAAAAATTATTTTACATTTTTAACACACTCTGTTAAATCAGATAATTTAGAAGTTTTATCTGGTCTTGTTGAGATATATAGTTGAGTATCATCGGCAGAACAGTGGAAATAATCCCGTATTTTCTAATAATATTACCCAGGGGCAACATGTATTTTGTAAATAGCAGAGGACCTAGGACAGATCGTTGTGGCACTCTATATTTTACTGGTGATAATTGATATGACTCCCCATTTAAATGAACAATGGGGTAGCGATCGGACAGGTAGGATCTAAACCATCTTAAAGCCTGCCCTTGAATACCTGTATAGTTTTGTAATCGATCTATGAATATGTCATGATCCATGGTGTCGAACGCAGCACTAAGATCAAATAAAACTAATGAGATGCAGCCTTGGTCTGACGCAAGAAGCAAGTCATTTGTAATTAACAAGTGCAGTTTCTGTGCTATGAAACCTGGGGCCTGAAACCTGACTGAAATTCTCCATAGAGATATTTTTTGCAGGAAGGAGCACAATTGAACAGACAACTTTTTCTAAAATTTTTGGCATAAAAGGAAGATTTGAGATGGGTCTTTAATTTGCCAGTTCACTAGGATCTAGTTGTGGTTTCTTAATAAGAGGCTAAATAACCGCCAGCTTGAATGGTTTTGGGAAGTGACCTAAAGACAACGACGAGTTAATAATATTGAGAAGCGGTTCATCTGCTACAGGTAACAACTCTTTCAGTAATTTAGTGGGTACAGGATCTAACAGAAATGTTGTTGGTTTAGATGCAGTGATAAAATTATTTAGCTCTTCCTGTCCTATAGCCGTAAAGCACTGCAGTTTATCTTTTGGTGCGATGAATGAAGATAAAGTATTATACGCTGTAGAATCTACATTTGTTAATGTATTTCTGATGTTATCTATTTTATCAGTGGAGAAATTCATAAGTCATTACTATTAAACTGTGAGGGAATATTTAGATCGGGTGGCGTCTGGTTATTTGTTAATCTAGCCACTGTGCTAAATAAAAACCTAGGATTGTTTTGGTTATTTTCTATGAGTTTGTGGATATGCTCGGCCCTGGCAGCTTTTAGAGCCTGTCTATAGCTGGACATACTGTTTTTCCACGCAATTCTAAAAACTTTAGTTAGTTTTTCTCCATTTGCGCTCACGACTACGAGTTTTTTTCTTGAGAGAAGGGGTATTACTGTGTACAATGGCGCGTACGTTTTCTCTAACCTTTTTTCAATTTGAGGGGGCACAGCTTTATAAGGTCCTAGCAGTACAAGACAAAACGAGTCAGCCAGTACTGTAGATCAGGTTTATGGCCACACTAATGCCTAAACCTTTAACCCAAGCCAATGTGTGTAGTGAAATCTAAAGCTTTTATTAAGAATTTAAAGCAGCACTATGTAACTTTTGGCGCTCTAGCGGTTAATAAACAGAACTGCAACACCCGCAGAAAAAAGTCCACCCTTGTGTATTCATAAGGTTATGTCTCTGGCGATTCACGCAGGTGTGTGTCCTCTGAGCTGGGGGTGGTGACGCCGACAGGATACAATTAGTCCAAATATAAGTACTTATTAAGTGTACCGTAGTGATTCGGAATAAGACAAAAACACGGTTTGGAAGATGAATTCATGATGTACTCCCTTATTATATACATTTTGTTACATACTGCTGCTTTAAGCTGTTTAATTTGAACAGAATATTGATTGTTTTGTATTAAAGATAAAGTGTGTAATTTCTGTGCCATTAGTGGCATAAACATGTTAAAAATAAAGACAAGCATGTTAGATGCTGGGAAAAACGGACTAATAATGACTAAAAAAACCTTGGAAAAATGAAGCGGTGTAATTAGCTGAAGAATACTTGAAAGCTACATTAAACTGGTATAATTTATACAGTTAATATTTACAGTAGTGTTTAACATTTAATTGGCTCCTATATTTAAAAGGTTAAACATTAACATAAAATTAAACGAATATAGTATGTTTGTTAGCATATTAGTATTTGCTATGGGATTGAAATGGGTATCAAATCATGTGAATTTAACTGGTAGTGATATTTATTTATTTATTTTACTTTGATTACTCTTCAGGAAAAACTGAGATAGGAAGTATATTTACAGAGAAAATTACACATAGCAGCCTATTTCTGTCAGTATAATATTGAGTTTTGTTTGGGAGGCGTTTGCTCTGATGGATCTTTGTGTCTGCTGTGCATCTGTTAGTGTCACATTAGGCCTTCAGAAGTTGATTGAGGAAGTGGCAAAACTGTGTAAGTGAGACAAATGAGAATTATGTGAGGAAAAGTGAGTCTAAGAGAGAGATTGTGATGTATTTGTGGGAAGAGTAGATGACAACAGGAAGTCACACGCTAGTTGCTGGTCTCTAGTTATACTTTGTAATCTCTCTATCCTTGTTATCCCCCTCTCCCTTATTTGTGTCCCTGCGGGGTTGACCTAAAGTCAGCAGGAAGCACCTCTCCATCTTAAATATTGACAATGCAGTTATTTGTTTATTGATGGCATCCATTCTCCCTATAGCGTGTTCAGCGTTTTCCTTCACTGCCAGATCAACTAATGCGTGAAGCTGCACTTTCTCAACACAAGCCATTTTTTAAATCAAGACACCTCTCCAGATTCCAAGAAGACAAGTCAGCATTGAAGATGATGTTGTCAGTAAATGGACATCATTTTTGGAAGATGATGCATGTTTGTTTGCATTGTGCTTATCGTAACCAGTTAGCGTTATCCTGGCTCCTGATAGTGCTTGCTTTGAGCAGAGCGGGTTGTCATGAGATTTTTACATCTGATCATGATGATTTTATTTTTTTTAATTGGCTACATTTTCCCCAACATGGTGCTGCTTTTAGGAGTGTTTTGAAGCATGTCAGATTTTCTAATTGACTTATAAGTGCCCACACCCTGAGAAGAAGAGGTGAAAGGTTAAAAAGATGCACTGCAGTTTTTCATGCAGAAATTATTTTAAGTGTCCTGTTGCTTCATTGTTGTATTTAGAAGAGTTGGAAGGAAATGTGAAGTGTTTGTTGACTCCAGGGTGCTGTATTTCTGAGATGTGCCTGAATTTTCAAGGTGTCTTTATTCTGTCTTACAGATTTATCATCAAAAAAGACTTTAGTGCACGTACACATAATTTGTTTTAAATTTAATTATTTCGCTCTTCAATTCTGGATTTAAACAAAACCTATGAAGTAATATCTTCATATATATATGGATTATAATTATATATATATATATATATATATAATATATGAAGAACTTATTCCACAAAGCATACCTTGAAAATGCCAGAAAAAAATACTTATTTTATATTATAGAGAGGGTTCTTTCCCTCGAGTGTTTAATAATTCATGACATTGTTAAAAAAAAAATACAAATTTTAACTTTTTTTTTACCAATTTATTTAAAACCGTTTTTTGGAAAATAATTATATTAGAAGTGTGTGTACTCGCAGTAATTCATGGCTTTTGTGATTTTTGGCATATTATTATGTAATATTCTAAATAAATATTCTAAACGGTTTACTTTGTTACACTAACACAAAATTTGAGAACTTTTTCAAAACCATATGTAACATGAAAACAAAGATTAGATTTCTAAGAACTAAAAGGCACGTACATTTTAAACAACATTTCTTAAAAGTTTTTCTTTTCTTTATCCCAGACCCCCATTTTTTCCCTTCATGTAACTCTGAATTATTCCTTGACGGCTCTTTTGAATGAAGTTTTACTACAGGTTAAAATGGGTAAAAAAACAAAAGACTTTTCTCTTTCATCTGTCTGTTTTATCCTTTCAGAACGTCTCATTGTTGAGCATAAGAATTGGAAACCGTGACGGCCTTTCTCACTGCTGTCATTCAGCTCAACAATGTCAGATGATTTATTTACATGTATTCGGCAGGGTGTCCACGGGTCCTTAAAAAGTCTTAAAATGTCTTAAATAACGTTTTCCTAATATAAGGCCTTAAAAAGTCTTAAAGTCTTAAATTCGGATTCGATGGGTCTTAAATATTTTTGGTCTCATTATCGCTAAAATATCTTCAGTCTGACGGACCTAATGACTTTACAATCATTGGACAGACCGAAGGTACCGCGTTCTTCCCCGCGGTAAATTACTGCGTCATCGGGGAGAACTGCAGAATACAGAATACAAGCTCGCGCTGAGGCTCACTCTGTTTGTCTCGAGACTTCAGAACAAATGAGCGTGACAGCACACATAAACTCAGAAGAAACACACAGAGGTAAAAATTCAAAATGTTTAGTTTATTCATAACATGATATAGTTAAAGAACACCATGACAAGTGAACTATTTTGCTCAATATTCTCACGACAAAAAAAACATTCAAAACACATACAGAGTGACGTATTCAGGAAGTCTAGTGCGTTTGTGCGCTTTACAGTGCGCTCTTTCACTGCATGATTCAGTCTATTAAAATACATTCAGAATGATCACAAATTCAAGACATGGGGGCAGAAAATGTGTATATTTATACTCAAGTTCACACGGAAGAGTGCCTTTTTTTCTCCAAAAATTACTATATACAAATGTGATATTGATTTTTTACAACAGTTCAATAAACAAAGTTTTATTAAGAGACGTACCATATTTAGACACCATATTGCCTGTTTTTGCACTAACAAAAATAATTCCAAACAAAGCCACAGCTCTGTTTTGCATCTTTGAGCAACATGACCACTTTTTGTTCCTGAATGAATCAACTGTTTAAATGATTCGGTTCAGTCGCAATGACTCACTTAACAGTGACTTACTGCCACCTACTGGCGGTTTTAATTTCACATTTAAAGTATCTTTTCATTTTTTTAATTATTTCAAATATCAGTATTCAACATTTTATGTTTAATATATCAAAACATGATTTATGCATTTGTAAACGCAGGTTAAATGCATTTGCATGCGTGTAAATGCATCTAAATGCCACTTAAGATGCAGCTTCTGTTTCCTCTGCATTGCAAAGATGAATTTTGTTGATACTGATTTAATTTGCTTGGTAACGCCCAAATGTCTATTATTAATTCACGATTAAATGTAAGAATTTGACTCAAAAGATAATGCACACTTATAGAAAAATGGCTTTATAAAGGTAAAATGCCCCAAAAGTTAATAAAATCGGTTTAAATTATCTGACCACCACACAGAATTGAAGAATAGCAAAAACTTAGGAGTAGCTGTCCGAAAGTCCTTAAGATACCGCATGATAACACTCTCACTCAGTTGAATGAATGACTCAATGACTCACTCAATAAGTGACTTACCGTCACTTACTGGTAGTTCAGTTGAGAAGTTTGTGATAACGTATGCATTTTCCCTCAACATTTCTTATTTGTATACTCATAAATGCATTTAAAACATTAATCTCATAACATTATTTATTGCAGTTGTAATTATTGTTATTTGCAGTGTAAATGATTTAATCTGACTTGTAGCAGCCCTATAGTGTATATTGAATTTATTGATAAAGTGTAATAATTTGACACGTAAGATGATGCACACATCTAAAAAGGTTAAAAATAGGCCATTGTAAATGTAAATATGCAGATTTAAGTATGCAAAAGCCGATAGAACACTGATGAAAATACTGCTTCAGAATAAATAGTTTACTCCAAAAATCACCAAAAATCTCAGTGATGCAGTTATTATGTGGGGATATTTTGTATGGAATATTGTCTGCTAACATGAAAGTTCACTGTATATCATAGTAATAAATACCATTTATTACAGCAATGATATTTTGTTTTCTTTTTAATTTAAAGAAATTAAATATTACATATATGCATGTAATAAAATGTGTATTTCCATTACAGGTTTAGGTCTTAAATTTCATATAAGGTGGTATTAAAAAGGTCTTAAAAAGTCTTACATTTAACTTGTTCAAGTCTGCAGAAACCCTGATTTGGGCTAGAACCTTGACTACTACAGAAATATAAATTAAACACAGCTCACAGTTATGAATTATGCAGCCACATTTAGAGACCTCAGTTTTTTGGATCGAGTTCAGCAAGCTTCATGAGAATGGCTTCCTTACACGCATTGGCTTTCTGTGCATGTGCTCTCGTCTCATGTGTGCTTCTGTTTGGGTGTAAAACAGCACTCGACCAGCATGTCAGTCTTCTGATTCTCTAGGGCATACTAGTGAGGAATACACAAGTATGTGTGAGCGAGTTTTGAGTGACGTATTCAAAAATTCTGTATTTCTTTCTCTAAACACACACTCTCAATATAGATGTGCATTGGGGTCATTATTAATAGACTTAGTCAAAGGGGTTAAAATGGCTCTGAAGTAAAAATTTGGATGAGCAATGGTGTTTAAACTCATACAAGCGTCTACACACCGCTCCATATTTAGCTTATAACCCACCTCTAACCTAAACATAACATTTCCTAGAGTTGCAGTTCCCAGACTGATGGTTTGTATGTTTGGAGCAACAAAATAGCATCTGTTTATTGCACAGACCCTAACCAGCACCCGAGTCTTTTCCGTGGGAGCAGGTGCGGTTCACCATGTGTAAGATTCATTAAGTGGCTGTCCAATAATCGGTGTGCAAAGAAGTGTGTCGCTGATCTGGCAACCTCATACTAATGAGATGCCATCCGCCATGCCAGTGCCTTTTGCCTGCAGGCCAGGATGCTTTTCCTTAGAGGAATCATGGGATGTTTGTAATGAGGAAGCAAACATTTCAACACAAGCTCATTTTGAGATTTTAGGAGTTTCGTGATGCTAAATAAATGGCAAACTTGTAGAAAACAGCTAGGCTCAGATTGAAAGACGCTTTCGTTTAATACCAACTTCTGTTGATTTCCCTAGAGAGGAACTTAACAGTGTTCCTTAAAACACTGAGAAGAATGAAAGAAAAAGAAAATGAATGCATGTAATTAGTAGCACTGGGGCAAAGATATGATCGTAACCAACTCCCCTCTCCAAATCTCTTTCTGTCTTCAGTTTACTAGATGAAAACAGTGTTTTTCTTTACTAGCTCCCCGTTGTCTCAAGTCTCAGGTGGATTGATGTTTTAATGTGTTCTGCCACTACTTCATTTAAATAGATTTTTAATGAATTATAATAAGAGATTCTAGTTTAAGGGTCGTATTTTTGAACATCTGATTAACACCTTAAATGATCGTGGGTGAAATTACATTTTTGAAATAAAATAGCCGACTCCTTTGTCTGGCTTAGGCTAATGTTATAGTTAGTATTCGAAGTACTAAATGCGAACAATTAAATTGTATTTTAAAAATGCACATAATTAAAAACAATTGGAAATATTTGGTTTTCAAGTGAAATTTAGCTTGATTTTTTTTCTTCTAGAAAGTTGAAGAAACGTCCAGTTATATTTTTTTCTAGAAGCAGTAAAAAAGCTTAACTTCTCTGTCAAACTCAAAACAGGATTATTATAGTTACCTAAAACTAAAGCCATAAAAAACATAAACGTTAACTTTAACACAAAAAAAAAAAAAAAAGTGTTTTATTTCAGCCAGCATTTCTCATTTTCATTTAGTTTAATTTGATGAACTAAAATAATTAGTAAAAACAATAGATATGTTTAAAAACAACAAAAACTAAAAAGAAAACAAAGACAAAAGCACAACAAAATTACTAAAACTTTACCTAAAATCAACGCAAAAGCATGTTAAAAATATAAAATTATTCAAAATATTAACAATAATAAAATAACACAAAACTACTCAAAATACATCACAGAAACTCAAAACACATCTTTTCTCAAATGCATATCTTTGTTAGACTCAAATTTGTGAAATTAACCTCTGCATAACTACATTTCCTGTTACCTTAATGTTTTGCAAAAGAATATAGAATGTATGAATCGGGAGCGATTCTAGGATTTTTTTTTTTCAACTGGGGGCACAAGAGGGGCCACAATGAATACAGACGGGCCAATCTATGTTGTGTATTTATAAGCAGAACTGTAGATATCCAAATAATTTAAAGTTCAGCAAGCTTTAAAATCAGCAATAAACTGTGAATAATGGCATTGATTCACTGCTGTAAATCAGAACAGTCAAATACAATTTGTATTAACTTTTCACTTTTTAGAAGTGAAAAACTGTAATAAAGAATCCAATTTGTGAATCGAGTACAACTCACAAAAATAATAAAACTCAACATTAATGCTTTAATGCAGGGCTGATTGATGAGCTGATGAGTGGCAGTTGATGGTCATCAGAAGGCGTGTGGTGTGTGTGTGTGTGTGTGTGTGTGTGTGTGTACCTGTTTTTCTATTCTGGTGGGGACTTAAACCTGAATACACACAGACTAATGGGGACATAAATTGAGGTCCCCATGGGTAAACAAGCTAATAAATCACACAGAATGAAGTTTTTTGAAAATCTAAAAATGCACAAAGTTTCCTGTAAGGGGTAGGGTTGGTGTAGGGCAATAGAATATACAGTCTGTACAGTAGAGAAAACATTACGCCTATGGAATGTCCCCACAAGGATAGCAAACCAGACACGTGGTGGGTGTGGTGGTGTGTGTGATTGGGAGGGCCTGGTGAATCCATGAAACGTGTTGTTCCAAACCTGTGTAAATATCTTTTTTTCCATGTTACAAAAGAAATTGTGAAGAAAGTTATTGTCCATATATAATGAGTATCAGTGGTGATCAAAATAGAGCTTGATTTGTTTTCCATTGCCTTTCATTACAGTGGATAAAGACATTTTCTTTTTTTGTTTAATGGAAGAAAGAAAATCATAAAGGTGAGAGTAAATGATGACAGAATTTACATGTTTGGGTGAACTATCCCTTTATTTTATCTAGTGACTGCCTTTGAAACCGTTAGTTTTCTGGTCAAAAAAAGGTCTTTGTATATGAACAATTTTCCCTCTGGTTATAAGCTGAGGATAGTGAATGGCCTGTTCAAATGGTTTCAGTGCGATGTGTGACTTCACGGTGAACACATCCAGCTGTGCAGTCAGAAACATATTTAGCAGAGTAGAGCTTATATTTACAACAAACTATACAATTATTTATCCATCGTAGATGATTGTATTTCTTAAATATACACTCTTTTATAATAATAATCATAATATACAAAATTATTATAAACGTAATATTACTACAATTCTAAAATTATATAAGAATAAAAATTATAACAATTGAACAAATAGTGTAAGGATACAGATGTTGAACAGCTGTTGATAAATGCAAAATTGAGATGCACAGTTCAGTTCATATATCAGTATATCAGATCAGTTTTATAATCATGCTTGTCAATAATAATGACAGAGAAAACAACCTTTCAAACATATGATGACAGATTTTATGTACGTAAATCACACATCGTGTGTGTTAACTTTCCGGTTTACTCTAGTTCTTCCTAGTATCGAATCAACATGTATTAATAAAAAAAATTTAACAGACAAATGACAAAATGTCAATTAATTCAATTTCAAAGTGTTTATATCCAAACAAACAATATTTGTATATATTCTCCTCTACCCCTCTATTGTTCTGTGATCGTTTGAACTTATTTGTTAGAGCTAATAAACATTATTAAAGTTCTTTTTTAAAATGAAATATGTAAACTACAATAAAATCAATCTTGGCCAGGGATTTTTTATTTTTTAATTGTTTTATGTAGTATTTATTTTTTGACAGAAGCAGATGAAACCTTAACATTTAATTTGTGGATTTAACATTAATAGATGGTTTAAAGCAAAAGATCTGTAAAATGTCTAAAAATATTTAAGAGCTCCCACTCCCCTCTCTACGCCACTGAGATGAATAAGTATGATTGGAAATACCATGAGCTGTTCAGTTTCTTGGCTTTGCTGTTGAGATGTGAAATCTGAAATCATATTTGTGAAAAATATTAACAATAAATTGAATCCATACAGTTTTGTTTGAGAAAGCTGCAAAGACATGATGGCATGCTTACATTCAATGGGAAATGTGATGCGATTCAAATGAGCAAAAAGTTGTTTAATCTTTCAGATTAAAACACATTCATTGAATTAACGTCTCGGCATTGTTTGTTTATTCTCCAAACTTTTAATGCTAGCAAATATACAATTGTAAGTACTTTATTAAAAACTTTGGCAAATGAGGTACAGTATGGCTCGCTATTTTCCTTTTAAAGCCTGGCAGTGATTTGGAGGGTTTGAATTTCTTTTGGTTTTCCCTATTATTCTGCAGCAAAGTGGTACTGTAATTGTTTACAGCAATGTCGCCGCAGGCTGTCTTCAGGAAGGCCAGACTGTCCTGACAACAGAATCCAGTTAAAGCCACCTCTTCTAATACCTCTATTATCTAAACTGCTAGAGGGAACCAGAAAATAATTAAAGGATTGACATCAGGCAGAAAGAAGGTGAAAGTGAAGGTCGGTCAAGGGGGCAGTGTTGAGAAATGCTTATCTCGTTCTTTTCACTTGTTTCCCACAAGCTGGAGGATGTGTCTACTTATTCATGCTGAAAAATAGAGGTTAAATGTGGTTCACTCTTAAAAATGAAGGTGCTTCACGATGCCATAGAAGAACCTTTCTGTCTGAATGGTTCCATAAAGAACCTTTTTAACATCTGAAGAACCTTTCTGTTTCACAAAAGGTTCTTTGTGGCGAACGAAGGTTCTTCAGATTACAAAAAGGTAAGAAAGAGACTGAATGGTTCTATATGGCATCGCTGTGAAGAACCTTTTAAGCACCTTTATTTTTAAGAGTGTTGTTAAGTGTACTGTAGGTAGTGTAGGATTAAGCATCTAAAAGGCATTAATATGTGCTTTATAACTATTAATAAACAGCCAGTATATATTATGTACTGTATATAGTAATAGATATGCATGCTGATAAGCAACTAGTTCAGTTAGTGAGCTAATAGTGAGACCATAAAGTGTTAAACATATTTTAACTGATAGCTTAAAGACTTTGTGACTTTTTTTTAATCTATAACATTTGTTTAAAAATGTGTTTGGCATGTGTTTAAAACTACATCTTTTAAATGTTTTCCATTTTCTTATTCGTCTTTCGAACACAATGTCATTTCCATTTTATTTGAGTTTTTTGGGGAAAATTATGAGAATTATGACTTTTAATTGAATTACATAACGCGGGGATTCATTAATGCCATTATCAATATTTACTGAGAAAAGCCCCCAAATGAAGATATTTCAAGAACATTGTTATTGTGCCAGATGAGTGAGGTATTGAATAATCAGAAAGTGGAAAGTCAATATAATATTTATTTCCATGTCACTGAACATAATGAAGGGAGTTTGTTTGTTTGAGGTAAACCTCATGTAAAAATCTACTCCTGTATTGTAATTATTGATGTTGTAGACTAGACAGTGTTTAGAAGAATAGAATAGAATATGCTTTATTGTCCCATTTCTGCGAAATTCATCTTGAACAATCATGACATGGCCAGTACACAACATTAGACTCGCATAGTACAGTACATACTGTAACATACAATAAATTACTCATAGCCAAAATATATTAAAAAGCTACAGTATACTAATGTGGCATCTCATTTTTGCAATTTTCTATTGAATAACTTAACTGCAGTTGGCTCAAAATAATTTTTGTAGCGATTTGATTTGCACATCAGAAACCTCAACCGTCTCCCTGAGGGTAACATGTTAAAATTCTCATGTAAAATATGTAATCAGCAACAGTATTCTTAGCTTGTCTTAAAACAGATACCTCATACATCTCCTGTATATAGTAGGTAATTTCACTTCCCACTCTACAATTTTTAAAGCAGTATGTACAAATCGAGCAAGTCTTGATTTTGATTGGACAGTCAGATTTCCACACCATGCTGTAATACCATATCTTATCAAACTCTCAAAAACAGACTGATAAAACGGAAATAAAATCTTCTGATTTACCCCAAATACTTTTAACCTTCGCAAAAAATATAACCTCTAGACCTGCAATCTAGAACACAGACTGTTGATGTGAGAAGACCAACATAACCAATTGTCCATATAAACACCCAAGTATTTATATAATAAACTTTTCAATAAAATGCCCATGTATTATTACAGGACTATGATCCCCCACAGATCTAGGGTCGAAGATCATTTCAGCAGTCTTTGTTTCATTTAGAATCAAGGAATTATCATCACACCATTCTACAAATCTGGCAACTTCTAAAAAGTACTGTGAAGGAGTAGTGTTCCTGTTCAATAAACTCAAACTTTAATAAAGAAATTATTATCCAGACACTCATTAGTATATAACGTAAACAAAATGAGCAGTCTAGTGAAGCGATAGTCGTCTACATGTTGAAATGTTTGTCAGTTCTCTCTGAACGGTCTCGTTTGGTATGTGGTGTGATTGTGATGCTGATAACGAGGCAGTGACAGCAGGGCCGCCAGCGAGCAGACTGTGAATGTCTCTGTGTGGACACACTCCACTGAACATTATTACAGAAGATCTGCAGGGCTGCATTTGAGCGTAATTGCGCTGTTGGCAGCGGTGTGGGGTCTCTCACGAGATACACTTGTTCATCTCTTAAAAGGATGTCAAACTAGAGGTTTGATGCATAAAGGGACTCTGGAGATAAGCAGTACCTTATTGAACGACACCATTTCTTCCTATTCAACATGATCTTGGTTGTGGATTATTGGGTAATGTGTACATTAGGTGAGAAGGATTTATATGATATGCTATAACCACAGTATGCAAATTATCTTGGTCTGTGGCCCCGTCCCAAACGGCACACTTGATATACTCGTGGCTTATGCGTCTAGACTTCCACACTTTTTGTGCATACATCTTTTGATAAACTCTTACTGGTACAAAATTCCCAACAGCCCATGTGCAAAGTAAATAATCTGAACACCCTAGCAACCCTGCCAAAATGCTTTTTAAAGAAGTCTCTTATACCAAAGCTGCATTTATTTGATCAAAAATACAGTAGAAGCAATAATATTGTGAAATATTATTACAATTTAAAATAACTGTTTTCTATGTGAATATATTGTAAAATGTAATTTATTTCTGTGACAAAAAGCATGTAATTTATTTCTGTGACAGAATTTTCAGCATCATTACTCCAGTCTTCAGTGTCACATGATCCTTTAGAAATCATTCTATATGCTGATTTATTATCAGTGTGGAAGTTGTGCTGCTTAATATATTTGTGGAACCGTGATTTTACATTTTTTGTTTGAAGAAATAGAAAGTTAAAATGACTAGAGCCAGAAAATCTGAGCATATTACACCATTCCTCAGGTCCTTACACTGGCTTCCATTTATATTTAGGATTGATTTTAAAGTATTTTACTCGTTTATAAATCACTCAATGGCCTAGGACCTAAATATATAGCAGATATGCTCACTGAATATAAACCTAACAGACCACTCAGATCATTAGGATCGAGTCAGTTAGAAATACCAAGGGTTTACACAAAACAAGGGGAATGTGCTTTTAGTTATCATGCCGCCCGCAGTTGGAATCAGCTTCCTGAAGAGATCAGATGTGCTAAAACATTGTCACTTTTAAATGCAGACTCAAAACTCATCTGTTTAGCTGTGCATTTATTGAATGAGCACTGTGCGATGTCCGAACTGATTGCACTATATTATATGTATAATCGTTTTCTTAAATTATTTTTAAATCTCTTAAATCAATTTTTTTAAAATAATTTTCAAAGTTTTAAATTCCTTGTTTTATTGTTATTTTTTTTATTTTATTTTATGTAAAGCACTTTGAATTACCATTGTGTATGAAAGTGCTATATAAAAAAACTTGCCTTGCACTTGGCCTAAAACAGCATTTATTGCACTATTTTTTGTCTTTTTACTGGCACTTTTGAACAGTTTAACACATTTCTGCTGAATAAAGTATTATTTTGTAAAACAAAACAAAATAAAAAATCGTACTGGCCTTTTCAACACCATTTAAAACACCTCAGAAATTGCAAAAACCATGGTGCATATCATAACATTGATCAACTCTCTGAACACCTTAGCAACTACCGAATGCCCTAAGAGCAACATAGCATCTATCCAAAACACTACAGCACTTTACCATTGAAATTCGACTGAGATCAGCTCTCTCCCCTCACAGTTTCTGGATATTTTTTTTTTATTAAAGAGTACATCTGTTCAGCTCCGAAAGCCGTAATCCAGAGAATTAAATTATATTCCAGGGAAATTGCATTAATACAGGGAAGACATTTGGCCAGATAAAAAGGGATTAAGTGGAGGAAAAATTTACAGTTCAATGTTTGATCCACAAATTATGGTTATTGCCACTACTCAAAACGATTCCTGTGTGTGTGTTTTGCACTAAGAAGACTTTCACATACAGCCATGTTTATCTTGAGCAGTGGAAGCGCTTTGCAAGATAAGCCTGATAAATAGACCCGGATGAGTGCTCTATAAAACTAGTATACATGCAAACACTTCCTTGTGTTGGGAAATAAAGCAGCAGAACAACAGGCCGCATCTCAGTTGTGTGGCAGCACCCAGATCATGAAATATGTATAACATACATATACTGCATTGCTCATTTCCAAACAAAGTCACCGATACCTCCTTGTGTGAGGGTTTGTGATGCTACACGTTTAGTCCCCTTGATTTCAATGCTGTTTATCCATCTTGTGCACTAACAATGTGTGATGCTAATAATAAAAATGCACAGGATACATGTAATTAATGTTGTTCTCTGTCTGTCTTGCAGGATTGGTGCAGTAGGGCGCAGCGGGGGGGCAGAGAGGTGAGCGCATGAGGAGAGGGCGTCCCAAGACCCCCGTCTCCACACTTCGCGCTCGCACACACACTTTCACGGACACACCACGCCTAGCAACCCTCCAGCCACCATGGTAAAAACCCCTCATCTTCTGTTTGTGTGGCTAGTTAAGCATCATGGTTGTGTTTGCATAAGGTTGATGTCTAAATTGTGAAATCTCCCTTACATGTGTTTCTGTCCAAACCACTCCAATCTAAAACCAGCCGAGATGTGATCGAGAAAATGTGAAGGGAGCTTGCAGGAAAGAGAGAAAAGGGGGGGAGGAGATCAGCGTTTGATTAATGGCTCTCACCTCTGGCTTGTGGGAGCATGGTCTCATGGGAGTGTAGGGCTGTGCTGTTTGAATTATTAAAGTCTGAGAGTTGCGGGATGTTCATAAATAACCCAACGTAATGAGCGCCCTGCTAGCGTGAGCTCTAATGCTAACCCAGCTTTGCTGCCGCAGCCGGGGTGACCTTGGATATGCACACGTAAGCGTATACACGCATATACACTCGCGCGCTTCCCACTTCACTCACTCCAGTTGCTCTCTGTGTCTTCTGCGTCTGTATCTGTATATTGATTTATTGTGCACATAACGAGGTGACCTTCCTAGTTTCACTCGACTTCCTATCAAATTGTGGCCAAAGTGGCAGAGCCCACAGATACTCACACACAAAATGCACTAACACACACTCTGGCTGTCTGTCAACATGACCCTGCACTATGCCAAAGAAATGGACTTTCAGGGGGAAAAACTACACATAGTGCTCTTACTGCACGAATGGCAGTCTGAAAAGGTATGCAGATTTGAGTATTGTTGTTTTGGCTTAAGGAGGTTATGGTTTGTAGTTGAGCATCGTGAAGAGCCAAATCTTTGTGTAATCTTTTAACATCACAGAAAATGCTTTTCAATCGTCTCCTTTAGTTTAAAAGACAAGCAAACATTGGGCACGTACTCCACAGTTGAAGGAGGTCTATCACATAAAATGTTAAAAATACAACTTTTAGATTTCACACAAACTACACTTATATAGATAACTGATGTTGTCGTGAAAATTAACTCAGTGGTGTTGAAAAAGTGTTGGCCCCGTCCTGTTTTAAAATTTTTTTTCTATTTGTCACACTTAAAAGATTCAGATCCTCAAACAAATTTTAATATTACACAAAGATAATGCAAGTACATACAAATTGCAGTTTTAAATGATTTATTTTATTAAGGGAAAAACGCTGTCCAAACCTGCCTGGCCCTACCCTTTACTGTGGCAAAAAGTAAAAATAAATCTAATAACCGGTTGTGCCACGCTTTGCAGCAACAACTGCAATCATGTGTTTGCGATAACTGGCAATGAGTCGTTCTCATCGCTGTGGAGGAATTTTGGCCCAATCTTCTTTGCAGAATTGTTTTAATTCAAAAACATTGGAGGGTTTTCGAGCATGAACGGACTGTTTAAGCATCTCAATCGGATTAAAGTCCGGACTTTGATTTGGCCACTCCAAAATCTTAATTTAGTTTTTCTTGAGCCATTGAGAGGTGGACTTGCTGGTGTGTGTTTGGGATCCTTGTCCTGCTACATAACCCAAGTGCGACTGAGCTTGAGGTCACAAACTGATGGCAAGACAATCTCCTTCAGCATTTTCTGATAGAGTGCAGAATTCAAGGTTCCATCAATTATGGCAAGTTGTCCAGGTCCTGAAGCTGCAAAGCACCCCCAGATTATCACACTACCACCACCACCATGTTTTACTGTTGGTATGATGTTCCTTTTCTGAAATGCAGTGTTACTTTTAATCAAGACGTAATGGGACACACACCTTCCAAAAAGTTAAACGTTTGTCTCATCAGTCCACAGAACATTTGCCCAAAAGTCTTGGGGATAAACAAAATATATTTTTTGGCAAATGAGAGACGAGACTTTGTGTTCTCTTTGGTCAGCAGTGGCTTTTGCCTTGGAACACTCACATGGATGCTGTTTTTGCCCAGTCTCTTTTTTATTGTTGAATCATGAACACTGACCTTATTTTAGGCAAGTGAGGCCTGCAGTTCTTTTAGATGTTGTTCTTGGTTCTTTTATGACCTCCTGGTGAGTTGTTGTTGTGCTCTTGGAGTAATTTTGGTAGGTTGGCCACTCCTGGGAAGGTTCACCACTATGTTCCAAGTTTTCTCCATTTGTGGATAAATTGCTCTGACCATGGTTCGCTGGAGTCCCAAAGCCTTAGAAAAGGCTTTATAATCCTTTCCAGACTGATACATGTCAACTGTTTTAATTTTCATCTGTTCTTGAATTTCTTTACATCGCGGCATGATGTGTTGCTCTTTAAGCAGGCTTCACTTTGTCAGACAGATTCTATTTAAGTGATTTATTGATTCAACAGGTCTGGCAGTAATCAGGCCTGCTTGTGGCTAGTGAAATTTAACTCAGCTTTCTAAAATAATGTGGTTAATTGCAGTTCTTTCATGATTTAACAGGAGGGGGCAATTAATTTTTCACGTAGGGCCACGTAGGTTGGACAGCTTTTTTCCCTAAATAAAATAAATAATAATTTAAAATTTTGTATTTACTTGCATTATCTTTAATGTAATATTAAAATTTGTTTGATGATCTTAATCTAAGTGTGACAAATATGCAAAAAAATAAGAAATCAGGAAGGGGGCCAACACTTTTTCACACCACTGTATATCAAGCCAGTAAACCTTTAAAAGAAATTTGTACAAATAAGAAAATAGCCTTTTACCTTTTGAAAGCTGGTGCACATGCTGCTCTTTCAGATGCACGTTATAAGCGACTCAAACTCACAATTTACAGAGATGAGCAGTATTTACTATTGACGCTGTGCATATATTTATTTAATTAAAAAATGCAGCCTTTGTGATTCAGTTATTGCATCAAGCCAAATTGCGATTTCGGTTTGATTTTGATTAATCGTTCAGCCCTATTGTATATGCATTTTTAAAGTGGTATTCCCCAGGTCTGTGTTTTGGGACCGCTTGAGATTTACATCCTTCACGCATTAGAGAGCTGCTCATGCACACTGTCACAGTCTGTCTCAATTTGTGTCAATCTTATCACACATACACATGCATACACTCATCAAGAAGACCTGCATCATTCGACAACTGTTTGTGGTCAGCTCATGTCTATGCCTATGAGTCTATAATAAGTAGCCGCAGAGCTTTGCAGATCATTACCTGACTGGAAGACATTTTAATTAGGGGTGTGTAATTAATTTAATACTGAACACTGACCTCAAATATACAGACAGAGACGACACAACATGTCAGAACCCCTCGTGTGGTTATTTAATCCATTTGATAAGCAGCGCAGGAGCCATAAATACACATTACTAAATACAAACTGTGCTACAACAATATTATTATTATTTTTTTTTTAAATAAGCAATTCCAAATCCTCATGCCCCCTCGATTTTAATGGGCTTGATCCATCTGTGTGTGCCCATCTTACTCCATTCGATTGAGAT
The DNA here is from genome assembly GCA_018155175.1 of Sinocyclocheilus anophthalmus. Lineage (NCBI taxonomy): Eukaryota > Metazoa > Chordata > Actinopteri > Cypriniformes > Cyprinidae > Sinocyclocheilus > Sinocyclocheilus anophthalmus. The sequence continues at coordinate 451,522 of JADLZN010006613.1, read as the reverse complement.
CTGTTTGTCTGAATATGTCCCCAGTGTGCCATTCGTTAAACTAGTGGTTTGATGAAAACCTCTGTTGCTTGATTGTACTTGATCTCTCTCCCATAAACACATGCGTGCTCGCTTTTTCTCTTTTTCAATCTGCCCCCAAGTTCCCCAAATCCATCCTAAATTAATGTGTTCAGAATTCCTTTTGGAATGTTTGTCAGAATTTGGAATACCTCCTGAAGGATCGTATTTGAATCTGCTTAGTCTACTAACTAATGTCCTACTCGGTGAGTATCCAATTTTTCTGTTAACCTCAGATTAGTTCTTATTAAAGGGGTCATATGATGCAATTTCAATTTTTCCTTTCTCTTTGGAGTGTTACAAGCTCTTGGTGAATAAAGAAGATCTGTAAAGTTGCAAAAGCTAAAGTCTCAAATCCAAAGAGATATTCTTTATAAAAGTTAAGAGTCAACCACACCTACCTAAAACGGCTTGTTCTAACACGCCCCCACATGTCTACATCCCGATGTGGGAAAATTTGCATAACAGTCAGTCAGTACCGCAGTCAGCTGTTACGCAGCCGAAAGACGAAAATTGAAGCGGCCGAGAGACACGATCCATACCGTTCAGTACCTGGGTCGGTCCAGGGGTTCGAAAATTTTATTCTCGCTGTAGTATTGTTGTTTCCGCCGCATCCATGTCGTGAAGGCACTGTGTTTCGTTGTGAAAGCAAAACTACTTTGTTTGGCCTTGTCCTTCTCAAGTGAGCTACAACAAGGAGATGGGCCGCCATATCTGCTTCGTCATGCTCTGGCGTGTGATGTGCCGTGTGTTTTGCTCGCGCCTTCCGGCGTGTGCGAGTTCCCTCGCGCGACGTCGTCTCGTCGTATGAGCCCCTTGGGCCCCCCCCTCCATCCCGTTTTGGTAGGCGAGAGGAGCGGTGCAGCGGCTCTCAGTCCCTCGTCAGCCCCCCGCCGCACGGTTGTAGGCATGTCGGAGACGGCCGTTGGCTCGAGGAGGGACTGTAGGGCACCGGAGTGACGGCGAGGGGGAAGAAGTACCAGCCAAGAGAAGGGTCGTACATGGAGTGCACGGGTGGCCGCGAAAGGTTATCACATTTAAAGCGCTTTCCCCGCCAGGACGTCTCCTTCGTCGAAGGCCGCCTCCGGCGGCGTTACCGGTTAGTCTAGAAGCTTGGTTTAGACGTCCCATGCTCACGCAGACCGGCATACTGGCGGGTGGTTAGACACAGGACCAGACTCTAAGTACGTCGGACTCACTCTAGGCCCCGCCTGGCCTCCACTCAAGCCTAAAGGCAATCCGCCGGCGGCGGATATGTATGTGGGTAGGTGCCAGGTTGTTTGGGATTTTGAAAGGGTGGCGTTTGGGGGGAAAGCGAAACTACGGTGTGTGTGCCTGTCGCCAAAACTGCTTGGACTAAGACGGAGCAATAGGTCGTTGAAGTGTATGTGCACCACTGTGGTTCAGTAACGGTTTAAGCCAAATATTCAGAGGGGGGCCAGCCGCCATTGTAGTGGGAGGACGTGGCCTTGATCCTGGCTGGAGAGTAGACGACAATGCCGGTGTTCTGAATTCAGACTGCGTCAGTAGTTTTTGCTTTGTATATTTAAAGGATTGGGCGCCACTTGACGTGATGGTGTTTCAAACGCGGGGTTGTGGCAAAAAAAAAACACAGTGTTTGGTGGTTTGCGGCTAGCTGATAGAGCTTAGCACTTGTTGTTTGTCATTTCTCCGATCACAAATGCAGAAATGGTTTTATGTTAAGCGGCCCGTGAGGCCAACGCCAACGTGTAAAAAAAAAAGACAGTAGAAGTCATTATAATCCTAAATTTTGTCCCCACTGGATGCAACAAATGCCTCGTTTATAATGGGTTTTCATGTTTTTGTTTCGTCACTCCAGTATGGTAAGGGGCGTATAATTTCTGTCACATGCTTGAGGTATTCGGCCAATCACAGCACACCTCGCTTTTCAGACCGATGAGCTTTGTAAAAATCGACTTGTTTCAGAAAGGCGGGGCATAGAGGAGAAACAATAATGTACAGTATGTGGAAAATAATGTGGTTTTTTTTACCTTGAACCGCATAAACACATTTCATTACACCAAATACACAAAAAAAAGCATCATATGACCCCTTTAATAGCATCATATGACCCCTTTAAGATCCTTTGGGACTGGTTCCAAATTACAATAGAAAGTCTATACTTTCCTGAGCAGGGAATGCAAAATGCCATTCAGAATTTCTATAGCCTTAATGTGTAGAGCTTTAGCGGTATTGTATCAATTTTTCACAACAAACCTACATTGAGTTCCAGTGTTGATGATGGTATTTGCTACATGCAGTTTGTGTGTGTGTTTTAAGTTAACATTTAAACAAAAAATACTGTACTATTTTCCCACAATCCTAAAGGGATATCAACCAATCAGAGAAGTTTGTTACCATTTAAAAGCTTTAACAGGATAGCTAATATTAGGTGATGTATGTTGAATGCATAAACATAAATTAACTTGAGCTACATAACTAGATGCCTTACTCTCATTAATTAATGTGGGATTCTTTTAGCATTAGTGCGTTAGATAGAAGTGGTTTCTTCTGTTGTGTCCAAAAACTATTACTATACATTTGATGAAGAGCTTACTTCACAACCTGTAAATAAGTAAATTCTATATAGTATAAATATGTATAGTATGAATGTAGAATGTATGTAACCTGCAATCACAACTTGAGAAAATGGGACAGTAAAGTGTACATCACATGTGAACTTCAGAATCTCAAATACTGTATAGTAGGGAAATAACAACAAAAACAATTACAAAGAAAGGGCAAGTAAAACATTGAATTAAATGTTGAAAATATGTAAACTAAAATAGTTTTTCATGCATTAAAAAAAAACATTTTTTATGCTAAATGTAACTTTAAAAAACAATATACCAAAAAAATAAAAAAAATATATATATATACCATTTTCTTTCTTTTTTCGGTTTCTTTAAATTTAAATTTCACACTTCCATATGGATTAGGCTGCCATTTCATTGTTCACCCAAAAATAAAAATTCTGTCATTTATTCACCCTCAAGTTGCTGGTAGCCATTGATTTCCATAGTATTTTCTTTTCCCTACTATGGAAGTCAATGGCTACCATCAACTGTCTGGTTACCCACACTCTTCAAAACATGTTCTTTTGGGTTCAACAGAAGAAAGAAACTCATACAGGTTTTGAACAACTTGAGGGTGAGTAAATTATGACAGAATTTTCGTTGTTGGTTGAATCCCTTTAAATAGTAGCATTATTACAAAATTTGTTTCGGTCATTAAAAATAATGATTCGGTTATGATATTGCGAGTTGTTTATCATAGCAGCGCAATGTGTTTTATGAGGTAGCTGGAAAATACCCAACATCATTATCTGTGTGTACCTCACACATACTAAGCGTTTCAATCCTTATCCATCCTTTCCCTCGGTCTCTGGTGTGATTAAGATGCAGTCTCTCTGCTCCTCCTTAGCTATTTTACACTCTTTTACACTTCCCAGTATGTTTTACGGCGGCCATTAGGAGCGCCTCATAAACCCTGCGCACTGCCTGTTAAATACTGGCCCGGTGCCATCGAGAGGCCACTGTCACTGCTGCTAACACACACACACACAGATATGCATCTTTATATCACAGCCACTCGCTGCTGCAGATGCCGAAAGAGCCCCGTACCCTGATTCATGATCACCCAGGCTGCCTTTAATGTTCTCAAACATGCGTAGTTTGTCTCACTCTGCATCACACTAATTGATCAACTCTGCTAAAGAGTTGATCAATTAGTGCTTCGCACTCGACAAACAAGCCTAGCTGTCTGGTAGAAGTCACCAGTGTAAAACTGTCACTGGGTGATCTCCGATTGAATCTTGTTTTTCCTTTCTTGCTAGTTGAACAACAGCTGCCGTTCAGAAGATGAATGCAT